>WBMV01008990.1:303967-367855 GCA_013396655.1 Campylorhamphus procurvoides | reverse complement strand
CCT
Organism: Campylorhamphus procurvoides; assembly: GCA_013396655.1. Classification (NCBI taxonomy): domain Eukaryota; kingdom Metazoa; phylum Chordata; class Aves; order Passeriformes; family Dendrocolaptidae; genus Campylorhamphus; species Campylorhamphus procurvoides. The sequence goes on along the minus strand of WBMV01008990.1, from coordinate 367,852 downwards.
CGGGGGGGTCCCTGCCCCTCGGGGGGGTCCCTGCCCCTCGGGGGGCTGCTCTGTGGGCTCTCGGTGGGCTCCTTGTTGGGCTCCCCGTCCCTCGGTGGGCTCTTCTGTGGGCTCCCCACTCCTCGGTGGGATCCCCACCCCTCTGTGGGCTCCCTGCCCCTCTGTGGGCTGCTCTGTGGGCTCCCCGTCCCTCGGTGGGCTCTTCTGTGGGCTCCCCACTCCTCGGTGGGATCCCCACCCCTCTGTGGGCTCCCTGCCCCTCTGTGGGCTGCTCTGTNCCGGGAGCGGCGATGGAGGACGCGGAGTACCTGGAGGGCAGCGCGGCCGAGTGGGGCGGCGAGGCGGACGGGGGCGCGGTGAGAGCGGGGGGGCCCTGAGGGCTGAGGGGAGGGCGGGCTGTGGGGAGCGGGGCCCGGCGGGAGAGCCTGTCCCTCGGGGGGGTCCCTGCCCCTCGGGGGGCTGCTCTGTGGGCTCTCGGTGGGCTCCTTGTTGGGCTCCCCGTCCCTCGGTGGGCTCTTCTGTGGGCTCCCCACTCCTCGGTGGGATCCCCACCCCTCTGTGGGCTCCCTGCCCCTCTGTGGGCTGCTCTGTGGGCTCCCCGTCCCTCGGTGGGGCTCTGGGTGGGCTCCCCGCTCCCCACGACCCCCGGGCAGGAGGCGCCGGGTCGGGCGGTGCTGTGGGGGAGGCAGAGACAGGGCAGGGGGGACACGGCCTTGAGCTGTGCCGGGGAAGGCTCAGGTGGGACATCTCTGGGAATTTCCCCATGGAAAGGGTGGTCGGGCCTTGGGAGGGGCTGCCCAGGGAGGGTTGGAGTGCCCAGCCCTGGAGGTGACCCGAGAAGGACTGGCCGTGGCACAGAAAGTGCCATGGGCTGGGGGACAAGGTGGGCATTGGGCTCTGGGTGGGCTTTCCCAGCCTCAGGGATTCATTCTGTGATTCTCCGTGAAGAAGCTCTGTGTGTGAGGAGAGCAGGTGCACCGAGCCGGGTGTGTTTCTGTGGGCAAAAATGGCCCAAATAGGGGGAGACAGGAGAGGAGAGGGCTCTGACTGGATTGTGCTTGTGAGCAGCAAGATGATGAGGATGGGGAGGGAGAAGATGATGCTGAAGTGCAGCAAGAGTGCCTGAAGAAATTCTCAACCCCTGACTACATAATGGAGCCATCCATATTTAACACGTTGAAGAGGTGAGTGTAACCCGAGGTGTGTTTTGGAGCATATTCTGTGTGTTAGAGGTGTTGTCACTTTGTATGGAAGTCTGTGTGAAATGTGCAAATGCTGCTATTGCTGTCTCTTTATTTAGAGTTGGTTTGGGGTTTTAATATGACTCAAATAGTTCTTTTGTAATCCTTTCATCAGATATTTCCAAGCAGGAGGTTCTCCAGAGAATGTAATCCAGCTCCTCTCTGAAAACTACACTGCAGTGGCACAGACTGTAAATTTGCTGGCAGAGTGGCTCATTCAAACAGGTACAATAAGTGATACAGTATAATTTGGGTCTGTAGGCCTTCTTTTGTCAGAAATATCTAAATCAGTGGCAAATTTGACCACATACAGGAAACGGGTTGTTGTAGAGTTGCCATCCTGTATGTGGCTAAATCCTTTATAATAATACGTTTATTCTGCTCAGGAAATAATGAAGTAATCTGTTGATGAATATTCTGAAATGTCAACAAACTGTTATAAAGAAACAACTGCATAAGCAATAGTTTATTTTCACACCAAGGGGAAGGGTGCTATTACATAGTATTAGAAGTGTTTGATATTTTGTAAAAGAATTAAATAATTTAAATTGAAAAAAACAATTACATAATTACCTTTTTGCTAGTTACTATTCCCTCTCAGTGGATCAGTGGTTATATTGAAGGCTCTCTTACACAGAGCCTGTATTCTCTGTCTGACACAAGTATTATGTATTAAGCCTCTTGCAAGACATGGTCAGCATTATCTTGTTGTGTATCTGTCCCTCAGCTAGTGTCAATTTTTGTTCACAAATTACTAGAATTATTATTCTCTGATTTTAGAAAGGTAGAGCTACTTATATGTTGCTGCAATGTTCCATTGGATTGCATCTGGCAAGTTTTGTGTTCCTTCTGTACAGGTGTTGAGCCAATGCAAGTTCAGGAGACTGTAGAAAACCATTTAAAGAGCTTACTTATCAAGCACTTTGACCCTCGGAAAGCAGATTCCATCTTTACCGAGGAAGGAGAGGTGTGCATGGAATCCATGTTGCTGTCTCTACACGAGTGGGTCCTACCCTGGCACCTTCATCTGATGGAGCAATAGATGGTGGGGAAAGGGAATTTGTATCTTCAAGCTCTTTGGTAAAGAAACAACTGGTTTAGAAAAGCCAGCTCTGTCTCACTGGAGCCCTCAGAGGGTTAGAGATCTTGGAAACTTGGAATGCATCCTTTGTAATAAAGTTCTGTAGAACAACTCACAGGACTCCTGAGAGGTAAAAGCCTTACTTTTAATGATCTTGACAACTAGATATTGTTAAGTTTCTCTCTGTTGCTCTGATCTTTTCAGACTCCAGCCTGGCTTGAGCAAATGATAGCACATACAACGTGGAGAGATCTCTTTTACAAATTGGCAGAAGCCCATCCTGACTGTCTAATGCTTAATTTTACTGTGAAGGTACTATACTCAAGTCTAATAAATGAGAATATCCATAGAGAGCTAATTGTTCCAGCATCAAATATTAGCTGTGGTCTTGCTTGTATCTTCTATGTATTCCTGCTAATACAACTTATTAGTGCAAGTACACATTGGTGGGAAGAATTGTGTTATAAGTTGCAAGCAGTACATATAATTTCCCAGTTTGAAGTACTACTTTTTGAGGGAGTTTTGTGCAGTTTTATTTCCTTTCCTTTTTTTTTTTTTAAATTTGTGGAATTTTTTTTGGTTGGTTGGTTTGATTTTTTTTTCCCCCTTTGATCTGTATTTGAAAATTCTGGTGTTCTGGTGCAGTGGAATGTTTCAGTCAGTTTTGTGTGTTTCTGTGACAAAAAATGTTACATCTTGCTGTGCTCTGAAATATTTTAATATTTTGCTACATCTGTATTGGTTTCCTTTTCTGTAGAGTATAATATGAATGTAATTCCAGTAAGTGTATGCAGAGGTGAATCTTGCATTCTGTGTGTTCTTCTAGACTCGTTAGGATATCTGAAATATAAATAACAAGTTTTCTGTGATGTTTTTGTAGCTTATATCTGATGCTGGATATCAAGGGGAAATAACCAGTGTTTCAACAGCATGTCAGCAACTAGAAGTATTTTCCAGAGTGCTGCGTACATCTCTGGCCACAATTTTGGATGGAGGAGAAGAAAACCTTGAAAAAAACCTCCCTGAGTTTGCTGTAAGTTTTTTTTAGGTTTTTTTTTCCTTTTTATGTAGAAAAAAGTGTTTTCCTCCCTGGTTAGTACATACAGATCATTGTGGGATTGTAGACAATCTTGCTGTCTTGCCAAATCTTACAAAATCTTATGAAGAGAAGGGATATCTGAGTTAAAACCCAGTAATTTATGCTTTTTGGTCATTCTGTGACCAAGAATTCCTTGAGTTGCTTAAATGACGCTTCTTATTTTTATTAAATTTTTATTAAAAATTTACAAATTTTTAATTTGTAAAAAGGTGAAGGTAGAAATGTTGTCTCTCACATTTGATGTGAGATGTTAAGATCAGTCTTGTCAGTCCCTTGGCAAACTAAAATAATTATTTTATCCCCCACATCAGTGTGAAGGTTGCCATCTGAATCAACCCAGCATGTGTTCTGGGTTGTGAAATAGCAGCATGATTTTTGAATGGCCTTGTACTTGTCTTACTGTTCAAACACTGCAGAGAAAGTGCCCAGTGCAAGCAGAATCCATTTCCCTCTCAGCGTTTAAGCCATGAAGTTCTCAATTTAGCCACTTCTCCTTATGTGGTGCCAATGCCTTCTTCTATCAGTACTTCCCTCTTGGCTGCTGAGTTTTTTGGGTTTGTTACTTAGCTGTTTGTGTGTTGGTTATGTTTTTTCCTTTGCAATTTTGCTGTTTGTTCCTTCCCTCTGCTCTCACGGCTGTGTAACCCCAGGAGCTCCCTGGGAAGTTTCTTGCTGAGGGGTAAGCTTTGTGCTGTGTGCTTTGACAGAAGATGGTGTGCCATGGGGAACACACGTACCTCTTTGCCCAGTCCATGATGTCCATCCTGGCCCAGGAGGAGCAGGGGGGCTCTGCTGTCAGGCGCATCGCCCAGGAGGTTCAGCGATATGCCCATGAGAAGTAAGTGGGAGTCACCAGAATCTTTAAACTGCTGCCTTTGGCTCAGTCTGTATGACCTTTTGCTGGCAAAAGGAGCATTCTTAGCTGCAACACAGCAGGCTTCCATTTGTAGAACAGCAGATAAGTTCACTGTCCTGTACCAGGGAGACCAGAAATTGGAAGAGCAAAGAATTGAAATTCCTGTCTATTTTTATTGTTCTATGAACATTTTAAAAATAAACAAGGCTTATTTTTGTAATTACCCAGAATAAGGGGTTAAGCCTTAAGGCCTCATTGCAGAGAATGTGCCCTGTTGATTCAGTGAGACCTAAACTAAAATGTCTGAATGAATAAGTCACTGTGTGTGTTTGCTCTTCATGCAGAGGCCACGATGCCAGTCAGATCACTCTAGCCCTGGGTACTGCAGCCTCCTATCCCCGAGCGTGTCAGGCTCTTGGTGCAATGCTGTCCAAGGGAGCTCTGAATCCAGCAGACATCACTGTCCTGTTCAAAATGTTTACAAGCATGGACCCACCTCCAGTAGAACTGGTTAGTAGTTACCTGTCTATAACCTCTGAAACTCACTTCTCCTCCAGCAGCCCTCAGAAATGTGTTGTCTTCTTGTGCTAAGTGTTGTATCGACACAAAAGTGAAATTGGCACTCACTCATCCCTCTGTAATTGTAAGTAATGTCTAAATAGGAAACTACGGCTTGTATTCTGTTTTGCTTTAGCTTCTTGGTATTTTTGTTGGGTTTTTTAATTGTTCCAAGTTGTCTTTTTGCTACATTAAAGAAATTTGCAATAGGAGATAAAGATGGCAAGGAGTTAATTCTTTTAACCAAAACCCTGATCACTTCTGCATTTTCTTATAAGCAGGCCTAAATGGCACATTTCATATTTCTCACTGCCTCATTCTAACATGGGTTCTGGTAACAAATATGGTGCCATTTAGATCCTTTAGCAATACAGTCTGTAGCTCTGCTTCCTTTTTTTTTTATTTTTATTTTTTTTCTGTCAAAAATTTGGATCTCTTCAGAAAACTGTCTAACTTACTCTCAAGGGGAAGTGTGTGTTTTCTCTATGTGAGATAGATTTTTTTCAGATGCAAAAACTGTATTTTTAGTCACCTCTCATAAGTCTCAGCCCTGATAGACCATTCATTTTCTTCACAGATTCGAGTACCTGCCTTTCTGGACCTCTTCATGCAGTCCTTGTTTAAGCCAGGTGCTAAGATCAACCAGGACCACAAACACAAATATATTCACATACTGGCATATGCAGCCAGTGTTGTAGAGATGTGGAAAAAGGTAATATTGAGTTCTGTGAATAATATTGTTTTTACCTACAGCAGCCTGACTGTGCTGAAGAAAGTGTATGGTCATGAAATTACTTATTTTAATGTGAAGTGTTTCTGGCTTCCACTGACATGACTAAAGAATGTAGAACCTGATGATCAAATACTACTATAGAAGTGTATTCACAGCTCTTTGCAATGATTTTTCAGAACAAAAGAGTCAGCATAAACAAGGATGAACTCAAGTCAACTTCAAAAGCCATCGAAACTGTTCACAATCTGTGTTGCAATGAGAACAAGGGAGCATCAGAGTTGGTTGCAGAGCTGAGCACACTCTATCAGTGCATCAGGTGAGCAGGGAGGCTGGTCCCAAGAAAGGTAGTATTGAGAAGAGGCAGTGCTGCTAAAGGGAGATGCCTTTGTGGGCTACTCTGTGAGGGCATCCTCACTGTAGAATATATAAAGATATGGTCTGAAAGCAGCTTTCAGAATTGTCCATCTGACCCTTTGGAATCTCACGAGGACATAAATCCTGCCTGACACACAGCTCATTATCCTTGGGTTGCAGAACGTGCCTTTCTGTACCACTTTGTCATCCTAATAATGCTTTCATTTACTTTTGTGCTCCTGTGCTAAAGTGATCTCTCTCTGCAGGTTCCCAGTGGTGGCTATGGGGGTGTTAAAGTGGGTGGATTGGACAGTGTCAGAACCACGATACTTCCAGCTGCAGACTGATCACACTCCAGTTCACCTGGCACTGTTGGATGAGGTGAGAGTGTATGTAAAGCTTTGCTGCAGAGCAAGAACAGTTTTGGTGCTTGTAACAACCAGTCCACTGAATGCCTGTCATTTGCAGTAAGTCAGTAAATATACAGAGATTAATCTATTCAGAGTTAATTATTTATTTTTGTCAGTTCAGCTTTATTTGCTCTAGGAAAACTTGGGCATCAAAGAAAGAAATGGTGGAATAGTTTTCTAAATGAATTTCCATTTGGCACTGAACATCAATGTAAAATAAAGACTGCTGCACTGGTTTTTACATTGCAGTTCTGAGGCTCTAACTCTGCTGCCTTCTTTGCAGATCAGTACATGCCATCAGCTGCTTCATCCCCAAGTTCTGCAACTTCTTGTCAAGCTCTTTGAAACAGAACATTCACAGCTGGACGTGATGGAGCAGGTGACTCTCTCACAGTAGTTACGCTTTTCCAAGTTAATGGCTTTTGCTGTCACAACTATTTGAAGAGCTTAATTTAGGCCTGAATTCAGGTACTGAATCAATAAAAATTGCACCCTTCTGAGAGGAAGTGCTGATGTGCTGGTTGTTCCCTGCCTGCCCCACCAGCTGGAGCTGAAGAAGACTCTCCTGGACAGGATGGTGCACTTGCTCAGCCGAGGGTACGTCCTGCCTGTCGTCAGCTACATCCGCAAGTGCCTGGAGAAGCTGGACACCGACATCTCGCTCATCAGATACTTTGTCACAGAGGTCAGCACCCAAAACTCTGCATGCACAGCTACAGAGAAAGTTTAACAGCACTTGTATGTGTTTGGATGTTAAATCAGCTTGCCTTGGGGTCAGAAATGTTCCAAGCAATGTATGTGCAATCAGTTCTCACCAAGATGTGACTTAGTCCTACTAACTCCTGACTTCTGGACGGAGTACCACAGGAATACAGTAATTACTTGTATGAGGAACAAGAGGTCCTAAGTGCAACTGCCTGTATGCTTTGAAAACTAGTATGTGAATTAAATATTGCCCCTACTACCCTGGAAGTGGAAGACAAATTTGGTTTTGTCTCTGTTTCAGGTGCTCGACGTGATTGCTCCTCCATACACCTCAGACTTTGTGCAGCTTTTTCTTCCAATCCTGGAGAATGAAAGTATTGCAGGTACTATAAAAACAGAAGGTGAACATGATCCTGTCACTGAGTTCATAGGTAAGTCACATTTATTCCTTGCACATCTGCTTCTATTTGTGTGTGTTACAACTTGCAAATAACATTTAGGAGGAGAATTGCTGAAAATAGGAATGTCTTCCCTTTTAGGGGCCTATGTTTAGAAATTTTCCTGTAATGAAGAATCTGGGGGTAGTAGTGAGGAACTTGGAGATAAATACTGCTTTTTGAGAGCTAGCACTGCAGTAAGGAAAGGAGCCTGTCATAATACACTCCTATGCTGAACCAAAAATATCTTCCAGACCCTAAAATCCTTATTATTTACTTAATGCAGAACTCCACATGCAAACAGATAAATCAGAGTAATGTATTGAACACTGTCTCATTTTTTTTTCCTTTTAAGCTCATTGCAAATCTAACTTCATTATGATGAACTAAGCAGTGGAAAATGCCAAGACTGCAGAGGACATGATCACTACTTTGCCACGCTCTCCACCAGTAAGGTTCTATAACTGGGAAATGCAGCAGGAAAAAAACCCAACAAAACCAACAAACCTAAAAGGAGGAAGAAAGGGGTGAAGGGCATTTGATTGAGTTGCAGGGTGACCTTGAAGTTCCTGTCAGAGGACTGCTTGTATTTTGTATCAGAGAACTGTTAATGTAATTTGGCAAATGGAATAATACTGAAGTGCTTTCTGTTGTTCCACAAATCAGTATAAATCTGAATGTTCTAAAGAGGATAGCAAGAGAGAAACAGATTTGTTTAAAAAACGTTGTTTTGGTTACTTACAGAATTTGTCACTGATTCTTTGTGTAATTCACAAAACCTGAAGAATGGGGAAGGTAGTTCTTACTAAAAACACTTTGCGGATATATAAATATCTGCAAAATTCTGAATAAATCTTGAATGCTCTAGGCTTTGATATTGCAAGTTGTATGAAAAGGATTTGTGTGATCAGCTCTGTGCTGCAGAGAAGCCCGGCTGCCTCTTTCTTCCTTTTGCATTATATTAGAATTCTAAATATCCTCTATAGTTACTGCTATGAAAAAACCTGTTTGATGCAACAAAGTGGAGTTGTAATGATCAAGGATAGTTTTGTATTAAGAGATGACTTCTTTGTGAGTGTTACCTTTCAGAATCTATTTTTTCTTAAATAGATGCATCAGCTGTTACTGGTAAGTTTCATTACCATGTCAGAATTCCACTGCTGTCCCAAAATATGAATGTGTGCACAAGTTTCATTACTGCTTCTTGTGGCTTTGTTTTTATACTTATCCCTGTCCTGGCTGATGCCAAGCAGTGGGGATACACCCAAGCATATGACTTACCTTTAAATAAAGGTGTTTTTTCTTTTCCAGAGGTTTTTTTTTCTTTTCCAGAGCTACCTTTCAAAGTTTCATTAAGATCACGGGGCTGGATTTCTCTTTGTACAGGCAAATTACCATTTGTTTAAGAGTGAGGGGGGATATACAAGCACATTTTGCTTTTCCAAAGAACACTGACACTGAGTCCAACTGGATGTAAATTAAAAAAGGAAATTGCTTTGTTCTTCTGCCATTGATTCATGTATGGAATACCATGATAATTCCTGAGAGAGCAGCCAGTGGTTTAGATTCTGCACTCTGTTTCTGTACAGACTGTTGTCAGTCAGGCCTTTTCTAAGAGTCCAGTAAAAGCAACACCATCCTGGGTCTGGCACCTGAGACAGCTGCTTAAGCACATCAGTAGGAGACAACCAAACACATGGGTTACTAGATCCTATAATAAATAGCCAGTCAATTCTGAGAAAAAGTCTGTTTATTAAATGCAATTAACAATGTCAGTTAGTAACATTTGCTAGGGCACTGATTTGTCACTTAAAACTGAGTCAGTTATTAAGGAAGAGAATTTGCCTCCTTTCCTCAAATTAGTGAGGAGTTCTGAGTTACGGCAATTTATCCTTTGCCTCCAGGAGAAAAATGGCACAGTCACTCACATATTAAAGCAAGACTAAGTAAGAAATGTTTAGACCATTTTTTGATCAAAGTAATTCCTGTTACATCATTTTGATGGATAAAAGCACCTGCATTATATGAGATTTCCAGCACCACTCTTTCACCAGGAGGCCAAGGAAACAGGGGATTTAGGTTTTGAATTTATCATTATCTCCAGAATAAGCTTTGTTTTTGGTCAGAGAATTTAAAGTAAGCTCTAGACCCAAATATTGAGTATACTTTTCCAATACAGCTACATGATTTGTATTGTAAAAAAAAAAGGTACTTACATGTACAGATTCTGTGATTAGGTCAGTATGATTTAAATACTGTGCATCGAGACAGACAACTCTCTCATGGGTAAATTAAGCTGTAAATAGTTATCTCAAGGCAGCTCTGTACTTTTTGAAGACCTTGTATGATGCTATCTGGGCTAATTTTGCATAACTGCCTGATGGTGGTTGACCTGTGAAAGAGCCTTAGACAAAAAAAGGCTGTGCTGGGAAGCTTCCAGACAAAGTGGTTCCTAAACAGAGATGCACAACGTGGAATCAAGGAAGGATAGGATCTCCATAGGTACAGTCCTCTTCAATAGCAAGGTTGTAGTCTGCTCCTTTCCCACCTTTGTAGGCACTTGTCACAATTCTCAGCCACCCTCTTTCGCCCTGTAAAGGATTTAATTTGCATTGTAAATTAGAAAACACAACTATAGAAAATGTGTGGTTTTGAGTTTGTTCTGTCTTCCACACATGAGTTATTTATAAACGAATGTAGCAATTCACTCAAGGTGAAGTACAACACTGGGTTCACAGGGCAACCTGCTCTGGTGAATTTACATCCCACTCCTCCATTCCAGGTGTGTGACTTCATTTTTGCCTACAATGAACAGTAACTTACATTTGCCCACAACACGAGCTGCACAGAAGGGTAGAATTTGGGATTGAGCTGACATCAGATAGCTTTGGATGAATATCCTTGTCTCCAGCTCAGGTAGGTTTCATTTTTAAACTGTTAGTCTGGTTCAAAGAGTTTTAGTTTCTGTAGCCACAGGCCAGCTCTGCAGTTCCACTCCCCAGGTGACAATCCCCACCTCCCTCCAGAGTCACCCCCAGTTGTGTCTCCTTACCCAGGGCTCTCCCCACGAGTTCCGCACGATCCAATACTCTGTCCCATTTTCCACGCCCCAGCCAGCCACGGACACGATGTGATTCACTGTGGCAGAGGGGTTGTACTCCATGTAGAGGCCCCCTGTGTAGGCATCCAGCTTTTCCGTGGCCATTATTCCACAGCTGCAATAAAGCAGAGAAAGCAGGTTTTATACAAGAGGAAACACAATTGGTTTTCTTGCATTTTGAATTCTGAGCTCAGTTCATGTCCAAACAAAGCCTGCATAATGGTATGGAGCTGCTCAAAAATACTAGAGTGGAAAACACTCTGCAGTCGTTGGACTGAGTTTCAAGAACTTTAACCCCAATATTACCAGCAGATAACCATTCTCTTTTTTACCTAATTGGTCCATTAGTGTAGATTTCTGCCATCATTTTTTCTCGCCCACTGACAGACCCATAGTCAGCAACTTTCCACAGAGTGTAGTTCTTGATCACATGGCATTCTCCAAAAGTGACACAAGTCCCACACTGGTTGAACTTCTTACACTCTGTAAAACAAAAGTGAGATTATCACTGCACAGGGTGCTTTTCTTCAAGTGAATTTATAATAGGACACTAAGGGTTTTTTAACTTGTGAGACAGATATTAATAACTTAAGAGCAATTATTAATACATATTCTCTCTAAATACCTTTCTGGAAACCACATTTAAAGTCCCTACTATCACTAGTTACTATTTTTCACTCTACAGGCATAAGGCCTTTGATGAGAATGTGTTTCTCCATAAAGAAACCATTCCAGTCATACATAACCAGACAAAATTTAAATTTCTCCTTTGTTTAGCTTGAGGTGACACTTGTAAATATTTCAGTACATTAGAGATTGTGTGTCACAGATTTAAGAGATTGAATTAAAACAATTTAGCTGCCCAAACTTGCCTGGGCATGGTTTAATGCTACATTGTCTGTCTGGAGTAAGGAGAGACACACACAGGGCCTGTAAGGAAAACCTGTTCTGTCAGTCAAACAGCAGGAACCGGTGCACTGAAAGCCCAATAAAACTCTTTTTTAAATATCCTAAGACCTGTTAAACTGGAAAGGAGCCCTAGAGCAAAGCAAAGGCATCCTACTTTGGTCCTTAGCCTGGTAGTTGTTGCAGGTCTCGTCGGGAATGCCGTGGTCGTGGGCGTACATCCAGACCCCCGCGTGGTCCCCGCCCTCGCAGGAGCCGGCGCCAGCACAGTCGATGACATTCTGCACAGACAGGTAGGCAGAGGGCCACGCTCCTTTCCTCTTGATGTTGATCCGATCTGCAGGGAGCACAAATGGGGCTTCTGAGCAGAATGGGTGGGTGGCCACGCTCTGCAAACACTGTTAAACTGCCTCCTTTCCATTGAACCTGCAGCTGTTTGCAGACAACAGCACTTGTGGTTGCAAAAGCCTCCACTGTCAGCACTGAGGCACAGCTTGACCTAATTCAATCCAGAGGCTGAGTTATTACTGGGGGTTTCCATTAGTAGGGTTTTTGTTCCATTAAAAACTCAGCAAAAATATGCAGATGAGTAAGATCTGTCCAAAGCCTGGAAGAGCCCTAGACCTCTTCAAGCTTCTGAAAACTTCCAGATCTGTTTCCTGGCTGTGACAGTAGAATTCTCAAATACACATCCCAAACCAGCTCTCGCATAAGCCCATGCAGGGTCATAAGCCCACTGGCTCTGAGAGACAGTCTGAAAGCAAGGAAAAACTTTCAGAGTTATCTCCTTGCTGTTACACCAACATCTCACTGTTATCCTGCCATCACAGACAGGCATTGCCACGCTGCTGTCTTATTTTGTCAGAAATTAGCTTACTTGGCAGAAAAGCTTCCTGATGAGTATTTATACACTGCTTCTCACCCTGCATTAACAGCCTTAACTGTGTCACTGTAGTACTTTTAATCCTATTAGTACTAACAACATCCAACATTGACAGAACTGGGAACTGTTATCTCAGTCTAGTCTTACTGAAAAAAAAGAAGAAATGAATGCTTTAACTACTCATAACAATTAGGATAAAAAATATCCTGATTTTCAAAATTACACATTGGCATACCCACAAATCCAGCTAAGTTTTAACCAAAATTATATAATCAACAAGTTGCTGTATTTTCCCTGTCCTAGTACTTCACTACATCCTGGCAGGTATCACACATGCCTGAATTCTTGTACTGCTTAAAAATGTACCCCTCATGATTGCTGCTCTCTGCTCACACCAGCATTGTCTTCCCAATTCTGCACAGTTTCCTCTGTTTCTCCTTCACAGTCCCCCTTCTTACAGCCTCCCTGTGCAAACAGAACTTCTGCAGCCTGGAACTTGTGCATGCAAATCATGTGTTCTCTCTAAAGAGTTCACTTCATCTCTAGCAAACCACTACTTCCCTTTTCCCATGTCACAGGCTGATATGAAGATTGCTGCTGAAACCAGCTTGTCTGTGTGCCGTGATGGTTCCTTTGACTCACAGGCTCCTGGAGCAAATACCCCTCCCCACAAAAGGCAACTTCTCTCGTTTCCTCTTTCCCTGGCACGGCAGGAGCAGCCCCTGTGCAGGCTGAGGTGCCAGAAAAGGGAAGCAGACACAAGAACTGCTTGTGCATCTGCTGCTGGCCTGGAGGAGAGGGCAGAACCCCCGGTTCTCACCACAGGAGCTGTGAGCACATTCCCCCTGTTTATAACCATACCAGTGTTCCCCCTGTTTGGAGAGGGTGGGCACAGCCTCACCCCAGCTCCATTCTGTACTGAATCCAAACCTTGCCTGCAGCCTGGGTGTGCTCCCAGACACCTCAGCCTCTCCTTTTATGCTGGGTTAGTCCCCACAGCCATTTAGCCGCTGGTCCTCGCACCAGCTGCCAGTCCCCTGGCCATGAGCATCCCCTGCTCCCCGAACCCCCCCATGCCGGGGGGCAGCAGGGTGTACCTGCCAGGGCGCTGGTGCTGCCGTGAGCCCAGCAGGAGCCGCAGTACTGCGGGATGTGCTGGTTCCGAGTGGCGCTCGCGTAGTTCACCCCGTCCACGTTCCTCCAGTCCCAGCTCCGCGGCAGCGCCGACAGCTCCAGGTACTCGTGCGGCCGGGGGTACGTCCTGCCGGGGCGGGGCGGTGTTTTTTTAAAAAAAGATTTAAAAAAAGCACGGATTCCGCGGGGTTTCGTAACGAGGCCGCGGGTGACCGGCCCTGCCCCGCCGCCTCGTGATCGGCACTGTCCCCAAGTATCCCCTCCCATCCTCCCTCCGTGTGTGACCCATGCGGACCCCCCGAGCCCGGCGGTGCTGGGGGGGTCCCGGCGGTGCCCTGGGGCGACCCCAGCCCTGGGGGGGACGGGGGACAGACCCCGGGATGGGGGGCGACAGGGGGACAGACCCCGGAGGTGGCGAGGACACGGGGGACAGAACCAGGGAAGGAGGGGAAGACAGGGGGACAGACCCTGGCGGGACGGGGGGCATCCCCAGCCCGGGGGAGTTTGGGGGGCANTGCGGGGGAGCCGCCCCCGGGACCACCGGGACCCCCGGGGTGTCGGGGCAGCCTCCCCGAGCTGCATCCCCACGGGCATCCCCCTGCGCTGCCGGGGCGAGGGGCCGGCCCGTCCATCCCGCCCCAGGGAAGGCTCAGCTCACACCCAAAAGTGAAGCAGTTTAGTCACTGAGGCCCCAGGAGGACTCGTGTCTGGGACAGGCTGAGAGATTCCTTTACCTTTGGCCTGACACCTCAGCATTGTGCCCCGTGACACGGCAGAGAGCAGGCTGGGGTTTGGTTTGGTTTGGTTGTGGTTTTATGTTAGTGCGGAGTTCTGAATTCCTCAAGCCCTTTAATGCTACAGTTTACAAAGGAACACAGGGCAAGTGTCCATTTTTAGGCTGTTCTTTAGGGCTCAGGACACCTGAAGAGTCTTTGCTACTTGGAAAAGCCAGATGCTCCCAAGCAAACCATATTTAAAACTCAAAAAAAGATATCCCAGAGTGCCTCCCTGCACAGGCCCATTTGTAGCTAGTGGGTAGCATTAAAAAAACAATAAAAAGAAAAAATAAGCAACAAAACAACAAAGGAAAACAGAAACAATGACAAAAAAGCCCAGTAACCACAAAAACCTGGCTTGTTCATGGTCTCAGCTTTAGCCCATGGTCAGGGTTGTGGTATCAGGGCCTGCTCTGAAGGTACTGGAAGCAGAGGGCAGCCTGATAATGGGCACTGCCAGGCTGCTCTAGCTGTGCCCGGTGCCAGGCTGCCCCTAATCTCCAGTGCCAAAAGGGCCTGGAGCCAGCCCATGCTCTGGGTCCCCCCGGGGCTCCTGCCCTGCTAATCTGCAGCAGCAGATGTGTGGGGGCCGTGCCTGGGCAGGGCATGGTGCAGCAAACAGGCTCGGGGCTACCCTGGGCTGAGGAAAGGCAGGCCTGCAACAAGCTCTGCAGAGAAACAGGCTCTTCACAGGCCAGTGCTGGGCAAACCAGGCTTGGAGGGAAAGCCTCCAGCTGGGGAGGAGAGGCAAATGAGCCCCAGAGCCACTTGTGCTTCACAAACCAGCTCAGGTACTTGATGTCACATGCCATACTTTTTAAGACTATATGGAAGTGCTTCAGAGGAGGCACATGATTTCAGGGAGCTATTTTTAGCAAGACAAAAACCCATATTAAAGTGATTGCATGTTTCTTCCACTTCCCTTTTCCCCCCTTCCCTTGTGAGATGAGCCCAGTGAGTATATTTTTGCTGAAATGATTTTCCCAAATTTTCTGGACAGTGATTTAGCATCCTCAGCCTCTTCATAAGCTGTATGTATAGTAGATGAATACATTGCTTATTTTAAGTAGTAGTAGTTAGTGTCAGCAGCTCTCTGACACATGGTGTCAGTGCAGCTCCCATCCAGAATGCAGCAATTGAATATACAGCTCAGAACTGCACTACTTCTTTTAGCTAAAGATCTTTGGAGAAAACAAATATGTGCCTGAATAAAATGAGACTTGCTTTCAAAGTAAACATCCAAATGACATGTTGAGAATTTTCTTAGGAAATTTTAGAAGATACGCACCAGATGAGAAATGTCTGCTCGCTACTCTTTTGCAATGCACTTTTGGTGCTGAGCTCTGTTTTAGGAGCAGCTGTCTGTCCTTTTATTTAGTGGTGGGAGAAGTGGAAGTCATCAAGGGTGGGGGGAAGTCTGGAATAAGCTGATTTTTCTTCTAGAACAATATGGAAGCTCAGAGGTTCCTTATCTCCAGCAAGCCATGGAGTGGCGAAGTAGTAACTCTGAGCGACTCAAGTCCTTCCACTGTCACCATTTTATATAAAATAATTTGAGGTGCTTTCCTAATGATAGTTCCTTTTCCCATCCTTAAAAGGAACACTTGCAAAGCAGTGACAGTCATTTGACATGCAATGAAACTGCTCTAAGCTCCAGAGACAGTCCATTCTGGGTTTCTGCTGCTCAGTGATACCGGTGCTGGTTATCAGCAGGCAACATGACTGGGCTGTGTTCTGCTCCCCCTCACATTGTTTCCTTTAACACAGTGAAACATTTCACACAGTGAACATTATAGTTCACTTCAGAGGAACTGGGTTTTCACCTCTAGCGTTTTCCTGGCATGTTCTGAAGTAAAACTCAGATATAAGACAATAATATTAGAAATATTAGAAATGCTGTGTTTCTTAACGGCAGGAAATGAACAGAGAGAGAGCACCTGTGCAACTTAGTCACAAGTTAATTCAGATTTTGGCTGAAATTGGGGGATACTTACAGCTGTTTATGGAACATACATCACTGAGAGTGCAGTGTTACATTTACTTATGTGTTGCAAAATATTATTGGGTCCTGATCCTGTCCCTCTCCTTCATGCAGTCACCCACTGGGAGTGATGCTTATTAGTGAACTGAACTTTCCCTGGCAATGTGCTCAATGCTGTGGATATAGGAAGACACTGCTCACAAGTGGTTACTGGTTTTATTATGGGTGTTGTCCTGTATGACTCACATGATGCTAAAATTTAAATTATGTGGCAGAAGCACATGTGCTTAATAAATTAAGATCACTCATTTTTGGCTATAGTCTCTGCATATGCACATATATTTGTGTAACATCAAATATTGAAACACAGATAGAATATGCACATATATTCATGCATCACACTGCTGCACCCAGATCTGGAATGGATTATGAGGGGGTGCAAGGCACTCAGTAAAGCACCTGAGCTCTTGTACCCTGTACCCAGGCAGTAAATAGGCACTTTGCCTCCTTGTGAAATGCAGAGCAGCCTGAGGAGTTGGCTACTCCCCTTGCTGGCTGAGTGACAGTCCCTCTGGTATAAAAAGGCCCCTTGGGATGGGCTGGGCTGGGTGTAGCTGATAGAGCAGCAGAAAGAGGGCTTGTTGTGGGGAGTGCAGCTGGAGGACCTGTGAGAGGCTGTGGCCACCAGCAGCTCCACAAAATGCGTGAAATTGTGCACCTTCAGATCGGGCAGTGCGGGAACCAAATCGGAGCCAAGGTAAGGTCTCCTTTCAGCATTGTTCCTTGGTAGTAGATCAGTGGTAGTGGGTCAAACATCATCCCCAGTCATGGGGACTTCTGGGGGACCTTGTGAACTCTATGGCATGTTAGCAGGGAATATGAGTATTTTGGTATGAAAGGCAAAAGATGGGCTTGTTCCTCATGCAAAGCTTGAGGAAAAATTATGGCACACTGATTCTAAGTGCTCCAGAGCATTCCTTCTGGGACTCATATTCCCAGGGGAACTAATATAGTCTGCAGAATACTGGGCCAAGTGGCAGAACCAGTAAGTCCAGGGCTGCAGAGCTGTAATGCCAGTACTTTAGCTCAGCCATGTGATATTTATCTTTTTTGTTATTATTATTGCTAAGTAGGAAGTTGTCAAAAATTATTTGGGTTAATTTGGGACTGGAAGGTCTTTTAAGACATGATAGCTGAGGGATCACTGTGTTGTGTTCTACTTCTTGCTCCCACAAATCTCACCTTGATTCCTTTTAATGGAACATGAAGCTGTGCATGGCCATGTTAGAACCAGATAGTTTGAATGCAGCCAGTGTGACAGGCTAAAGTTTTTTTCCTGTTGGCTTTGACCTGCAAACCACTTGGGTCTAATAAGACCTGCAGAAAAGCACACACCATGCACATGTTGGAAATGATGTATTTGTACACTCAATAATAAGACTGGATGACCCAGGAGACCTTTAATATTAAAATAGCCTGGTCATTACAGAGGGTGGGTCTGTCTACATGAACACTGCTGTGGCTGCTCTCTAGATAAGAGCCCCAGCACAAAACATATGAGTGTCAAGATAGGACATTCAGGACCAGCAGCTGTTCGTGGAAAGCCTTGCTCATGTACAAATTTGCCTGAGCAGCTCTGCCATGCCACAGTTCCATTCGTGAATAGCAAGATTCGAAGTAACCCTCCTTAATCCACCCTCCCCATGGCTTTTTTTGTTAAGCTTATACCAACTAGTACCTGTTATTTACACTATTTTATTTTCTTTTACTATAAAGGGGACAAATTGAGGGCCTCCACCCATTAGTGCATGGGTGATAGCTAAGTAGCATATATAGTCCACTTAACTTTTCCCTTGAACTTATTTGGGGAGAGGGAGAGGAGGATCCCTGCTCTGATCTAATAAGTAAATGGCGAAACATCCCCTGCTTCAGGCACAATTTCCATAAGGCATGAAAACAGCAGAGGTTGTGCTGAAAATAAACAAATCTTTGTTAAGTGTGCTGTACCTCTTTCCTTTTCCAGTTCTGGGAGGTGATTGGTGATGAACATGGGATTGACATCGCTGGAAACTACCGTGGGGATTCACCACTGCAGCTGGAGAGAATCAACGTGTACTTCAATGAGGCCTTCTGTGAGTGCTCAGCACTGTCGGGTGTTGGCAGAGCAATTCGTCACTAAAAACCCCCCCCAGAAAACCTAAACCACTATAGGTGGATTGGACTTCTCAGGGTAGGTTATAAGGCTGTTTGTTTGATGTCTAACAACAACCATTTACTTTTATTTTGTTTTGTTCTAGCCCATAAATACGTGCCCCGTTCCATCCTGGTGGACCTGGAACCTGGCACGATGGACAGTGTACGGTCCAGCAAAATTGGCCCCCTCTTCAGACCTGACAACTTTATCCATGGTATGTACATCCTACTGCCAGCAAACTAATGGGAGTCAGCTGGCCCAAAATAGGCTTTGAACTCCTCTCACTGCAGCCTTTGAAAAGCCTCTCTTTAACTTTGTGGCTCTTCTTTCTCTAATTCTGTTTACAGGTAATTCAGGTGCTGGAAACAACTGGGCCAAGGGCCACTACACAGAAGGTGCTGAACTGATTGAGAACGTCATGGATGTGGTCAGGAACGAGTGTGAGAGCTGTGACTGCCTTCAGGGGTTCCAGCTCATCCATTCCCTTGGTGGTGGTACAGGCTCAGGTATGGGCACGCTCCTCATCAACAAAATCCGAGAGGAATATCCCGACAGGATTATGAACACCTTCAGCGTTGTGCCTTCACCCAAAGTATCCGACACGGTCGTGGAGCCGTACAACGCCATCCTCTCCATCCACCAGCTGATAGAGAACACAGATGAGACCTTCTGCATTGACAACGAAGCTCTATACGACATATGCTTTAGAACATTAAAGCTCACCAATCCCACCTATGGTGACCTCAACCACTTGGTGTCCCTAACGATGAGCGGCGTCACCACCTCGCTCCGCTTCCCCGGCCAGCTGAACGCCGACCTGCGCAAGCTGGCTGTCAACATGGTGCCCTTCCCTCGCCTGCACTTCTTCATGCCAGGCTTTGCCCCGCTGACAGCTCGGGGCAGCCAGATGTACAGAGCCCTGACGGTGCCAGAGCTCACCCAGCAGATGTTTGATGCACGCAACATGATGGCAGCCTGCGACCCTCGCCGCGGGCGCTACCTGACCGTGGCCTGCATCTTCAGGGGCAGGATGTCCACCAGGGAAGTGGATGAGCAGTTGCTGTCTATCCAGACCAAGAACAGCTCCTACTTTGTGGAGTGGATCCCCAATAATGTCAAGGTGGCCGTGTGTGACATCCCCCCGCGGGGGCTGAAGATGGCAGCGACCTTCATCGGCAACAACACGGCCATCCAGGAGCTCTTCATCCGCGTCTCCGAACAGTTCTCAGCCATGTTCAGAAGGAAAGCATTTCTCCACTGGTACACTGGGGAAGGGATGGATGAGATGGAGTTTTCTGAAGCAGAAGGTAACACCAATGACCTCGTGTCCGAGTACCAGCAGTACCAGGATGCCACTGCAGATGTTGAGGAATTCGAGGAGGTAGAAGTGGAAGCGAGCCCAGAAAAGGAAGCAGCGTAAAGACAGTATCAAACACTCTGAATGAGCCTGTTGACATTCACCAAAGACTAAGCAATAGCCATCATCTGCACACCAAAAATAACACATTTCTTCAGGATGTTTCTCTCTATCTGCCAAACAGATCCAACTTTACAATACAGTGCTTTTGAAATCAATGGCAGCTCTGTGTTACTCTCCTAAACAACTGTTGACACTGAATCTCTCCTGAAAAATCTACACTATGAAGACAAGGTGTCCTCACTTTTAGTATATAATCACCAGATACTGAATGTACTATACAGCCACTGTGCCTGTGTACATATATATCAGGATCGTAAGCAACAGCAAAAGATGCTGTCAACTCATCACATTTATTTATTCTCAGGTAAACACAGTCCCTGTTTTGATTGTGAACTTGTTACTGTTTTAGGAACACGTGCACATCCATAAGGCCTGTAAAGGCACTCTGTTTTATTGTCACTCCACAGACTGATGTAGATCTGCAGGCAAGTTCACCTCCTTGAGTTGCAAGGGGAAGGCAGAGGAAACAACATGGGGAAAAAGACTGAATATGTACATTCTTTTTTATTTTTAAGTACTTTAATAGTTTTCACATTGCTGGCTTATATTATTGCAGAGCTTGTATTCATTATCATGGTGTGGTTTGTTTCTGTTTTAAACTATAGGGTGAGTTACATTAGCACATGAAGTAGGGACACTGTGTAAAAGTTTGGGTGTGGTATTTTTTTATTCCTATGTACTAACTACTGTAAATTTTTTCCCTAACATTCAGTACAACAGAAATGATAGAATGGTTTGCAGCTTGTTAGATGTAAGGTCCAGGGCAATCACTAAATCAAAACCGTATTCTGACTTCAGGAAAAAAAAGTTTCTTGCCATCATAGCCTTCTACTTAACAGTGTATTTATAATATCCTTTTAAATAAAAATATATACTATTCTGTAAGATACTTTTATACCTGAAACATTGATAAGACAAAAAGAACGTAGTTTATTCTTGCAAGGACTAACTCTGAGTTACATGAAAAAATGGGAGCTTGTTTTATTATACTCTTAGAAGTGAAAGTTTATTGTACTCTGAAGAGTACAATGCAATGTGCCTCTTCCAGCAGAAAGAGCCATCAGAGGTCCTTTAAATCACTGAAATTATATGCCTATGTTCTCTGTTGACACAGATTTTAGGGAGGAAAACTTTTTTCCAAACCAGTAATTAAAATGTAGTAGGCAGAAAAGTTTTAAACAATTAACTCTCCCACTCATTTACATACCTGAAGTATCAGCACGAAACCCAACAAGAGATTTGCCCTAAAAATAAACAAATGTTGCTAGTGAATGTCAGACTGTGATAAAAACAGCCTTTTATTTTAAGAGAAGTGTAAAGTAAATGTCTCTGTAAAATGGAGGACTGTTTCAGGAGGAACAACACTTTGCAAACATTCAACAATTACATTTATTAGCATACTGATTTACATACAGAGGCAAGTTTTACAGCTGTGATGACATCAGGCTGCAGAGTCTTGAGCTTTCCTAGAGCTTTGCAGTTTGCTCTTATTCACCACATTCCTACAAGAGATTAAAATACAAATTATTTGCTTCAAGAATATGTAGAAGGTACACTTCAAACAAAACGCAGTAATATTTAATCTCAGGTGAGGAACAGAAGCTGTTCTATTTAGAACAGACACCACTTCAGCTGCTTGTGACGTATGCCATGCCACGAACAAAAGTACAAAGGAGCATCTGCTTTCCCAGAGGGCAAATAAACCTTAAAAGTGTGCTCATCAGGGGAAACAGCAGTTCAGAGAGCCTGTCTGCTGGCTTAGGAAATATGAACATGTGAGCAACACCCCAGACCTGTGTGTATCACTATGGAAACCTGCGAGCACCACTGCAGAGCCCCAGCTGTTCTGGGTGAGGCCAAAAAACCCCTGAACAAACCCAAACGGTTCAAGGCAGGGCTTGCTGGACAGGACATCTCCCTTCACTGAGCTAATACGATTAAACAGCTTCCCTTCTCACACATATCCAGGACACTGACAGCCGCAATCCCCTCCAGTCCCACGCCAGAAGGTCAGAGCTGATCCCCCCCAAACAGTGGGGACTTCTGGCCTCAGCAGTGACAGGCCATCACTGCCCCGCACTCAGCGCTCCAACCACGCCCCACACACTCACATTTCAATCCTTTTTGGGCTTCACCGTCTTCACCGTGGCCACCGCCGCCCTCTCCGCCTCCGCCTTGTACTGCGGCTTCATGGCGCCCCGCACGGCCTGGGCGCAGATCTGCGAGTAGCGGATGTAGCTGCGGGCGGGGGGCAGAGGGACGTGAGGCCCGGCCCCAAAGCCGCCTTTCCCCTATCCCCAAACCTCCTTCACCCTGTCCCCAAAGCCGCCTTTCCCCGTCCCCAAAGCCCCTTTCCCCCTCACCCGCAGCGGCACCGCCGTGACCCCGCCATCCCCCCGCTGGCCACCATCCCCCCGCTGTCGCGGAGCTGTCGCGACAGCGCTACCTGAGCCCGGCCTGTCGCCAATACGCCACCATGGCTGCGGCTCCTGAGGGCAAGGTCAGCGCGCGCCGCGGGTCGGGGGGCCCGGCCGGCCAATCAGCGCGCGAGAAGCCTCCCCGCGGGGCCGCGCGCCTCCCGTCGCGACCAATCAGAGGGCGCGCCTCCCGTTCTGGCCAATCAGAGGGCGCGTCTCCCCCACGCGCCTCCCGCCCTTTCCGCCCGGTGCGCGCCCCGCCCCTGCCCCGCGGGCCGGGCGGCCCCGTGTCCGTGAGGGGCGGGCGCCGCCATGGTCGTCCCCTCAGAGCCCTCAGGGCTCGTCCCGGCACATCCCGCCCCGGGGAGGGCCCGGCTCCGCCTCAAACTGGGGCCAAGGTGTCCAAAACCACGGGAGGCACCGTGTGCGTGGCTCAGAAACGGTAATCTGCCGGAAACATGCCACACGTCAGTTAACTGAAGGACAGAAATCGACGCCTGGGTCTTCTGTGCGGCTCGTGGCTAGTTATATAGTGCTTAGGTTAGTTACATATTAATTCATTCCTCAACAGTCCTGCTGTGATGTAAGAATCCAAGAAAGTGGTTAAAAGGGGATTTTGTGCAGCTAAATCAGTTGTCATCACCCCTCTGTGCCATCAGTTCTTTGCTTTTTCTAGATAAAATGCTAAAGAAAAAACTTTTACAAGCATGTGGGGCCAAAGGTTGATTTATTATTATTATCTTAAGCAGACTGGCTTCAGTTAGGGTCTTTACCCCTTTGGAGGTGGTGCCTTGCCATGGGTCTCCTTTGGATGCAAGACTGTTGATGCAAACACCTGAAATTATATTCAGTTATTTGCTCCAAACAAATCCATGAAAGACAACACAGCAAACTAGAAGATATTCTCAGCTGTTTTCACAAAGAAAAACAGACCATTTTTCATATACAATAAGCAAAAAGTTATGAGGAGACTCAAATCACTTTGGATTTTGGAAGGAATCAGTTTGGTCCTAACCTAACGTTCATTTAACTAATTAAGACTAATGAATTAAGGAGATTATATATTGCGTTTTTAAGAAATCCTTTTATGTGTACCCCTTCTCTTGCTTCCTTCAGTCCAGAACCAAACAAATTTTTAAAGCACAGGGTAATTTTCAGCTTTATTAGAGATCTCATTTAGTCCAGAACCATTGCAATTATCAATCCACACATAGTAGTGTCAGGACAGAGTTATCAGAACAAAAAGAACAATTGTTCACCAAATATATTCCAGTCTTTCTGCAGGACACCACGTGACAGTAAAATATGGACAAATGATCTGTGATTTTTTTTTTTTACTGCTAAACAACTCTGCTCCTATTGAATTTGGGGTTAATTACTTGAATTCATTTTCCTACTTAATTTTAGTGTAAATGAGGCAGAAAACAACTCTTATTTCATGCATTTATTCCCTTATTTATTTTTGTGTGAGCCATATTTATCCTCATTTTGAGACACGGGTGGTGTATTGGAACAAAACTTTCCAACTTGCAAAGTTAAATCAATTAAAAATACTTGTTAGGACAAATATGTTTCTGCTCTTTTAGCACAGAAAGGTGCCAGTGTTATGATACTGAAAGGAAACATATTTTGGTTTCTAAACCCCAACAACAGCAGTGATAACAAAAAAGATACAAGACAGCACCAAAGATTTTGGGAAGCCTCTCTCTGCTACCTAAGCAGTATATCGGATGCACGACGAGTAACTGCAGTACTTACATATATGAATAAAGGGGATGTTACATACAAATAATGCTTTAATCACAGCATCTGATGATTTGAAAGGTAAAATAATTAGCAATAAGATTATTTTAAGCCTAATGGACAGCCCAGGCCAAAATAGCAGAGTTGGACATTTTTCTTCCAACTACAGGTCCCTGTATTCCTGCCCCACACCTTCTCTGATTCCTCTCTACCCCCTGTTTCTCACCTGCTTGTTTTTCTCCACAATTATCTGGTCTCTCTGTACCTCCCTGTGAAATGCCTCCACCTTCAGTTCTGTGAAATTAACTCAGATTTAAATCCACAATGGAGATATGTGACTGGGATGTAATTATTTGCACATTCAGCTCTATTTACTATTTATTGGTCTTGATAGGTAACAAATCAGCATGAACTGAAGAAGTAAAACCTTTGGGAGAGGTACCAACCCTGCTGAGGCAGACTGGAAATCAGACCAGTGACAGAACCTGTGCTCCACAAAAATTCCAGAATATATCTGGATGTTTATGCAGCTGTTACAAGGCACCATTAGAGATTTTTACAACCTGTTTTCATGCCCAGTTCTGTTTAGATGCCAGGAGATGTTTGTAAAGCCCTAAACTTTCCTCAGATGAGAATTTTGAGAGAGAGAACTTAGCAGAGAGCACATAAAGGAGGAAAGTTCAGAAAAGAGAGGTTGGAGGGAGAGGGGCTGTGTTAGGAGGGTTAGATGCAGAGATCGAGGGAAGCTGAAGCGGTGCGGTTAGCAACATCCAGGAATGTGAGTGTGGACAGGTCTGGGGGAACTAAGGATGTGAGATTAGACATATCCAGAGAAACTGGGGAAGTGAGGGAAGAAGCACGGTGAAAGGTGAGATTGGAGACATCCACAAAGGGTGTAGAGATGAGATTGGAAACATCCTCAGAGGTCGATGAGGACAATTCAGAGGAGCGTTGAAACAGGAAATAGTTAAAATCGGTGAGGTCTAGTGATTCTGAAGAGGTTGAGGAGCTGTTCTCTGAGATGCCTGGTGAGGATGGAGGGATTGTACAGGAAAAGTTCAAGGAAGCTGAGGAGACGTGGCTGGAAACATCCGTGGAGGACGAAGACGTGAGACTGGAGAGGTCTAGAGAGAGTGAAGAAGTAGGACTGGAAAAACCTGCGGAGGATATAGAGGTGACACTTGAGAGGTCTAAGGAGATTGAAGAACTGTCGGCAGATTGATCCAGAGAGCCTGATGAAGTGAGACTTGATAGGTCCAGTGAAATTGAAGAGGAGAAACTGGAGCGCTCCCAGGAATCTGAAGAGGTGAGACTGGAGAGCTCTAAGGAGATTGAAGAGGAGGTACTGGAGAAATCTGAGGAGGCGGAAGATGTGAGACTTGAAAGGTCCAGAGACGAGGAAGTGAGACTGGAGAACTCAAGAGAGGATGAAGAGCTCAGACTGGATAAATCCAAAGAATCTGAAAAGGGGATTTTAAAGAGTTCCCAGGAGGCTGAAGTCTTGACACTGGAGGGGTCCAGGGAGGCCAAAAAAGTGAGACCAAGTAGGTCCAGGTATGTTGAAGAGATGACACTGAAAAGCCAGGTAACATGACTGGTGTTAAATCAGGAGTATTTTAAACCAAAGATCTCTTACTAACACACCCACACAAAACAAAAAGACAACATGACCCCGAATAATATTATTTTGAAAATAAAGTCTTAAACCTCCAATAATAAGAGCTCACAAACTTAATGGGAGCATTGCTCCTTCCCAGGGAGCAGTGCAGAGGTACAAGTACAGAATCACACATACAGGAACAAACATTCTTCTGTCCTGGTGTGTCTGTCATTCAGCCAGATTTTAACATTTCTGATAGCCTGACAGAGAATACCCCCCTGTCAAATGCCATCTCCCTGATCTGAAGGTCTGGAATAAAATAACAGTTATGTGATAGAACGGATATTAAAACACTTCAGCTTTTCCAAATCCATGGGATATTCAGAGCCAAGGCTGCTTACTGGTTGTGGAGAGAGATTTTAAACAAACACATTGTTGGAAGTTGCAACAAGTCAAACTGGGCCTCAACAATAAAGATATGAGGGATTATTTCCCTTTGATTCATATCATCAGCTAAAAAATATGGATCTTCCTAATGATTCTAAGAAAACTGGCAAAGCAAACAGTATTTTTCTGTGCAGCACGTTCAGGATTTGTTTTTGGAAGCTAGCAATATGCTAAACTGATTCTGTGTCCAAGAAATACACATTTCAGCAACTTTAGGTCTGCTTATTTTTCAGATAAAAAGAGGTCTCATTTTGTTACTTTTATTTCATAAGAACAAATCTGGTCATAAACTCAGTATAATAACAGTAAAGTTTTTATTTGTGAATTGTTTAATAAAAATACGCTAAAGAGAAGTTGTGATAGAAGACAGACCTATGATTAAAAAAGGGAACAGAACAGATTATATTTCAGTTCATAAAGGTGCATCTAATTATAGTCTGGGTAGATCAAGAGGCTGATCCACAGCTGCCTTCCCTCATCTCCAGACTGCCCTGCAAAGCAGAGCTGAAACCTGCTGCTGTCTCTGCAGACGTGGGCACAGGAGGGCACAGAAAGTGTCTCAGTCACCACAGCCATATTTCCTGGAGCACGAAGGGGGTCTGGGGGAAAGCTGCAGCTCCTCAGGGGAGGAGAGCCCAGCTCTGCCCCTGCTCTTACACAAGCAGGGGCCAGATGCGCGTGTAATGGATTTAACATAATCACCACGGGCACAACTCCCACCGAGGTCACCTCTTCCCTGAAGCAGGTGTCTGCTGCACAGGGGCTGAAGTTGAACAGTGTCTTACTATGCAAACATTAAAACTGAGGGGACTTAGCACAACACAAAAATCACCAAACTGAAAAAACTAAAAAAAGCTGCTTATGTACCGAAGATGAGACCCCACAAAGTTCTTGAATACATGTAATATTTATTCATAATGCTGCTGTGATTTTAGAGCTCTTGCAATCTTGCAATTGTTTCAAGAGTAAAATGTTTATAGATCAAAAGGCAAACAAAATTTTTCTAAACATGCATAATTTATGATGAAATTACAAGTTTGCTTGCTGCCCTGTATTCTTAAAAAAACCATAAAAGTAATTTACTCCTTAAAAATCCCTTGCTATCTAAAACCACTGTAATTTTGTTACTAATCTTAAAAGTTTCTCAAGTGCATTTTACAGGGGAGGACAAATATTTAAACAAAAGGCAAATTACAATACAATAAAAAGCTGGTGTCCAATAGGTTATAAAATCCATAATCTCTTCACTGTGTTCCTTCTGTCTTAATTTAAAATTACAGAGTTACTGCACTTTTTCCTATGAAATAACACTGTGAAGAAACATGGAATTACTGTCACCACCATAAAATGTACAGATCAGTAATATAGTTTCCTACCTGGTGTAGCTGTGGATTTACCTCCTTTCTCTGCCTGGGTAAGCCATACTGGGCTGTGCTGGTAAAGCTCTGCTGTTCCCTCTGCTGATGACCCTAATCTGTTTCACAGCCACTGGAAATCGTGCCATGCTGTTGACAATACAGGTCATCTCCTGGTAAATCTCCCGTCTAAGCACAGCACTCTGCACAGAGCACCAGCAGGAAACACACCCTGAAATCATCTCTGATCTTAAGATGAAGATGCAGTTCTGGGCTGTCTCATACTACAACAGGACAATATTTTGAAGGTTAGTTGATGAAGCCGATGAAGACATTAATTTTTGACACTTGGACATCTTGATTCAAAGTAAAAATAGTTTTGCAGTGTCATCCAAGTTCTCAGCTGTCTATTCTACAAAATCTGGCATAAATAGTCTGTGGAGGGACCCAGGATCTGCAGAGCAGAACTCAGGTACACTCAGGTTTTAAGAATCTTGTGCATTACTTCCTCTTTTGTTTAATAACTTGTGTTGGCTGTGCTGTTTTTTAAATGTGGCTATGACAGAATAGCATGATAATGTAAGACATTTTGTCTACAGTTGATAGTATTGAATAAAAGTTTAAAAAACACTAAGGTGACATCAATGGTACCCCAAAAAACTGTTGACACGAACTCACTCAAATGTTGCTACTTGCCATATCAGAAAACAGATTTCTTAGCGAGGTGTCTCCAAAGTTGAGGAGGCTCTAGGCACATCAAAGTTCACAGCAAGGGCAATTGTTTCATTTAATTTGGTGTAAAAAGGATTGGGCATATGATTAGATTAGAAAAATACTTAATACATATGTTGGTCATTTTATTATGTTCTAGCTGATATGTTCAGCTGAACTATATAATCTAGCTGATACTATTTTTTTTAGTTCATTGTTTCTAAACTTTTTGATTAAAGGATTGTCAGACTGTTCTTGAGAACACATATGAAGGCCATTGTGTGCTACACTTCTGTAATATACGTCTGAGAAGGAAGACTTTAACAATGTTACTGTTACAGAGCTATAATTTTTACTGTTAAAGTAACAATACTCTCTCTAGTAGATGCAATATGAATTTATTGTAACATATTGCAGAGGCAGTATAATTTCAACCCACCCAGTCGCTTCCTACAGATCAAGAGCTCCTCCATTTCTCCTCTTTCAGTGTCTCACCGTGCTGGTGGCTGCATAAAAGTTGCATCACTCCATAAAGGTTGCATCACTTCTCACGGTCATGGGCTCTTGGCTCAACAAAGGCCACTGTCTTCAGCACAAGGGAAGGAAGATATCACAGCTAGGCAAGAATGGCAGACACACACAGGACTGTTTCCTTCTATGAAGGTAAGCAATTAGTTCAGCTTAGTTGTAATACGTGACCTTTAAATAATTTAGTTCTACAGCAACATATAAAACAAGTCATTGAAGAAAGAAATTAACAGGTCCCGTGCAAGTGAAAGAACCTTCACCTTGAGAAATTGAAGGATTTTGAAATGACTCAGTGCTTCCACATAAGGTCTCTTTAATCAGCACTCTTCAGTTCTTCCATAAACATGAACCTCAACAGGCTGCACACCTTCCCTTCCCTGGCCATCTGCCAGGGCCAAGGGCTTTGAAAGGTTGCAGGTACTAGCCTTAGGTGCTTAGGTTTACTGTATATGACAGTGATTGGAAACATGCTAGACTGCACAGTTTAACTGCAAGCATAGACCACAACAGACACATCAGCAATGCTGCAGGAAGTGGTGGTTCAAGTTTTTTTCTGCTTTTTTTTCCAAGCAAACACCTGCTTTACATTTATAATTAACTGCTGTGTGACTGAACAGGTGCTTGGTTGGTAGGGGTTCATCAGAGACCACACCACATTCCTTCACCTTTGCCCCGTCTGCTCCCCCTTTTTTTTCCCCCCTTTCTTTCCTCCTGATCCTTCAGTTTTGGCCCTCCAGCTGTAGCTCCTTTCTCTTACCCACCACTTCCTCCATTCCTTCTAACCCCCAGAAACCACTGCTTCAGGTCACTCTCACTGGTGTATTCATCCACTACACCCCACATTCACCAGAGTGAATTTGGACACAAATCTCAGTCCAAATAGATTGAAAATCATTCCACAGGATGGAAAGATTTTCCACAGCAAACTGTGAAACCTGGTCACAAGGTCTCAAGTTACTGTGTCAAATTTGCAGAAAAGCAGAGTTATTAAGAAGCAAAAAATGTGCAGCTGTGAATGTGCATTTTAGGATTTGAAATGTGCACATTTCAAATGAAAGAAGCCACTCCAGAGTATTTCTTCACCTTCACTCCCTTCACTTCAGATTACTCACCTGGTACTTACAGAACCCAAATAGCCCAGAAAGTTCCAGGAACTAGTCAGAATTCAAATAAGATTTTATTTAAAAAGCGCCACATACAGAAAGCCATACTCTGACAGAAGAAGAACGCAGGCATATAAATAAAACAGAAGAAAGAAAATTATTATCTTTCAAGAAGTTGTTGAATGCCTGCAAAAATTAAAGGTATGATTTTTTCAGTGCAAGGCCCAACTGAGTTCACATTATTCAGTCCTTAGTGCAGAAAAATTTGGAAAAGAAAAAACTGACTTTAAAATATCAAGTGATGCTAATGGTTAAACAAACACATGAGTTTCAAGCAAAGTATTTTTATCGGAAATGATGGTACAGATCTGCAGAAGTTTCACATTTTAAAAACTGAAATGTTATTTCAGTTGTAATAATCTCCTGTAAAAGCATGGCAAACCTCAATGACTTCAATTTAGTAAGGTAGTCTCAAATAATTTCTTTTTAGAAAAATATTTAGAATCGTTAATTTTTTAAAAGTTATATTATCTCTATACCTGTTTTCTTCCCCCAACACAAACCGTACAGAAGAATGTGTTCTCGTGTGTTTACCACTTAAAATTAGCTCTGGTTCTCTACATAGCAGACACTACTCAATAGGCAATTTGATATAACAGAAATGGCATGCAAAATAAAATATGCTGGGACAGGTGACATTTCAGTTCATAAAGGCTAAGAGAGAGTCTTGAAATCACTTGTAAGCTTAGAATCAAAATTCCAGGAAAAGCCTCTGGCACCAAAATACCACCATCAGCTAATTCAGGGCTGTGCCTTTGCATTTTTCTGTCACACTGATGGAACCTCACGGGACACAGTCCCAGCTGAGGTCACAGCAGACTGGCACACTAGTGAGGAAGGGTGGCAAGGGCTGACCTTTAAGTTCCTGCAGCAAATGACTGGTGACAGTACCAAGAACCTACGATGAGTACCAAGAACTGTAAAATACTAAAATGAAACCTTTGAGAATACACAGAGCCTTGTATTATGAGCAAATGGATCTGGAACTTCGAACACTGTTTAAATTAAAGGACACCACAATATGCAGTTGATGTAGCAGGTTATTTCTGGAGTGTGGTCAAGCTAATGAGGACATTGTTAAATATTACTTCCTCTTATGTTTTGGTATCTCTTTAGCCAAATTCACAAGGGTTTTTTAGTCTTTAATTGGTTCTTTGAAGGGAACACCTTGTAGCAGCTTGCAAGATTTTAAGGCTCTATGCTTATTGCACCCCTTTATTTAGTGGGCTTTTAGAAATGGAGATCCTTATTATAGAAGTTAAAATTAAATTTTAAGGTACTGCATGCCCAGCTCATTAATGTTGCATTTAGGTCTTGGTAGGTAAGAGACCCTTTGATGTTTCACCTACATTGACTGAAAAATAATTTGAGTACCATGTTAGTTCAACCAGTCAAACAAGTTAAAAAGCTTATCAAAAATATTTTGTACATTCTTTTGTATTTCAAGCATCAAGTAATAAGCTTTCTGTTAAACCAAGTTGTATTACACAACTGTCAAAAATTAACAAACAGAACAATGCTGGGACAACCATTCTGCCTAATTTTGGGCTTGGTCCCAAAAGAGGTAGTCCAGAAGTCACACAAAAAATAAAAGTTCCACAGAAGTTAGCCTAACATGCCAGTGTCCTCCACCATGTGCAACCTCATCACTAAATGAGGCTATTTCATATCTGCAAACATTAAAAGTTAGTGCTCATGTCAGTACAGGAACTATACTTGAAAATTATTTCTTCATCTGTAACCGAAATCCGGTCCAGCTGACCCAATATATTAAATAGCCTTTGAACCTCAGCCTTAGTAAGAATTCAGCTTTTCTCCAAATTACATTTGTAACATGCCTAACACACAGGTATGCCTTTAAATAACAAAGGATACCTGCATTTAGGCTTGGAGAGAAGCTGCAGATTGTTAAGCCTCGTTAGTGACACAGGTAGAAGTACTATCATTTCTCTACAAACGCTGCTGCCGCCATCGAGTTCCTCATGGTTCCTCTTGCTGAAGCTGCAAACTCTTCAATTTCAGCATTCAGTCTTTTAATTACCCATTCCAGTGCTTCCCGGCCCTGCAGTCAGAGAAAAGTTTAGCAGTGTTTAAATCTTAGTAAATAAGTAGTAAATTGGTTAAATCCTGTCTTACTGAAAATGACTAAAGATGCGAGAGTTGAAAAAGGAAGAAAAGGTGCACAAATACATGCCTCTGGTATTTTTTATTTCAGTAACTTGAGTACTACAGGAACATGTTCTGCCTTACATTTAATGAAAACAATTCCTTAGGTCAGCAGTGATGACTCATATTATGATCCACAGAAGAGTTTTTAATCGAGATTGTTTTATCATTCTTGAGGCTGAACTCAAGACACCTTTGGATTCCTAGGCAGACTCTCAACTAAAACAACATCTCATTACTCCCACATAACTACTTCAGATCTGTCTGGATGTAGATACTTTTTCAACAGCAAAAACTAATAGATAGCATCAAGAGGACAGCATAAGAATAACAGTGCCAAGGCTGTTAGGTGACGTGTTTTTTCTGGTGAGGATGCAGAGAGCTTTGCCAATAACAATTTATTATCTACATTCACAAGAGAAAAAAGAGGAAGAATTCAGCACACCAAGCATTTGGTCTCTGCTGTAAAGGCAGTGGAACTATGTGGCCCTTCCTAAGGTTGCTGACAAAGTCACAAAGCAAACCAGATTTTTATTCCCTTTGACATTCAGCCAGTGACCACACCTTTTACACAAAGGTCATACTCACTTTTTTAGCATTAGAAGAAATTGTGTTTGCCATTAGCCCTTCTAGGTAACTGCTGAGACTGACACCTTTGACAGATATTATTGCTTCTTGTGTCAGAATGGTTCTGAAACAGAGAGCAGGAAACTGAATTATTATGAGTAGTTTTAAAAAGAATGCACTGTTGAAAGCAACTTGCTCCTTCCCAGCAAGTTGCTTCCCTGCATTTCCTCATCAGCTTGGTTGCGTCACACAGAATTTCCTGCCCCATAAACATAATGCACTGCCACACTATGTAGCTGGTTTATGCTTCTGCTCATAAAATAAAACCCAAGTCCAAGTCCTCTTTTGTGGCACTCAGCCATTTCCATCTTCAGCAGAAGGACATTATGAGTGGATACAGCAGATTCAGAATATTGGGAATTTATTATTAAAACATCCCTTTCAACAATAGGAATTTAACATTTCTGACTATCATGAGACAAAAGAACTCCTGTGTGAGAATCCCTAGAATGATCCTTCAGAATTATCACTGCTTCCAGTAGTATAGACTCAGTAAGCTCTAAACTTGCCTTAAAAAACCCAACCATCCACCAAAACACAAACCTCAAAAATCAGGCAGATAAATGTACTTTAAAGTGCAGATTCTGTGCTCAGGCTGACAAAGAGATGAGAAAAAAGGAGCTGGAAACTGCAGCTGTACAAACTCAGTTACAGACAGGACAGGCCTGAAAAACTGAACTGGACTCCTTCAGCATGACCCAAAGTTTCCCAGTGGTGCTCTGCAGAAGCAGTGTCACTGGAGGAAATGACAGACCATTTAATCCTTTCTTGGGACAAGTTATCCTAACAGAGGCCATGTAAACCTCATCTTCTGTTCAAGGGAAACCATGGAAATTTTTCAAGCAAAGTCTGTACAACTTCAGGGCAACCTCAGAGCAGAGAGATACTTACTTGTGTGGTTCGTGAGGATGTGGTTTATAGACAAGCCTCTCATCTACTGACACGAGGTTTGTGAATGAAATCTGGAGAACACAGCACAGGATTACTCTCTGATGCCAATATTAAAGGGATAAAGCAAATCAAACTGCAGATTCAAAACTAATGCTTATATTGCATTTAAACATTATACTTTTTCTGCAAGTATATGGTTGTAGAACAAGATAGAGAAATCTCCAAGTTCAGCATTTGCTGATCTATTTCTCTTAAATTTTTGGATTGCTTACCAGCTACCACATTTATAAGACCATCTCCATAGTGGGATCAGACAGATGGAGTAGTACAGAGGGCAAAATCTTACATGACTGGGAAACAGTCACAGTGTACATACACCAAGTGCCTTTAAAAAAACTCTTTTTAATACCACCCCCAAAACTCCTCCTGTCCTGCCCATCAGTATCTTCAGATGCTCCAGTCTTGACAAGTTTCAAAAGCCTAGAAGCTCATTCCTGAAAAACAGAACTGGTCAACTACAACCCCATTACTTAAACCTTTAACTTGTATTGTTCTAATGGAATTTTCAAGTTATTTTCGATAAGATTTTCCTTTTCTAAAGGACCAGGTGCTGTTATACTCTGTAATCTATTGCAATTGCACAAGAACAGCTACTTACATTACAGGATTTCAGCTCCATTGTTTTTTTCACAGGGTCAACAACAGAGTGTTCCTGAACATATGTCCTTGTTCTGCATGTGCCAATGAGCTGGAGGACAGGCAAACATAGATAGGATTAATTATGCTAACCCACTGCAATTTTTCCTGCTTTAAAGATGTAAGTAGTGGTAATTGCATTGAACAGGCACTGAGATAACAGAATTAGGGTTTAGCTTAAAGTAAGACTATTGAGTTGAGGTAGATCTCATTCCCCCAGTGGAAACAAATCTGAGACTCAGGCAATATTTGGCTATCGGGAAGTCACTACGTGTCCTGCTGTTGAACTCTCCTGATACATTAACACTTATATTTTTAAACCATTAGGGTTATGAAATGATACATGTCTCTTACAACACCTGGCTGATGAGCTTCCCCTCCCCTCCCTAAGGGATCCTTTTGCAGCCCTGTGACACAATACACACCGATTTCACAATGGAGGGGATTCCCCACTCTGTGCTGAGGAGCCTGTGGCTGTGCAGCTTCCCACTGGGATCCACGTGCCTGTCCAGGACATCCACTCCGACCACACTGGGGTTCATGGGGTTTGGGTATTTCCGCATGGCAGCCGTGGTCACAGTTTCCCAGGGGTGGCTGATGAAACAAGCAGGACACAGGATTTCTATTAAAACTTAATGGTACATATCAACTGATTTATATTTTTAAAGCAGTTCCATTTCCAGTTCTCAACTGTACACATATCCTTCCTAGAGAAAAACCTCTATTTCGTGGACTGGACAGTGCCACATGCAAGTCAAACATACAGCACACCTCATTAATCAGGTGTCCTCAGTTCTATTATAACTTGATAAGAATGTTTCCCTGTAATGTAATGCTAAAAGACTGCACAGTATCCAGATTTTGGTAATACTGCAGTGATTTATTAAGCTGTTACTTTCCTCTAACGACTATTTCCTTTGGATTACTTTTAACACAGGTGTTTTGGAGCACCTGAGCCCCGACACCCTGAGGGACCTCATCGTGCTTCGCTCAGCGCTGCCCCTGCAAGGCGAGGGCAACACTACAGCCCTGAGCAGTGCCGACACCGCAGGTGGGTCCGCACCGCATGGGCACAGCCCCGCACCGGGACAAATCCCGCACAGGGACAGGGCCCGCAGCCCCAGGCGCCTCCCCCGCGGGCCGTGACCCCGGGCCGGCAAGGACACGCAGGGAAGGTCACGGGAGGCCGCGGTGNGATGGGGATGGGAATAGGAATGGGGGTAGGGATGGGATGGGATACCACTGCACCCGGCCCGGCCCCAGCCTCGGTACGGTTCGACCATATCGGATCGGGCACCCCCCGCACCCGGTGCGGGCGGAGGGCTCTCGGAGAGGGGCACGGCATCTGCCGCCCGTGTGGGTGACACGAGTTCCCGTGTGAGTTGCCGTGCCTGTGTGAGCCAGGCTCATTGGGCCCCCACGGGCTTCGCCCTGCCCAGGTGCGGCGGCCTCAGGTGGCCCGTGACGTCACCGCGGGACCGCAGGTGGCCCGTGACGTCACGCCGCCGGTGCGGCGCCCTGCCGGCCAGCAGGGGGCGCTGCGGAGCGCGGTGACGTCACGCGGCGGTGCGAGGGGTCCGCGAGGGGGTTCTCGAGGCGTTTTGTAAGTGGTTTTGTAAGCGGTTTCGTAAGCGGTTTTGTAAGGCGTGTTGTAAGCCGTGTTGTAAGCGGTTTCATAACCAGCAGCGCCCCCCGCGGCAGCCGCGCTGCCCCAGCCGGGAGGGGTTTCCACGACCCGCCCCGCACCGTTTCGAACCCCAGTGATTTACGATGCTGATCAGGCGGGCGCAGCCACAGCAATAAACAAACCCACATGCGTCCCCTGGCGCCTCATCAAGCGTTTTCTCCTAAAATTCTCGACAGTGTTGGAAGTGTCGTGAGTTGTGTGGAATTTTAATTATTTTTTTTGGAACAGCCGGGTAACGTTTCATGGACACAGCACATCGAGGGAGTGACCACTGTGTGCTCCTGACTGCACAGAAACAGCCTCAGTGGAAAAGGGGGAAAGGAAAGTTTCCCAGAAAGAGGTTACTGCACACAGTGACACTCGTGGCATCCTTGTATAGTGCCAGAATTCCCAGC
Source organism: Campylorhamphus procurvoides (assembly GCA_013396655.1). Taxonomy (NCBI): domain Eukaryota; kingdom Metazoa; phylum Chordata; class Aves; order Passeriformes; family Dendrocolaptidae; genus Campylorhamphus; species Campylorhamphus procurvoides. The sequence goes on along the minus strand of WBMV01008990.1, from coordinate 331,498 downwards.
TTCACCTCCAGGGAATATCCCCTGTGCATCTTGGTGTTTGCACTTAACATCAAACCAGCAGCTGTGTTATAGAGAAACTGCTATTTGATGATACAGTACCAGATTCAATCAGGAGCAAATGCTTAAATGGGAGCCATTAAGAGAATAAATGTTTGTGGGAGGTACCAATTGATACTATTTTTCCTGACTTTCACCTCATGGGACTCTTCCTAAACATTAACATGCTGGTGATCTATCTTAGTGTACAGAGTTATTTCTGGAAGATCAGTCCTAAATCCATTGGAGTCTTAATGCCCACTGAGTGATTTTTTGAACTGGAGAATTTCGCAAAGGATGTTAAAAATGCAAAGCATTTTGAGAGGTCTCTGTGACACACAGTTGTGCAAGGTGGGGACCCTAAATAGACCCATCCCTGATCCATCAGGCTGCCTGTAGCCTCTCATCTGTTTGGTTTTTGTTTGTTTGGGGTTTTTTCTGTAGAAGTAATCTTATCTACTGGAAGCAAAGCAAAATGTCATCTCCAAGAAAGAAGCCTGCCAACATATGGTGCAGATTAGGAGCTAGATTTCAACAGTTCTTCCTCACAGAAACTTCAGGTTATTTTACCAGGAGTTTCATTGAAGTAAGTTTGTGTATTTGAGCGATATCAAGGGCAGAACAACTTATAAACCTGACTTGTAAGAGGAATAATAAAAAATTTGTAACTGCAGAGGAAAAAGTGGCACGTCCTAAACGTCAGAATTCGTTACACTGGTGATGTTGTATCTTGAAAATACTGTGTACATTTTTATGACCAAGAATTTGATACTATAAAATTCAGTATCCTTTTCCCTGTATGTTGACAGTATCTGTCTACTAATTGAAATCAAATAAAACATCCTTTCAGTTAAGTCTGTCCAGTTGCAGCCACTACCAAGGTGAGCATTGAGGACCATAATGGATATCTCCAAGAGAATATAAAACCCTGTGGAAACCCGTGGTGAGATTCCTTAGTCCATACGTATCTTTCAGGAGCTGTTTGCTTACAACAGCTGAAGGCAACTGATGCACGAAATGGGCCGTGTGATCGTATGTTCCATAGGGATTTTGGCAGAGCAATCTCCTTGGCGTGACTAAGAAATACTTGCAATGACTCTAGGAATTGCGTCTCAATGTGCTCTGAGGTCCCAAAGAATTTATTTGTAGAACAAGGGATTATGTTTTTGTGTTTCCAGACCCGTGTGTGCCAGCAGGGAGTCATGACTTGATCCCTTTGAGTGGCTGCATAAAATATCCATCAATTCACTGAAAAGTGTGAATATCAGGAAATAATGAACAACTCAAAAGTCTTATCTCCAGCATTAGGTCCAAATCATTCCTGCACTCCATAATGGGGACCAAAAGCCCAGATTGTCAAACCTACTCAGGCCTACACAACAATGAGTTTGGTTTTCTTTAAGAAAAATACAAGTATTTTGTCTCACTTAGGAAAGCAAACACCACCCTGGTTCAAAGCCCTGTTCCAGAGATCAACTAGACTGCTCTGCAGCACAAAATGCCCCTAAATTCTAACCTGAAGAGGGTTTGGTGGCAATGGCAGCGATTTGAGCTGCACTCCTGAGTGAAGGAAGTGCAAGTCAGAAGTGCCGTTTGTAATGGATCACTAGAATTGTACAGAGGTGACTGAAGCAGAAGAGTGAGTGAGGAAAGGTCTGTACTGCCCTGCTGCACTCCCTTGCCTTGGCAGGATGTGGGCTCTGGTTGCTCCCCGTGCTTCAGGTATCACAACACTTCACAGTTTTCCTGTTTCTTACAGTTAAGAAAATTGTATTTTGTCATTTATGTTTTCCTCTGCCATATTCTGGAATACAGCTACACTGCAGCAACACCACACTAGTTCCTTGATCTGAAATCCAAGTTTTATGTGTGTGAAATCCTGGTATTCACAGGCAGTGTTAATGAAAACCATTCAAAGGTCTTGCTTTTTATTGAGCTGGAAAAACAAGTTCCCACTCCCTTTGTCAGTCTGGCAGTAGAACTGGCAGAGAATTGAAATTGTCAGTGTTGTCTTTTCCAGACATACCTATTCCATGACTTCCATTATACAACTCTTAAAGGCTGCCCCATCTATAAACACTCTTTCATTAGCTGTAAATTCACTATCTGAGGCTGTTCGTGCTTGGCTTTATGTTCCTGAATGTATTTCTTAAAAAAAGCTTTGTTGGATAGCAAAGCTCCTTTTCTGTGCTTCCAGAATTGGCTCTTTAATGCCTTGCAAGTCAAAATACATCTCATTATGAGAAGGTCACACCAAATGGTACTTCTGATAAACAAATACCCTTCTTCCCAGAAAGAAAGCACAGCAATCCCCCAGTGTAGTGTGGTACCAACTCCTCTAGCTTTGCTCATACTTTAATAGGAGTGGTGGTCAAGTAATTTTGATCCTTCTATCAGCTTTCAGCGAAAACATGCAGGGGTTTATATTTTTATTAAGAAATCAGGCTGGATTGATTCCTGGCTTCTGTGTGGAGAAACCACGAGAGGGGGCTGGATCACACGTGTTCTCTGTGTATTCCACTCCCTGTACATGGGGCTTCACCTACTCCAGAACAGTCTTTTAGACTTCAATTTCCACAAGTCCTCATCGTGATGAAGTAGCTTTTCCTTCCTGTGCAGATACTTGTCACCACAGACACAATTACACTATATAAGTCTCAGGGATGTGAGCTGAATAAAGCAGGTCCAGAAAAACCTGAGAGCAATTCAGAGTGCAGGTGTCCTGTTGGAAACTCTGCACAGTGTCAGGTGAGAGTGTTTGGTACTTTAACAGTGGGAACAGGGAGCAAAGCCTGGGATAGCATGCACAGAATGCAATTAGGAAGCTCTTAACAGGAGGTTAAATATGTTCCCAAATGATTTAAAGTAGTCTTTAGCTGAAGAGAGAATGGCCTCTTCATCTTGACCATGGAATTGCTTTTTCTTGGAGAAGCTCTGAAAGGCAGAGTTGCAGGTCAGAAACTAGATATGAAAGAGGTGGATAGATGATAAATCTGCCATCAGATTGTACCCTGGATCTCATAATACCCACAGAAGGAATGACACACCCCAGAGAACCCTTTGTAAACTTGCAGGATATTCTGACCAAAGGTCACAGGATCAATAAGCAAATTCATTTACTATTCAACTCACACCTGAACTCATTCTTAACAAGTAAAAAATTAAAAATTAGTGCTAAGATCTTCAAACACCTCTGGCCACCTGATGTGAAAGGATAGCTTGGGATATGAACTGCTAATCGACCACACTGCTACAGCTGACTCAGTTTTAGCTAATTAGAGCTCAGAACATCAAGGGGAGACTGAGATTTTGTTACCTAGAATTTAATATCTCTCCTCCAGACAACACCCCCCACCTTGCAAAAAACACCAAAACCCAAACTCCAAATCCCACCAATATCCTGCCCCCTCGAATAAATTCAAACCCAGTCATTATCTTTGCTTCAGAACATAGAGTTTAAGTTAGGGCATATTAAAAATGCACATTTTTAATAGAATGATCTGGAACTAGCCCTGGGACAAACATTTGATTTCCAGATGCCTTTTATTTTATCTTTCTGCCCTAAAATGAGCCAAGAGGCTTAGAGCTGCACACCTTCAGAGGGTTGTTGCCTCATACACCATCCTTATGGAGCCTGTGATACATCTCCTGCAGTTGGGAAACACACTGTCTAACACTGCCTACACTAACCAGGCTCTGGTGCTGTTTATATAATTTGAATGCAAAGGATTATTTTTCTTATCAGCTTTCCCTCCCACCTGACAACATCCAAAATGTAAACCCAGTGCCCACAGGATCCCACCCAGCTGCCCAACTCACCTCCTCGCCCTGAGCTGGCTGCTCCCAGCGTTGACTCTTCACCTGCTCCCTGGGCTGTTTGGTTTTACCGTGCTCAAATTGCCCCAGTGAAATGATTTACCACATTATACAGCTGCTCTTGGCTTTGTGTCTGACAGCAGAGGTCTTAAACTGGCACTACATGGCCCTTAAATGGCTTTTGACTGGGGAATGATGTGGTTTCAGTTTAAAAACTGACTCAGAATTTGTAGCAAGGTGTGTGCTCTTTGACTTGTTAGAACCACAAATTTTGATTTTTTCAAAATTTATTATTAATATTTAGATTGTGCTGTTTCCTCGACTTCCATAGTTCATCCAGGTTGATTTTGGCTGTACAAACAGTTCCATCCTGTCTGTGTTGTTAGTGGGAACAGCAGCTGCCACCAGGTGTTTGACTTGAGTGCAGGTACCTGGTGGTGCACAGCTCAGGGATGCAATAGGACTGTTCTGTTGTCTGGGAAACAGTCTCTTCAACCCTGCAGAATATGAGAGTTACCAGCCAGATAATGTTTTCTCTTGCAAGCATCACAAATGTGCATGTGATCAAGTAGGCAGATGATAATCACATGTTATCACCCACAACTCATGAGCAAGCACAGTTACAGCACAATTAAAGACAAAACCACAAATTTTAAAGTACATTAAAAATGCTGATGATTTTGTGTTGTTTGGAAATAATCGTGTTTCTTCCCTAATCTGATCCTCGTGGAATTCTAAAGAGACAACAGTTCTTATAAAAACACACCATTCTCTCAAATATTCGTTGATTGCAACTTTCAGTGCAAAACCTTGAAGAACCAGCGACAACAGGTTGTAGTCAGAACTGTGTGTTAAACCACAAACATAACTCATGGTCTTCAAAATTTGGATCAGGCTCTTTGTGCTTGACCAGCTATCTTTGGACATGGCTTAAAGAAACCACAACCTGGAAACAGAAGTTGAGATTTCATCATACACAAGCTACTGCTTGAAAGTGGCCACTTAGTCATCAGTGCTGGCTTACCCAGGCAATTGTCACCAAGACAATTATCAGATCAATTATAAATCAGACAGGGTTTAGACATCTCTGGCTTCCATCTGTCAGTGGCTGACCACAGAGCTATGGTGGAGACAAGCTATTAAATAATTTTTGTTCCAAGTTTTGGGGGCTAGAGAACAGGTAGATCCTGGATTTAAGGCTCTTTCTGCTGTCCTTAGTGCTGGGGCTGTACTTGCCACCTCTTTGGGAGCGGGAGGATCCAGTCTCAGCAACTGAGAGCACAAAATCTCATTGTTGGGACCACACTCAGATCTTTAACAGTAACAGCAGCTTAAGGCTCAGTCCCCACCTTCTCAGCTGGCCAAAATAAATGATGAGCCCAGCTTGGTGAGTGCCCAAATCTTCACTGTCTGTAACCACTGACACTTTCTACAGGTGTTTTTTTATGTACTTAATGGTGAAATCTCACAGCACTTGAGGGAAGTGAGAGGAATCTGTGGGAATACTTATAATCTTGGAAGTCCTGCAAAAGAACTCCACTACATTCTCTAGAACTGTCCTGATCCAAAGCCAAACACATTTATCAGGCCTGTCCAAACCTGCTGCATACAGAGTAAGACAATTTGAGTGAAATTAATGCAACAACTTAAAGAGCTTCTAAGAATTTAGTAAACATTACAAGAAGGTATGAGCTGTGAAAATCCATTTACAGAACTTGCTGTGGAAAACACCAAGTTAACATCATCATGGCCTTGAATCCTGCTGTGCAGATTGGGCACCTGCAGACTTGGACACTCTCACATCCCTTTCTGTTCCAGGGATGGAGGGTGTTCAGTGCACACAACAGGTCGCAGATAGGCAATTCAGGCATGGACACTTGGACTCCTGTAGGTCTTTCCCTATTGCTAATTTGTGCAGCTTCATTAATGGTGATTAATTAGAGAGCCCTCTGGGAGAAAAAAATCTTTTTCTTCATTGTATTGCCTATACTTATGTGATGCTGAAACTAAGCTGTCTGTGACTTAGTGTTCCAGCAATAATTAAAGGAAGAAACAATATGTAAAAATTAAAAAGTTAAATTCCAAGCACTGAGAAAGCCTCAAACTCATCACAGTATGATTAAGCCAGCTTGGATTAATACCATCCATCTCCTGAGGATAAGATGAGGAGCACAGAATCTCCATTGGCTCTTCTTTTTAATCAAGATATGCATCCTAGGTGTCTTCTAAGTCAGGGGCTCCCAAATGTGCAGTGGGCTGAGTAGCATAGGAACAGAAAAAACAAAGAGTGTGTGAGCAGCTGAGCAGCTCCTGAGCAGATGGACTCACCCAGGCACTGCCACTGCCAGGGCCATGAGCCAGGAGAGCAGCCAGGAGAGCTCCAAGGCAAACCATCATAGCCATAAAGAGCCTCCACTAAACACACAACTTGGAGACAACCCAGCATCAGAAACAACAACAACTTGTTTAAGTTGGTTACTCCAAAATTAATGTTTGTTCCTTTTATAAATGTGTGTTTCAGAGTGTCATATATATGTCTATATATTGGATCTTAATCCCTGCTGATAAAATTAGGAGTACTTTCAAAACCATCTGAACACTCCTACAAGGAATCTGCACAGATTTAAACAAAAGTTAACTACAACTACCTGTAGGAAAGACCTTTCTTTAGAAAGGTGATGGTGAATGTTCTTTTTAGTTCAATAATTCATCTGATTATTGAAATAGTAGTGAGGATCAAAGCCATGAAAAGAAAGTCAGCAGAATTAGGACTTAGGCCAGCTCAGGTGTTGAATCTCTTCTGTGCTAACTCAGAAAAGATTTTCTTCCAAAAAGTAATTCCTACCTCATCTGCTTGTAGGCTTTTTTTAATGCCTATTTTAAGAGTATGGTTTGTCATCTAGATTTTAATTAGTGTATTTTTTGTTGCCTCTCAGAGAATCTATTCAGCACATGCATGCATTCCAAAAACTGAAATACTAAACCAAAAAAATAAAATATATGTATTCTGTTTTCTGAAAACCATGCCTGTAAATAAAGAGGAGAACAACTGCTATCCTCACTGCAACACTTGGAATTTTTGGAAGATGAAAAAATGGGATTCTACCTGTCAGCTTTGTTAGTTAAATTGAGCACATCCATTTAATCTGTCTTTTCAGAAGTGAGCTGAGAAAGCGCTGAGAGCTGTGACAGTTCACAGAGACTCACGAGGCCAGTGGGGAATACCAGCCCTGGGAAGATGGAATCGTTAGAGGTAACAATCTGGAGAACAAACTCTGTGGCAATTATGACATATGTCTCAAACAACAAAGCTTCCAGAATGTAAACTGTTAAAGAAAAGGTTGAGAAAAAAATATTCTTTTGCTGTATTGATTTTCCAAGGTAAAAGTTTGAGTACCTATCAGTTGCTTGTCCTGGAAATAGCTGATATTCCTTTTCACTTGACTTAAGTCTATTTCAGCATTTTCCAGTCATATTTATTTACTAATACTAAGGAGTAAATATTTTGAAGGAAAGAACAATATTATTTTCTGTGTTGACATTTTTTTTGGCACGTGATATATCTTGAAAGCCACACCAAGTTGTGCCAGCCCCACAGCTCCTCATTTCTGTGATGGCCAAATTGTAAGGACATAAAACCCATCACTCCATGTAAATGATGATTATACAGGTATCACTGCATCCCCCTCCAGAGGGGAAAACAGCTGGGGTTCAAAACTCACCTCTTTCTGAGTAGCTTTTGTTTTCCTGCTTGCCTGAAGTTCAGTGGAGGTACTTGAATTACACCATCAATTCATTGTGTTTAGATGACTTCTTTATGCATGTTAAAATTTTATCTGTAATCAGAGATATTCAGATATTCACTGTTAGCAAATGTTCCCTTTACAAGCCATGATAACTAATATTTTGTGTAGGAATAAAAAGGTAGGAGATAACCTTCTTAGAATGGTTTGGGTTGGAAAGGACCTTCTTAGTGTGGATGAATTTGATTTAAAAAAAAAGAAGATAAAGGTAAAAAGTGTGAATTTACAGTCTATAGATACAGTAACTAAATAGTAGGATCTATATAATTAGGCAGGAAGCTCTTTACATCTGACACATTAAGTGGTGAATGACCACTAACCCAAACAACACCTTAAATTTATGTCCCAGATTCTTTGATGGCTTTATTGTAGGAAACAAAAAATACTCATGCCCACAGCACTCCAGTGAAATAAGGAAGTAGTAGTATCTCAGACATTACAAATAGGAAAATGTTGAGGAGATTTTCTCAAAGCTCCAGGAGCAGCTAAGGACTCAATTCCCAGGCAAAAATTAGTGGGAGTTGAGCTTCCAACTCACATGTTATCATTTTCAAAATCTGCCTTAGATGGCTTTTCTGAGACAAAAGAAAGGTTCACCTTGATTTAAGAATTCACAGTTTCCAGTTCAGTCAACTGAGCCACATTTTCTCGCTGTTCCTTTTTATGTTTTGAATTTCATTTCCGTGCAAGCACAGAAGGATGACTGTGTGAAGGAGTCCTTGCACACAACACTCAAAAATTTGCTTTCCTGAAGTAGTTTTACTAATGGTGGTTGGGGAGGACAGACCATCTTTTTCCCCAAATCTTTGCTGATAATAGAGATTTGGAAAGGTTGCTGTAATTTTAACATACATTTTGTTCCATTGCTCTATTTTTAATTTGGAGCCACCTTGAGGAGTTTATTAAATTGCTCAATACTTCAGAGACTTGGGTTTTATTAAAATAAACCCTGAAAGGATAGCTTAGCAATGGATCTTTACAAACACAATTACTGAAATATATACCATGAGGAGAGCTGTTGAGATGACTGTTTCCATAACAGCATCTCCAGGATGGTCCTCAGAGACACAGGATGCTGTTTCTATGGCAATAGAATGTCTGAACCTCAAGGAGGCACAGAAATCCATCATGAAAAATAGCAACTAATAGTTGAGATTTAAGAGGCTTCCTTTTTCATACTTATCTGTGTTTAGCCACATCTTATACCTAGATTGTGAACTTTTTAGCTTGGTGACTCCCTTTAGCTTTTTTCCCTAAAAAAGTAGGTGGTATCTGATCATGCTGTCTGTCCTCCTCTTACAACTGTTTCAACTGTTGGTTAATTTTAACCCAAGTTACCCTGTGGGAGTGGTGTGTGTCTCCTGGCTGGGGCTCAGAGTGGTGACACTGGTGCAATGTCCATACAGTGAGGCCGCTTGTGTTCTGTGCCCTGCCAAGGCTGAGGGCACCAGGGACTGGAGATACTGCAAAGAAAGGGTAAGGATATGGAATATGTGCTTATGGTGCTTTGTAACCACTTCAAATAGACAAGTAAATGGTAACAAGAAAATCAGAAGTGTCAGAAGATGGCAGAGGAACAATTTCAGTGTGCTAGGAATGTCTATACAGCCACAGACAGAGAACATTAATTATGTCCCTGCTAAGTAATACCCGTTTTAGCAACAGTTTTAGCTCTCAATTCTCCGGGCTTTTCCCATGTTCCTGTATCCTGAGTTGGTCAGATATCTGGCTGTAAAAATTCTCCCAGATTATCCTACTGGGGTCAAATTTACAAAGGATCTGTAATATGTTAGATACTGGAGTTAACCCCAAGCATATTCACTACAGAAACTCTGCACTTCTCTGCTGGGGACCACCAGAAATTAAAACTAATACAACTAAAAGGCAGAGTATTTTCAGTCATTTTGGAGCACGGTGTCTGGGTGCAGTGAGTGTCTGGATGCTGAAGACTTTTCTTAGCATGTACCCAGTGTTTCAGGACAAGGAGATAACACATGGTAATAGCTGAAAAACTGTTGATACAATTTTGGTGTCTGCTTTTGAAAATCAGAGCCATTAATGGTGTCAACAAATTACAAAAAGTCATGGTAATCCAATTACTGCTATTTTAAAACACTAAGGTTCCTTTGTAGCTATGGAAACAAAAATGCAGACATTAATGAGCAAGGGGGAAAAAAACCCTGGTGTTTCCTTGACGACAGATAAAAGCAAAGCTCCACAAAACCCAAAGGGGAGAGGGAGAGAAATACCTCTTACCATGACACACAACTGAAACACAAGTCCAGTGCAATGAGATCCTTCCCTTTGCATTTCCCACCTGTATCCTGAAGTTATNTCCAGTGCAATGAGATCCTTCCCTCTGCCAGGAAGCTGCAAGTGCTCTTTGCATTTCCCACCTGTACCCTGAAGTTAGCCTTGCATGCAAGAGGCATTCTGTATGTTCACCTCTAGGAGGGTAAGAATTGAAACAGCACCTTAAAGGCTGTGCTAAGGACTGGAACCCTTCTGGGTCATGCCTGGAGCAGGGGAGTGTTGCACAGAAGGTGCTGAAAATGCTTCTCAAACACCAGGCAAAAGGTAAATGATTGATCCCAAATCTGACACTGACCTGGTGCTTTGCAGGGTGAGATTGACTCGTGCTCCACAGAAAGCTCATCATGGGCAGAGTGGACACCACCCTTTGTTCCCTGGAGTGCATCATAAATTCTGTGTATGTGAATATATTTATATATTGTACCTCTTCTCCCAGTGAAAACCTGTATAAACATTAGGTAAAATCATGACACAGGTACAAGGAGTGTGCAGCTGCAACTGAATTATTACCACTTGAAATTTAGCTCTCACAAAATCCAAAAATGAGAGGAACTCAGCATTGTTCAAAGATAATAAAATAAGAGAGAAATTATGACAGAGGGGAATAAGAAGACACCAGTAAGATTACAGGCTGTTTTTCAGTGGATAGCATATAACATAATAGAATATTGATATGTAAAATAATGAATAAAATTAATAAATATAAGAGCTAATTGGCAAATTTCCCGCAGGGATTTTGGAAGAACTGGACTTTCAAGAAAGGTCACCCTTTAACTCTATGCAGCTTATGGTCCAAGTGAAGATCCCTTCATAGTGAGAAGGAAAGTGTTCCCCTTGGTTCCAACTCCTAAACTGATTTGTGTCTAGAGCAATACAGAGCTGGATACCAAGGTACAGGAGGGGAGGGTTTCCTTGACAACATGTTGAGAAGAAACACAACTACATAAAAACTTACAGGGAAAATTAAAAATCCAAATAGTTGGGTTGGCTGGATGGTGTGGACTGTGTCTTTACCTGTAACTGTGCTGGGCTGGGGTCAGGGTGATGGGAATGCTTTGATATTTATAGCAACTGGTGCTTCCTTTTACTGGTTTTGACACTGATATGAAAGTTGCTTCAAATGATCAATGACCCTGTCAAATCCTATTCTCTTTTTCTGTAAAACACATTTAAGTTTGTGTAGTTGGGGGTTTTTAGAACATTTCTGACTACTTTCAGTAGTTCTGGTTATCTGTTTTTCTATGACAAATAAGGAACAGATGGAAAAATTAATATGTCTATAGTGTGAGCACGTACAAACCAGCAAACCTTGCTGCCTTCTTGAGTTGAAGCAACTGTTCCTCTGAAAGCTATGTTGCTTCTAAGTGTGTCATAATTGTAATTAGTCATTTTTAGGATGTGATATGCCTGAAAATTAATCATTAATCCAAGAGAAATTGCAGCTCATTAATCCAGCAATCTATAAGACCTGGAAAGGCCCTTCATATTCCTCCTGCAAAACATCTGTTTTGTAGAAGAGGCACCAGAACATCCTCCCCTTTTTAACCTTTTAACTGTCAGCAAAAGGATGATTTGAGCAAGGAGGAGTAACTGGAGCTCTTCATTCCCACCCAATCACCTGATACTTTAGAAGCAAAGCTGGACTCACATCTGCCTTTCCTCTCTGATATCCAAGTTTTTTCTTGGATTGGAGGCTGTCCTTGTAAATTAATCCATAAACCAATCCTTCACCAGACCTGCTTATGGTGAATTACTACTAAAAACCCAAACCAAATAACCGCCCAAATCAAACTGTGTGGTGATTCAGTATTTAGAGCCTTACCTAAAACACATTCAATGTAGGTTTGGAAAAAAGGTCTGTGGGATTTTAACAGAAGATGGTTTGAGTCTGGACTTTTTGGTTTCTCCTCTTTGTTTTTCTCTCTCCACTCTGGGTGAGTGTGTGTCTGTCCAGCCCTGCTGCTGGGCTGTGAAAGGAACCCAAGCCCTTTGAGGAAGGCATTCCATCCTTAGTGAAACCCTGAGCTGTGTGTCCACCCAGCTGAACCTTCTCAGTGTTGTGGGTTTGCATTTGCTCAGCAGCCCTTGAGTCTTTTCCCTGGGGGATCCATTACTTTTGCCTTCTGGTTTCGTTTGCCTTGAACTGCCTTTTCTTTGGCAAGCACATCTGTGTTTGCTTCGAATGAAAACTGTCTTTCCCTTTTGCTGTTTGAGCACATTTTTGTCTGAGTTTTTTTCTCTTGGGCTTCTTTTTCCTATGTGGCCTGACCAGTTTGTGAGGGTTGCACTCCTCTTTGGGTGCTGGTTCTTGCTGGCTCAACAAAGACCAAATGAATTTCAGTTGAAGTTGTGCAGTATTGATAAGAGGACAGTAGCTGGCTGTCCACTTTACTAGACTGTTTTCATTCCCCCTGCTTTGAATATTTTCCTTCTATATTCAGGTTTTTTCCCACATTTTTAATAATCGCTTTAAGAGATTCTGTCAATTTACAAAGCTGTGATCTTTGTGAAAAAAAAGTCATGGTGGAAATGTGTCTTTAGTCAAATGAAAGATGTGTAGACTACCATGGTTTCTGTGCAAACTTCAGAGTTCACGTCTCTAAAAGAAATATTGCTATTTATGAGAACCAATAACAATAGTACATAATGGTTGCTCATGGGGATCAGTCCTTGGAGGAGGATTAAGTGCATTTAGACATTCCAGTGTCACTTCACCTGCGGCAAAGTGGCCAAAACCATGGCAGGAATGGTGATAACTGCAGTGACTTGGAAATATGACATCTACAGGGACACATAACTGGCCATGTCACATGGAGGCAAAAATGAGCAATAAAACCCTTTCAGAGTTACTGCTTCAGGCTATATATTTTGGTACTACAGTTTTCCAGCTGGGGCAAGAAAATAGCAATTAATTTTTTTTTTTTTAAAAATGTGAATTGTAATGAAATATTTAGCTGATACTACTCATTGACAATGCACAATGTCTAACTGGGCAAAAAGGGCCTTCACTGAGCAGACAGTACACAAAGATAAATTCAAGAATTTAGAGAAAGACAAAAAAAGTTGGGGTTGTTTTGGTTTTTTTTTTACTTCTATCCACATAAAAAATTACAATGCCTGTAAAGTTCCTGCACTGATTTAAGGAATTTCAGTTTGCAATCCTCATCAGGCTGTACAGTGGCACTTGGTCTGCATGCATGGAGCCCTGCTGGGAGCCAGATTTTCCATCTCTCCAAACACTCACTTTTCTGTATGAACTGAGGGCACAGACATTTCTCCAGCAAAATTATCCTGGGGCTGACCTCAGCTCTTGGGGGGTACATGAAAGAAGAATTTAAGCTTCTACTGTGGCCAGGAGCCAGACCCCACTTGGTACCAAGGCTGCAGTGGCAATATCTCTGAGAGTTTTACCTGATCTGAAGGATGCATTTCATTCACTGTCCAGTGATTCACTAAGTCCCTTTGTCAGAGACTTTGTTAAAGTTTGGGATTAGTAGTCTGAAGTCCTCCAGTCCAGTCTTGCTGGTTTTACTGACATGCAGCTCTGGGTACCCAGCCCTGCTGAGAGCTCTCCCTGTTTCCCCCTGTGGGCAGGAAATGAGCTGAGCACTGCCAGGACACCCTGCACTGAACAGCACTGTGGGCATCACAGAGTCTCCTCTCTTTCCCACCCCCTTGGCCTGGATTTCCAGCTGCCCTGCTTTGGATTGTCAGCACAGCACCAAAGGCAATGGAAATCCTGAGTGATTTGGGGCTCAGCTGAATATTTGACAAAATGGACACCTAAACCTCTCCACTCCAGAATGCACAGGCCTTCTGGCCAGGCACATGGTTTTCAAGCTGGCTGTCTTCTCTCAACATACATGAAGATATGTATTTAACAAGGGTTAGTCCCTGACTATCATGGAGCAGCCAAGGTTCCTTGAAGCTTTCAAGCTCCTTTCTAAAACTGTTTTTTCTCTCTTTCACTCTTTGTGGTAAAAAAATATGCTTGAGAAATGTTTTTGCTTGTCTGACAAAAACCTTCCACCTGTCCCTCCCAACAACAGTGTGTTCATAACTGTTTATCTTCACTGTCTCTCATGTCAGCAATTTTATATCAGGTGAAATATCATTTTCCTCTCCTTCCCCACAATATTACAGAGAACACCCCCTTTGTCTCTCTTGTTGGTCTCCAGTAGTTACAACAAACATTCGAGTCTGTTTGCAGCCCAGTTTGGGTCAGTAAACCTGAGGCATTGCTGCACTTCTGAACAAAAGTGGCTGTGCCATGTGTTTTCTTGGCTGTGTTTTGTGGAACATTCAAGGGAACAGTCCTGGGCTCACATTTCGTACCTGGCCAGTTGTGGAATGGCTGCTCTGTCTTATCCTATTGGTGCTCCCAAGGTTTGGGTCCCTCTTTAGCACGTCCAGAGGCAGAAATACAGGTGTCCTCTGAAGACTTCTTCTGTGGAAATCTGGACAGCCTTCTGGAACACAAGCTCTTGTAGGTTAATGAAAAACCAGCAGCAGACCCCATAACAAAATGGTCACACTATATAAAATCTAAAACCTTCCTAAATACTTCATTTACCTTTTTTTTAAAAAAAAATAAATTACAGGATGAAGAAGAAACTTGCTAAGTTAAAAAGAAAAGCAACAAACCAACCTTAGGAAAAAGATAAAAGGAAAAAAAGTCCTGATTTTTCATTTGTGCCTGATGGGGTTGTGTTTCTTTTTTCTTTTTTTTTTTTTTAACTGTTTGCAAATCTTCAGTGTAATGGTTTGAAACCCAGTCGTGTCATTTCTTTCCGCCCACACACAGAGCTGCAGTAGTGCAGACACTGGAGCAGGCAAACCATATTCCCAGCATCGGCCATTAAAACTCTTCCTCCACCAGCGTGGGCTGCCTGCACCCCCTCCTCTCTCTGCACACACCCCACCACCCACCCTTCACTTCTCAAAGGCTTAAAAAAAAGAGAAGAGAAAGACACTGAAAAAAGAAAACAGGATGCTTCTTTTGTTTCAACGCTATTCCAGGGACCTGAACCTCTCCACCTGCCTCTGAATTGGCCACCTAAAGGTTAGCAAGTGTTTCGTTATCATTTTCTATGGACAGATAATTAAATTCGAGATCGTAAGGCAGAAATTTTAAAGTTATAATTTTTTTAATGTGATGGTTCTTTCACTTAGCAACGAGAAAGATTTTTTCCTAAAACACAAAGCATTTCAGTTCTGGCCCCACTTCAGCTTTTAAGAGGGCTTTAGTCGGTATTTTTTCATCATTTTAGTCCAACCTCCTAAACTTTAAAAGATGGATTAGGGTTATTATTTTTCTGTTAGAGCAACCTGTTGATTGCAGTCTGCTAGCTGGAGATTGTTAACTCTTTCCTGACATGGGAAATGTACAGGAGCAAATTTGATGAAAGGATAAAAGAATCAAAATCCTTTGAGGTTTTTAAGCACTAAAAATCCTATTTTTTATCTCATTGTGAAGCCACCAACAGTGATGCAAACCCAACAGATATGTTAGAAATGTTTCTTTTTAGAAATAAGTGGTGTAAATTTAAAATAAAGACATATAATAAACTAGAAAGCTCTTCTTATGACTGGCACTGAGAAAAGTAGCAGTATAAGAAGAAGAGTAGGAAATATTGTCTGATATAAATTGCCTGAAGAGATCAAAAAAGGCCAATGCAACATTTACCTACACACTAAAATATATTTTAGGTAACTGTTCTTACTGATTTAAGCCTTTTGAATGTTTTCATTCATGGACATTCAAGAAAAGGAGAATAACAAAATATAGAAAACTGTATCATAATGATCAAATCAGTTGTTATTCTAGAATGAAGAGAAGTTATTACAGATCCCATTCTCCTTAAAAGGTTTTAACATTGTATTCTGGTCCAGTGTTTACAAAAATAATAGTTCAAAAAAGCCCAGCCAGTTTTGCTGCGATTACACACTTGTGTCAGAAATATTTGTCCTTAGGTTATGGTACAAGAATTCCAAAGTTCAGCCAGCAGCTTTTCTAGTTGCTTTGTACTTTTGTAACACACGAGGCAAAACTTCAGAACAATGACTTCTTACCAAGCAGCAACATTTCCCAAAGCCAGAATTTGAAATGTTACCTCTGAAAGACTGTAAAGGTCTCAGAAGAGGAGGGAATGGCACGTTTTCAGCCCAATTCTGCAGGGAACTGAGGCGCCCAACTTTGCCCAAAGGTCCCAGCAGGCTGCGGGTGGAACTGGCAGTGCTGTGAGATCAGACACAGCCCCTGAGAGCGAGTGAAGAGGTGAAGGCAGCACTTCTGTTATGAGACATTTCAAGGGATGAAGTCAAACTGAGAAAAGAGCAAAGGCAGAAGCAGTTTTTAAACGAAACAAGATTAACAGTCGTTTCTGAGCTGATCAGGAAACAGAACAGTTCCATTTTGCTTATTTGAACTGAGAACTGGAAAGTGCCAAAGAAGTCGGACTTCAAGTACCTGCCCAACATTTATTGCAGACCTTCTGGCTCACGATGAATTTACAACACTAATATTTAAGTAGAAGTTTTGTCTACTCAGTCAAGGGAGTTCCCAAACACTGGCACTTGTGCCAGCCGGCAGTGGGGGAAATGCTAATCCCACTGTCTGTATCTTCTGCTGCCAGTGAGATCCGGTGTGCTGGTCTCATCAGCACTGTCCTCCGGGGAAAACTCAGTCATTAACAATCCGAAAGGATGCTTTCTGTTCATCTAACTTTGTAAAGTTCTTTAAAACATGTAGTTGTAACATCTTTGAGATCTTATTTCCTCGTTAGCACAGGAAGCTGCTTATTGCTGCTTTCCCTTGATCACCCCTCTGGCAGAACTCTGGATCTTTGAAGGATGCAGGGATTTAAACACCTGGGGTGGTGCCTTTTCCACAGATACCTGGGGCTCAGAAATGCATGTCAGTGGGATGTGGATTTACCTCCCCAAATCCTGCTTGGGACATGACTTTAGAGTGCAGTGTAGCCCCACACCCTCCCTCCCTTGCAGTACCTGGCAGGGGCTGATCTTTATGCACTGTGAAAATATTAAGGTATTTTGCTGTCTGTTGAGCCAGCTGAACTCAGCTGGGTTTCTCTGAGTGGGCAATGTTTTGAACTTCCATGAATATAAGTGATCTTGCATAGAGATTCCGTCTTAGGAGTGGCACACAAAAATAGATTGATTAAACATTTAACCTCATTTCAAACAGAGTTGATGCAGTGTAATACTGGTCCTCTGTATTATGTGTGCAGGTCAAATTACTCCCAGCCATTACAGCAACCTGTTCATCCAGATAAATGGGGAGAGTCACAGGATGCTGTGGAGCCAGCCTGATTCCAGGGTCACTTATTCAAGATTTAGAGATTGGAGATCAAGCTTCAAAAGGTTCTGCTAAGCCCTGAAATCTGTGTGATAGAGGCAAGTTAATTAACTTGCTTTAATTAATTATTGCCTTGTTAAGCCTCTCAGGATAAGAAGTTTGCAGTTTTAGCATTCAGAATTTGATATGTTACTGAGAGGTGTAAATAATGAATTTTGAAACTTTATACATATTTTCAGTTTGTTCCTAGTTCCAGTGCACTGCTGGAATAATTAGTGTTGTTTAAAACAAGTGTGTCTTTCATGTAAATTCACCTGAACTTAATAATAGTCATTCTCAAAGTGGAATAAAATATAATGGGCTCCAGAGAAGTGATCAAACTGAAGAGAAACTAATTTTGACTGGTTATGTAAAATGCCCATAATCATCTGTTTGTCTGATTTGATTCATGCCAGTGTTCTATTCTAAGATGTGCATCTTTTTCCCCGTTGGTTTGTTGACTGTAGCATGCAGTAATCCTCCAGAAGATCTCACTCAGAGGTGAGAACACATTCCTTTAGGAAAGTATCTCCCAGTAGAGCTGAAACTACTTGCTGCATGTAGTTCTCTCCATCTGGACAGACAGTCTGTGGAGCAGAAGCATGAGTCATTGTGAAGCAGTTCAGAATGTCAAGGATTTTCAAGATTCACTGATTTGAAGCATTTGCAGTGCCATTACCAATTACTGGGAGCATTTCAGGCTATAGGAGAAACTAGAAGGATTTCAAGCAACAATATCAGGCCTTGTTAGGAGCTTTCCTGCCCCCTGAATAACTAGATGACAGGAAGGAAAGATAGAAAGAACAAGACAGAACTGTTTCTCTACCTCCAAAACTAGAGGCCTGTTAAATCAGGGCTCCAGGAACAAAGGGAAAGCAATCCAAACAACAGGAAAAACTCTTCAGGGTCCATAAAGCTGTGTGGAATGAAAATCCACGGGGGCCTTTGGCAGGATTCTATCACTGGAATGGATAAAAGAGGTCCCACTGAAGGGGATACTGGGCAATCAGAACTTTGCAGTTCCACCACTATCCAGTTGAGAAGGCAAAGGCTGCACTGTCCGAACTGGGCAGATGCTCATTGCAGGGAGATTAAAAGCCACATCTTCCAAAATATGGTGTTCCCAAGGAAATGTTACAGGCTGGATACACTGATTTTGTACCATTATTGGGAATTTATGTTCCAGTTTGGGATTCACTCAGTTTAGCAGCAGGGGAGGGCATAGCCATGCCAGTCCAGATTTTAAACACGTGTTTGCATGAAGAGCTGTCCCCTCCCAGGACCCTCCAGTGCTGCTGAACTGTGTTCCCTGAGAACTCTTCAGCAACTCAACCCACAAACAAAATCTAATCTTTCAAAATCATCTTTTCACTGCTCTTGACTGTCCCCTATCCTGTTTGCCCTGCAGCTTTCCACAAATTTTAGGGAGGTCTGTTGAGCATGACCTAAACACTTTTAACATTCCTGAAGCCTTTTCCCACTTGGTTATAGGCAAATTATCTTTAGGGGTATAAAGGGAAAACCCTACCATTGTGTCAGTGTGTTTGATGGAATGGCACAACTGAATGCAGTGCTCAAAATCTCCCTGTTTTGAAGATTCTGTGTACAGGTTCCTACACAAATAGTGAGAAAGGATATGGAGAGATTGAAAGGCCACTTCATTTTCTTCTGTTTCAACTCTTCCTGTTTTCTGAAGGTTGTCACTCTGACACCGATGTAAAAAAAAAAAGAAAAAGAAACCCCAACTTCCTATTTCTCACATCTGTTTCAAGTCTTTGTCCTCGTTTCTCTCTGCCTGCATCAAGTGTTGACAGAAATGAGGCTTTTTTGCTGAAATGCTTGGCTCCACCAAAGGTACGTGAGCTAAAATCATTTCCAGACTAAAGAGGATTCCACTTCTGTTTGCTCTCTGGGGTATTTGAGGTAGGGATCACCAAAAGCTTTTAAAAAAGCCAAAGACTTGTAGTATAATCAAGTATATTGTTTATGTTCAGAGCATTGCAAATCTCCTTCTGTGGGGTTCCAAAAATAAACCCTGTCATGTCTCCAGGTCCTACCTGTGCACCCAGGTGGGAATTGAGCACCTGAGCACCTGCCTCGAGACTGATGCTCTTCTCAAGGCTGGGTCCAAAAACCTGATATGGAAGTGCTGGAAATAAGTAGTTTATTTATTGATTTAATTAATAATGAAGGGCTGTTGACAGAACATTTGCATGTGACAGGCAGAAGACAAAGATCTTTAGCTTGTGTAGTCCAAGATTGTTATAACAGTGCTGGCAGAATGAAGCAAGTTTTATAAAATGTGTTTGCAACTCAAAAATATTCTATAAAAAAGGAACAGTGGATTTAAAATGAGTTTTTACAGCACTCTCCCTTATTAAAATACGTTATAAAGTGGATAAGACAGTTTCTGCTACAATGATTTTTTATCTGAAACTGTTCCACTTTTGGGCTTTTCAGTTCTCCACAGCACTACCTATGGTGTGCACCTGAAGTTAGCATTCAAACCAGGAACAAAATAATTGTGTCTAAATGGAACTTTGGTGACGAGTTTTGATAGCTTAGGAAATCAATTTAGAAAATTTCAGACTGGCAAAATCCTGCATTTAGTTTTGTTTGTTGGAAAATTTCCCCTTTCAAATTAGGCTCAGGCTCTGACACTGGTGGTTCAATGGCACAAGCTACAAAGAGCTGAGAACATGGGGTGGCTGCTCAGGAACAGAGCTCAGGGGATGGTCCCTGGGACTACCCAGAGTCAGCCTTGGGGCAGAAGCAGTTGGAGAGAAGCTATTTTTAACAATGTACAGAGAAATACAGTGGCTTTTTTTTTGGTTTTGTATCTAAACAGCAGATGTGAAAAGTCTGTTCGTATTTGCCACAAGTCATGGCAGTTTCACTTAGGAAGAAAGTCTGTTTGCTTGCTGTGAAAAGCAGGAAACTACCACAGCTGGCAGAAATGTGTTATTACATTCTTAAAAGTAATGACATTGTGTATCACCATTAGTTTACTTGGTTAGCATTATATAAAACTTTCCTTTAAATTTGCCATCACCACTTAGGTATTTTCTTTGTTGAGCATTGCAGGACACCGAAATGATTCTCAGAATTACGTTGTGTTTTGGGCCCCAGAAACTTAATAAGTGAAATTCCAGACAGGCTGTGGTACTTGGGAGCCACAGATTCATATGGAAAACATCTGTCCTTGGTGAGTGCTGCTGACTCAGGCTGGCCTTGAAGGGCCCAGCAGCTCTGTGTGCCCAGGGGGATACTCAGAGAGAGAAACAGCCTGGGACACCGCATGTAAAATACATGGCAATGGATTTCCACACTTCCCTCGGGGGGATTTTGCAGCCACTGCAAGTTATTTCATCTGCTGTGGTACTTGGTGGATGTTCTGCCTACAGGGTGTTTAGGCTTTGCTTTACTTCTTGGAGTCTGGAGTTCTTTCCCTCAACTTTTTTTTCTTCTTCACATCTTTGGGAAAACTTGTGCATGCTTGGTTTGTGAGTATCGTGGGCTCCTGAACTATCACTTGCTGCTGTTTTCATTCTGGGATGTGTTTACATTTAAAAGTGCCTCTGTAACTTAAGAACAACCTTAAATGGACTTGGAATGTCAATAACATTACTTGGCAAATTAGGGGAGTTCACTTTTATCCTGTAGTGCTCACCACACTGAACAATAGGGATAATAATTTCTTTAACAAGCCATATGCCTTTAATATTCTTCATTATCTATAGTAAAAATTCACTTAAGTGATTATTCCATGTAGAAATTTACTGAAGTGGACAAGAAAAGTCCACGTGTGATAACTGAGCTTGATTTATAACACTGATGAGAAAGGGCAAAATCTAACACTTTGCAGCTCACAGATCAGTTCATTTTACAGGCTGTTTTCTGAGATGGGCCCAACATAAATTTCAAACAGTATTTTTAAGTTATCCTTTTACTGTTTCCCAGCAATGATTACCTATTAAAATGATCCAAGGCAGTTACAGAAACACCACTACAGATGATGCAGTAAAGCAACAAATTGCAGATTTCAAATTTAGCCACTGATTCTGTTATTCCAAATGGGGTTTTTTATGACTGTTTGCACAAGAACAGCCCATTATTCAGAGCAGTAAATGGATACAGAGCTGTGAGTAAAGCTGAGTAAGAATTAAATAAACATTCACAGATCACCTGATTTTCACCCCAACTGTAATGACAAGGGGTTATGCTCATGCCCCTGTCAGTTCCTCCAAAGATAATTTTCAGCTTGATTATTTTGATAGTTTCCTTCTTTGTTTCTAAGGAAAGAATAAAAGGCAATACAAATTTCTGGTGAAATAAGAAGTAGTCTGGACCAGCACTAAGCCTGCACATATTTGGACAGATTTCATAAGAACAGGTTCATTTTTTCAAAAACTGTCTAGAAGATGTTTTCATCTGGCATTGAAAGCACCTAAAAATAAGTAGCATACCATAACATCTCCATTTATTAGACAAAATTAATTTGGGCTTCACAAAAGCCCACTTTAGTTTATCCCCCTATTTTCTCTTCTACTTTGTGCATATTTATGTAAATCTCACTTGTACAACAGGACATCACTTCTGTTTTGTTCACCTATTTTCATTTGATAGCACTTGTTGCAGTGTGTTTGGCCTTAGCTCCCCCCAGCAGGGCAAACACAGATAACGTGCAGCCCTGTTTCATGTCCTGTGTTTGGAAGAGTTGCCCAAAGAAGCTGTGCAGGTTTGATCCTCAGGGGATCTCAAACCCACACAGGGTGACACCCTGACAGCCTCATTTGACCTCAGTGCTGACTCTGCTCTGAGCAGCTCTTTGGACTGGAGACCTCCCGAGGGCCCCTCTAACCTCAATTGTTCTGTGATTCTATACTAACAATTATTAATGTTAATTAGATATAAAAACATGATACAGCTATATAATGAGAATATGGTTCCAGAAGATTAACATTGTATTATTTCTGGTGTGCTTAGAGCTTCCATTTGCCACCCAGATTTATTTCTAATGCTTCGGGTACTTATTGTAGGTCATAAAAAGTGGTTTTAAGTGCAGTGTTCAATGTTCTTTACACTGTACCAAACTTTAATTCCTCGATAAGAAATGAAAAATGAATCAATTCAAGTGGAAAATGAAGTAATTATTGTCTGTGTAATGCCTGTATGTAAGATTTATGACTGATACTCTTAACTGCTGACTTTCCCGGTCCAGCAGCTGAACGGGTGCATTTCATTTGCTGCCTGCACATTCCCACTTGTTGTGTTTCCCTCCTGGCAGGTGCAGGAGCACATGGCACACAGCCCTTGGCATGGAGGCACAGAAGCTGCCTGGTGTTCCAGCTGCAGTTCCAGGGCAGGGTTCCTTGGAGCCCAGCCCGGGCACTGCCGTTCCCACGGAGCAGGCGCTGCCCCAGCCCCTGTACCTCAAAGCCCTCACCATCCCGCTGTACCAGCCCGTGCAGGCAGGATGCTTCCAGCCCCACGGGCACTTTGTGACCACCAGGAGCTGCGTCCACCTCGACAGCACCAACATTCCCCTCATCCTGAACCCGCTGGGCCCTGCGGAGGGCCCCGATCAGCCTCGCTCTGTCTTTCAGAAGCAGCTCGGGCAAAGTCTAACGCTGAACATTGTCAGCACTTTACCAGTTTTATCATCACCCAGTTCTTTAGTAAATGCATCTCTCGGAAGCCCAGGAAGATCCAAAAAAGCTGGGAAATATATCTGCAAACACTGTGGCCGGGATTGCTTGAAGCCAAGTGTCCTGGAGAAGCACATTCGCTCCCACACGGGAGAGAGGCCCTTCCCGTGCACCACCTGTGGCATCGCCTTTAAAACTCAGAGCAACTTGTACAAACACCGAAGAACTCAAACACACGTCAACAACACGAGGCTGCCCTCAGACTCTGACATCAGTGGGGTATCAGAGCAAAGTGAGAGAGCAGCAGAGAGCACCACCCCACCCCAGGGCAGCAAACCACTGAGCAGCCCTGGTGAGGATGGGGGGGCACAGAGGAAACAACTGAGTTCAGGGACCAGTGCTGGACCAGACACTAAAAAGCTGCATGAGCTTTCACTGCCAGCAACAAGCACCTCACCAGCTTTTTCAGAAAATCAAGAAACAACAAATCAGTCCTTCAGCTCAAAGGGGGTTCCTGAAAGAGAACCTCACAGTTTACCATCTCCAGGAGCTTTGCCAAATGGTCCGTGCCAGAGAAAGAAGATGCAGGAGCAAAGAACTCCAACTGCCAATAAGCATATTCAGTTGCAAAGGCAGCAAGCAACCTCTCTGGAGAAACAGTGGGACTACAAGCCATTGGAGTGCAAGCTGAAGAAGTGTGAGAGCACCGACTCGGGGTACCTGTCGCGCTCGGACAGCACAGAGCAGCAGATGGCCTCGCCCAGCCCCCTGCACAGCCTCTCTGAGCACAGCACCGAGCTGGAAGGTGAAGGCTCCTTCAGCAGCCCCAGGTGTGCCTCTGCAAGCACTGCAAAGCCAGAGGTGGCAGAGAAAGCTACGGCCTCCATGCTGGAGAAAAAGAGGCTGGAAGAACACATCTCCAAACTTATATCTCACAACAAAAGTGTGGTGGATGATACCCAGTTAGACAATGTCAGGCCCAGGAAAACTGTCCTGTCCAAACAGGGAAGCATTGACCTGCCGATGCCTTACACATACAAAGACTCTTTCCATTTTGATATCAAAACTTGTGATGTAAATAGGAAAAAGAATCTTGCCCTTTGTTCAGCAAAGTCTACCTTTGCACCCCTGGAGAAATGCAAGCCAATGTTTTTCCACTCAGTTCCCACCCAGTTCTCCACAACCATCGACACTGTGCCTGTTACTCGCAGCAACTCCTTGCCGTTCGTGGAGGGAGCAAGGATGGCACAGGACAAACCAGGTTGCCCAAAGCCACTTTCTCTTACTAAGCAGTCTGTGAACGCAGGCACTGCTGCTTTGCTGCCTAGCAACAATCTTGCTGCAAATTCAGTGGATTTCCCGACCAGCCATCCCCGAGCTCTAGTCAGACAAACAGCCGTGGATGATTTGCCACTAAGTAACGTGGTGGATCATCCTCCTCCATCAGAGGAGTTGCAAGGGAGTAAAAAGCTTGGGGCTGGAGAAGCAGTAAGTGCTAAAAATAAGAAACACAATCAAAGGAAGTTAAAGATGTTCTCTCAGGAAAAATGGCAAATGTATGGAGATGAAACATTTAAGAAAATCTACCAAAAAATGAAAAGCGGTCAAAACACCAAGAAAATGAAACAAAGGGGGACTAAGACTACAGATATTACAGGCCTTGCTCCTGACTCAAAGGAATCAGCCAGCAGCACTGAAATTACTGAGGAACGAGATGGCAGGAGCTCTGTATGTGACAATCATTCCTCCCTTGTGACAGCAGCTTCGAACATGGGTAAATCAGGAACCTGCTCTGATGGTAATGGTGTTCTACAGAACGTGCCCTCTGAGGACACTGCAGACAGTGTGTCCCACCTAATGGAGACCTCACATTCCAGGAGTGCTGCTGCACGGACGGGAAGGAGCAGGACTTGCCGAGACCCCAGTGGCAGTGACACTGAGAAATGCACAGCTGGGGGCAGCACAGGGCGAGCTCCAAGCAGTGGTGAGCTCAGGCTGCAGAATCCCGAGTGTCAGCCCAGCAGACACAGAAAGAATGATGACTCTCTGCCAGTACAGAGTAGTAACTGGGAAAACGCAAGCCCCGGGAAAGAATCCAGTACAACTGAATTAGATTGTAAAAGCACTACACACGATTATGGGAACCATCACAGGCCCAAGGAAACTGGCCAGCATGGCCTCTGGGTCCATGGCAACAACAGAGAAACTGCAGGGAAAGCTCAGAATTTACCATCAGAAAGAAAAAAGCTGAAATTCGAAGTGGAGAAGACACAGACTGTGATTTCAGTGTCCTGCCCTAGTCCCAGGAGCGAAACCAGTGTAGGGAGTGAAGCTGAGAGAGTCCATTGCTCTGGCACTCTGTGTCCTTCCACAGCTCCAGGGACATTCTCCAGTAAAGAGGAGCAAAAACTGAGCACAGGAATGAACGAAGCCACTGGAGGTGCTGAGAACATGGAATACATGAAAACAATCAAACTCTCCACAAAACCTCTTAATTACAGTGACATTGACCTTCTTTCACATTCAACTGGTGTCTCAAAAGGTCCATTGGTGGGATTTTTAAGGCCTGAATTAAGGGGAAGTGATTGCAACTCTTCTGCCTCCTACAGTGCAACAGATAAAGATGACAAAACGTGTCTTGTGAAAACAGGAGCAAAAGTACCACTTTTCAATGACACTGCTGTGGATGTGTCTTCTAAAATTCATCATCTGCAATCTGGTCATTTAACTCCAGTCCCACAACAAAATACCTTTTCTCCAAAATATATCCTTAAATTGCCACAGGACAAGAGAGTCTCAAATCTGTCACTTTTGCCTAGATCTGAACAGATTACACCTGGCAAATCTGAGACAGACACCTTAACCACTCCCTCCTGCTCCTCCAGCAGTGGATCACTCCATTCTCCTCCCACTGAGGTGGTTTGGTCCCCTTTACAAGTTGAAGTGAGACAAAAGGTTGGCAAAGGAGAGCTCCGATGGAACGTGGACTCAAACTCCAGGAAAGCTCCAGGATTTTGTTCACCAGTCCACCCAGAAACAACAAATATCTTGACCACAGCAGACAACACCTTTTATAACCAAAACTTCAGGCAGCAGGGTATGGCAAGACATGATTTGAAAAACAAGCAGAACAAAAATAAATTAAATTATCAAAGGCAAACAGAAGAGAAGTGGGTGAGCATAACTACTGGCTCTACACAGACTCCAAAGAAGAAGATATGCTTTACTTCTGTGTATACAAGTGGCTTTTTCATATCAGCAGACATCAGAGATGAGAGGAAGGTCTTACATCATCTTTGCTCAGGAAGCGACTCGTTGATAAAGACATCAGCTTCGAGCAAGGGTGCAGAGCCAGCAGTTGAGGGGTGGGACAGAAGGGGACATCCCTGCACCCTCAAGGCCAGACCCCCAGCCCTGCAGGACACTCAGCACTCCCAGAGCTCACCAGACAACCCTGCTTATTTCTGCCACTCCTTTGGCACTTTTTATTGCCACGCTCTCCCCACTCACTGTAAAGAATTCCCAGTGCTGCCCCCCAGTACCCAGACTCGCTCCTGGGGCAGTTTAACAGTAGCAGGCACCAAGAACAGCTTCCCATCCCTCAGTGCTGAGCCACTACTCACCTGGTGTTGTCTGAGCAGGAGCCTGCCCCTGCCCACGGAGCAGAAGGGCACTGCAGACTCTGCCTACTCCTCCCTGCACTCCTGGCACAGGGGAGCCAGCAGTGACTGCTCCCTGGCCAGATATGACATCTCGCTTTTCAAAAGGCACAATATCAGCAAGACTCTGCCATATGGCTTATCAAACACAGGTTTAAAAACGCTGGTTTCATCCTTTTCTAAAGGACAACAGATGCAGGAGGTAATATTAATAATCCTCTTTGCTTTCTCAAGAGGGTGTTATTGGCTGACAGCCCATCCTCAGCCTCTTATTAGAAAAATGAAATAATTATCAGAAGTATATTTATGGACATTTCCAGGCTTTTGTTGGTATATTTTTATAAGATGAACCTTATATTCATTTGATGCATGACAAAGATATATTTTTATATGAATATTTAAGTTTCTTTCACTGGATCATTTTGGTAAGAACTCTGGCTAGTGAGAAGAGTGAATTTCTATTGATTTTTTTTTGCCTTGTGGGTATATTTTATATGGTGACTAAAAAAAAAGGGATAATTCAGAGTTGTCCTATTTAACTATTATTTAAAAAGAGCGCAGATTTCCAGTCTCTCAGTCAATGTAAATCATAATTTAAATTTACTTCATTTTCCCCCCCTATTCTCCACAGTTAAGCCCAGCAGCTCCTGGTGGTGCTTTCAAAAATATTTTAGAGCAAAAGAAGAGAACAGTAGTTTGCAAAAAGGAAAAACTCTCCACAAATAAACTCAAGAGGAGCCACAAACAGAAAAAGATTAAAGTCACCCCCAAATGGTAAGGAGCATGTTTTGCACCTTCCCTAGATAAATAGATGATATAGATATAGATAGATATAGATACAATTTTGCTGAGATGGGTGTAAAAAGTCATCCCCAAAATTCAACCTTGTCAAAACTGGG
>WBMV01008990.1:63091-303962 GCA_013396655.1 Campylorhamphus procurvoides | reverse complement strand
GGGGGCGGAAATAAATCTCTCTGAAAGAGCTATTCTTATACCACAGCAGTTCCCCAAAGGTAGACCACAAAAAATGGCAATACATGGTTTATTACCAGGACCAGACTGTCTAAGTCAAACACACATATCCCAAAGGAAGAGGAGAGTTGAGTCTCACTGTGCTTTCGAAATTATTCTGATCTGTCAAAATTGTCAGCATTTACTTTTGCTTGAAGGGAACCCAAATCCTTCCGTTTTTAATCGTGTTCCAGCTCAGAGCAGAGTGCGAGGCCCTTTTGTCCTCGGAAGATCCATATCCCCAACTGATATTCACGGGAGAATGCAGAAGAATAAATATCAAGTTTAACACAAGCTGACAAAAGCATCTGTAGTTCAAAGGATCATTTGGTTTAAATGAAAAGCAGGAAGAATTTGAGCATAAAACTATCAAAGACACATTGTCTCCATCAGCAAAGCTCCCCTGCATTTAATGGGAGTTCAGATCCATGGATTTAGCCTCTAATCTTTCAGGAGTGTGAGGCAGCAGAGTGTCTGATGAATTGCTTCAATAAGCAACACATATTGTGTGCATACATCCCTCTGATTCTATTGCATGACCAAAATCAGACAGAGAGACTCCCCTGAGGACAAATCAGTGTCAGTAACTGAATCACCGTGTCTAGTTCAGCAAACAGCACTGAGGATCATAAGAACAAAAATAGAAGACTCAGGTCTATGTCATGCAGCCCACTGATATTGCTCTAGGACTTTTTATTGGTTTGGGGTTTGGGTGGGGTTTTTGTTGTTGTTTTTCTTGCTGGTCTCATAATTTATATATTTTCCAATATCAAATAATTACAGACATTCAATTAAGTACAGGTCCTGAAAGCTCAGGTCATGCATAATAGTAGCTAATTGGCCAACTGGTAATCAAGAAATGGAGTGTAATTTTCTAACACACCAAACACCTGAATAACCATGTTCTTTTAGATTTACATCTTGCTCTGTGTGTGGTGACAGTCCACTGATTTAGGGATGGGACCTAAAAGCTCTATCCAGAGTAGAAAACAAAGCAGAACTGGATTATTCAGTGTGAGCTTTCTAAATAACTGAAATACTCATGCTGTTCATTAGTGATGATCACACATAAGAAGTGAAAAGTAAAAAAGCCAACAACCATACAGCCTCAGGTGATTCCTGAATGATTCAAGTCTTTGTTTTAAAATTCTAGATATAAGAACAAGGATTATTCCTTAATCCTTTTCTCTTTACAGGAAAAAAAAAAGTAATAATTGTGGGTCTCTTGCCTAAAATCCTGACTTTTTTTTGATTTGACATAAGCAACCAGCTCCTTCAGAGGAGCAAAGTGCTGTTAGAGTTAATGTCTGTGATGAGGTGGGTTTATTCTCCTCTGGCTGCTTTCACATGTCCCTTCTGTGTTGCCCTTTCAATGGCACTGGCCCTGCAGGTACAGGGGGAGGCACGTCCATGGCTGTGCCCAGCTCAGAGGGCACTGGCTGAGCAGGAGGCCCTGTTTGCCCAACAGAGCCCTGGATGCTTTGAGAAAGGGCTATTCATCACAACCCCCCAGATCTAACAAGCAGAAGAAGTGCCATTCTCCTCAATCAAAGGTGCAAGGTAAGTATTTTGAATTATTATTCTTTTTTAATTGCAGTTAGTTCAGTGATAGGATGAGGAATGTAGTAAGTTCTAGCATGTGGGGGAGGGAATAAAAAAATCAAACTAAGAGTTTCTTCCCCTTCTTTTCAATAGAAAATTACCTACACCAGCAAAATTCCACCTCAGACAAACCACTTTGCAGAAGGAGGAAAAAAGAAAGAAAGAATAACTCAGGAATATCTTCCCATACTGAAAACCTAAATCATGTTAAACAAAAAGACAAAATGGATAAAAAAGTAGGTATTGTACCTTAATTCCTGTATTAATATTTATTAAATTTTTAAAAAATATATTGGCAATTAAAACTTGAATTATATTTGACTGTTTTAAAGTTCAAGTTGAGACCATTTTGTGCCACAGATTTTGCTTAAAATGTTTCAAAATGTATTACAGGTATTATTGGGTGTTAAGATACAATGAAAACTTACCAATGTCACAACTAGCTTTTAAAAAAGAACAATTAAACTTGCATCAGTTGGACAGATTTGCTGCGGATTGAAAATTTCAAATGGAAATTTTTTCCCCTCTCCTCATTTCTCCAGGACCAAATGAGGGAGCCCAGAGGAACAACCATGTGTGTGCAGAACATCCCAGCTGCTGTGGGCACCTCTGGGAGAGCTCCTTGGTGCCCCTGCCCAGCGCCCCCCTGGCAGCAGAGGGGCAGGGACGGGGCCCTTCCCTGCTGGCTGGCACAGCCCCTCTGCCCCCGGCACAGCCCCTGCAGGGACCCAACAGCTCCATCCTGGGGCTCTGCACCTTCTGCTGCTTCCACAGCCACAGCCACAGGTGGCCAACCCCACAGCACAAACCCAGGGGCTGCTGCTCATCCCTCCTCACACCTGGAAATAAGGAGGGAAAACACGCAGAGTGTGGAGTCAGAGAGCCAGATGTTTGCCATGTCGGAGCTGGAGGGCCCGGCCTCGGGAAGGGAGGAACCTCCAGTTGAAGAAAACACCTCTTCACCTCCCAAGGAAATCCCAGCTCCCAGTTCCCAGCCTGGATGCTCACATTTCTTTGGATCAAAAGCAGAGTCCCTTCCTGAGGCAGCCACGAGGGCTCAGTCACCCAGCAGAGAATACACAGAGCGGGCAAACCTGTCTCGGAATCTGCTGGACCTTCACGGAGGCACAGGCAGGAAGGGACCCCACCTGCAGCCCAATGCCTATGGAAGGCCACATGGGACAGCTACTACTGCCTTTAAGAAGCCCCCAATTTCTCTCAGATCCCCCGAGTTCAAGAGTTACTCTGCAACACCTTCCAAGACATACAAAAAGAGAGGGTTGGAGATGATGAGGAAACAAACGCGAGTGGAGTACGATGACACGAGCAGTGATGATGAGGACAGGCTGGTTATAGAAATATAGCAGGAGGCTTGTGTGACAGCAGGAGGTGCCAGGGGCATCTGATCCATATTTCTGAAACACCTTAACATCAGCAAAGCCATTCCTCTGTGCAAGAGGCACAACTCTCTTTGGAAGAGCCCTTTCTTTCAAGGACTAGAACTTCTTTTTAAAATGCTTATTTGAGGTTGGCATCACACATTTAAGTGCAAGAGGTAAACCTGTGTTTCTGATGGGTTCCCAGCATTGTTGACACCCTTGTCACCCTCACAGAATTCCCACAAGTGCTCCTGCCAGTGGGTGTGCTGCTCAAAGCCTGCAGTGGATTTGGTTCCTTCTAACAATACAAAGCAGCAGCTTCCTCGGTGTATGAGCTAAGACTGCCTGGAAGGGGACGGATGTGTTCTCTTCCATATCCTCCTCCTTTCTTGTAGTCACTGCCATCTGCACTGGGAGTGACACGCTGGCACTAAGGGGAAGATCTGCTCCCTAAGTATCTGTGGTATTGGAAGAGTCTGGAAAAATGCTGACCCCTTTTTCCATGTTGCACAAATGTCAATGCTTCTGTGTGAGAAATGACACAAGCATGCTTTGCTTTGTGTTTCGTGCCTTTTATGCCAAGAGCTACTCAAATATTCTTGATTTCTAGGTGGAGAATATGGGTGTTAGCTATTGATATTTCCTTGTGGTAAAATTTCTGACAAGGATTTTCTCATCATATTTGTCACATTGTGCTCCAACCGAGGTCATCTGGAACGTCTCATTTTTATTGTAATTTTAACTGCAATGATGCTCTTTTACTGAGGGTAAAGAAGCTATATGGCATAGCTTGGTTTGGTTTTTTTAACAAAGAGTTTTGTGCTACAAACCCTGAAATTTACTGGTTTCTTTGTGAATAAATAATTAGATATTTCACCTTGACCAGGTGTATTCACATGCTTGATTAAACTGACAACCACAAAAAACATTCCACTTCTACATTATAGTACAATTCTACCCTTAAACGTCTGCAGTTCTTGTATTGTGACTCACATAGGGTTTAACAGATCAACCTACATGGGATATTTGGAGTTGGTTCTACTTCAGTCATGCACAGGTAAAAG
The DNA here is from genome assembly GCA_013396655.1 of Campylorhamphus procurvoides. Lineage (NCBI taxonomy): Eukaryota > Metazoa > Chordata > Aves > Passeriformes > Dendrocolaptidae > Campylorhamphus > Campylorhamphus procurvoides. The sequence goes on along the minus strand of WBMV01008990.1, from coordinate 299,860 downwards.
TTTATACAGAGCATCACCACAAAGAAAACTATAATTCACTGGGTGAGAAAAATAAAAGGAATGTACAAAAAGATGCCAAAACATTCAGCTGCTTCGGATCTTTTCCATCTTCATCTTCAGACTCCTTGTGTATCACTGCTAACAGTACTATGGGTGACAAGAAAGGGTTTGACTCTGTGTTCCCAGAGCACACAAGGACAAACAGCCAAACCTCAGCCATGCAGGGATGGATTTAAGTCACTCGCAAGTAGCTGAGCATCAAAGCCACACGAGGGCACCAGGCACAGAGGGAAAAATCAGTGCTGCTTTATCGCTCAAAGTCAGCAGCAGTTCTGAAGGATCGTTGCTCTGCTAAGAGCAAACCTGAAATTCCTTTGCCCATGAATGCATCTCATCAAGGTTTGCCTCCTTCTAGCAATGGAAGCAAATTAATAAGGAATGTTGATCACTGATAAGGTCTATATTCAACACCTACATCCACCCAGACAGGCTGCAAAGCAGTGGATGTTTCAAATGTTGTCTTTTGAGATGTGAACACATTTTTTCCTTATTGCTTCAGACTTTTATACAAGAATCTTATTAATTATTGATACTTCACTGACCTGCCTGGCAAACCCCAGCTCAGGGGTGCAAAGCAACCAGAGCAAGCCCTGAGATCACCCACAAGTACAAGATACACCTTGAATGCAAGTCTCTCTTGGAGCCACTGGAATGGGCTCTGCAGGGGAAGCTCCCAGCAGCTCCTCACCCAAGCCACCCCTGCAGCCCCCCTGCTACAAACCCAGCACAGTAGCATTTTATTTCGGGCTGGAACAGACTTCCTTTCCAGCCCTGCTTTTACTCCTGAAGCCTTGTTTGTGCACAGCTTCCCCAAAGCACAATGCCTGCAATACTTAGTGCTTCTCTACCAGCACTCCTGACACACAGGGAGTGGTCCCTGAACACAGGGATGGCTGGGCTTTATTTGCACAACCAAATTTGTTCCCATTCACCAGTGTTTATAGGATAATAATTTTCATGTAGTTAAGCAGCTTGGTTAAACCATTCATTTTACCTTAAGGATTTGTGTGGAATTATGGCCACAGATTAAGACTCCTGGCCTGTATTTTTCATTTATCATCAGCATTCCTTGAGAGTCACATGGATGAAAAGGTCAAAACGTATTTTTTTTTAGACTTTACAATACTGTGAGGTTTTAACAGCTCATTTCGTGTGTCCTGGTGGAACTGGATAAATGTCACGTAGAAGTCCATACACTTGGGAGCTGTGTCTTCCAGGGAGATGTAATGTTACCACAGTTTGGTTACAGGCCATCCTCTTAAGTACTTAGATATTAAAAAGAGGTTTTCTTTCTCACAGTCCAAGTCAAAGTACCTATTGGCTACTCATGACAACTGTCTAAATATGTTCTGTATTTACGTAATGCTTGAGTTTAGAGGAGCTACAAGAGCCAGTTAAACAAGGGATGAACTCACTTGAACGCATTTGTGGGTGCTTTGCAAAGTAGTCAAAGAGGATTCTTGTGCCAGGGGTGTATAAACTGTTTTAGCTTTAAAAAGCCCATTATATGTCTCATTATCAGTCCCTAAATGATTATTAGGGTTTAAAAACCAAACCAAGCCAAGGTGATTCTAATACAGCCAACTAATTAATCAACAATCCATTCTTTTTTAAGCATCCCAAGTTGTGTTTTTGATTCACTGCTTGATAAAACAAGCAGTGCTGGTACAGCATTGGGTGTAACATCAGGAGCTTAATCCAGCAAGGCCTGGAAGTGTTTCAGAGTGAGCTAGTTGAGATATATTAAACTCACATTCTTTTCAGACTCTTATGCCATTAACCAAAGGAGCAACTGGATGAGAGCCTTTGGGAGCTGTTTCATAACCTCCTGTGGGCTTGTTTTCAGCTGCCTTTGACAGCCCCTCGTGTCCAGCCGTGCTGCTGAGCTCAGTCCTCCTGGCCAGCACACCCAGCTAAGCCCTGACAGGGCCAGGCTTCAATTGCACCTGGGGAATTGCAGTGAATGACACTTCCCCTCTCCAAAGCAAAGCCTCTGACACAGTACAGGGGGATTCACAGCCCTCCCCACTTGTTTTACTGGTAGAGCTATAATCAGTGTTTATATCTGAAAACCTTTCTATGATTTATCATTCTCTATTACATAGACCCTATTCAGATTTTTTTTGTAAAATCCTTCTCATTTCACTGCACATGCCGAAATAAAACATTTTTGTCCCAAACACACAGCTGGGAGGATGACAGGATCACTCAGAGGAGCTGCTGTTGTCCTTTCTCCTCTACAGAAAGAAGCCATTACAGAAATTTTCCCCTCTCCATCAAATGGTAAATGAAAAAAAAAAAAGAATAAAATTGATTTCCGTAACATGCTTTGGCAGCAACTGAGGTGAGCAATGAAATGGGGGAAAGGCAGCCATGGTTGTTCCCACCTGTGTTAGGAAACCACAGTCTGGGCAGAGCAATACTTTAGTGGGAAGGGAAGCTGAGCCAGGACTGGAATAGTTCCCTCCAATCTCCCAACCTGTACGTACAAATGCACTGAGATTGGCACGAGCAGCACTTCACAGAGCTCTGTGCACATACACGTCTGGCAGGGTTGGCTGCAAGGGGGAGCAGGGAAAATTACCCTCCTTAAAAAGTCATTTGACCATTAGCCCTACAATGCCCCTGAACGTTCCCACTGCTCACAGGGCTCATTTGCATGGAGCTCCTCAAATGGAAGGCATAAAAAAGATGAGGCCATGAGTGGTTTGTACTCCAGCTCATCCCTCTTCTGAAGGTTTGTGTAACTTTGTTGATTGTAGTTACGGGTTATGTCAGCTCCAAATGGAGCAAATATTCAAAAGGGAAATGATACAAAGGTCTCAGACCTCAGATCACTACTTGTCCAGAAGCAAGAAAGTAAATACAGCAAAGGAAAGCATAAAAACCAGCCTCATCCTGCCCAATATTATAAGGCTTAAGAGATTATATAAAAAGGATTTACAAACTTTGATTTAAAAAGAAGAACAAAAGCAAAATGGTCATTATTACATGTTTGATATGAAAAACACCAAACCTTTTTTTATTTGTCCCAGATGTGGATAGGCAGATGTGAACTGTTGGACAATATTCAGAGAAGTGGAATTAGATCCATAATTAATAACATGCCTGTGGAAACATGTTCTGTGCTTCAAAAAGAATTCAGGTGGTATTAGAACTGGAAGAACCTCCTTACCCTGAAGATGTTGACAAATTTGAAGAAATTCCAAGCAGTGGAAAAAAAAAAAACCAAAAACCTGATTGGGAAACAGATTACTTGTACAGAAAGATGAAAGGCACCAATCTTCTGCTCTCAATTACACCAATGTGGTCCAGTTAAATTCAGTGACAATGGACCAAGAGAACCAGGAGAAAAGCTTCACTCAAACATATGAAGTGAAGACTTTGCTTAGAAATGCTCAGAGGAAGAATTCCCTCCAGGAAGGAAAGGAACTGGTAAAACATTTGGGGGAAACAATAGGTCCTGTAGGATTTAAACTGAGAAAAGGGAAAATACAGACAGAGAATGTTCCACTGCAGTTGCATCTTTCAAATACCTCCTCTGGGATATTTAATGTGGAGTTAGAACAGATCCACTCACTGTACAAAGTAATTACACACAGGAGGTCACCCGAGACTGCAACAGGCAGTTCTGCTGCTGGATATCCCTGTCACTCATGGGATCCCACACAATGTCTACCTTCATTGGTTCTGGGCCCACATCTTTTCTTTCTCTCCACCTTAATTCACACAGTAGTGACTAATGCATTATGAAAATTCATCCAGCCTGGATCAGTTACTAAAATATAATTGCATTGCCTTTGTGTGCTGTCTACCAGATGTTCCATTTTGTATTCATCAAGAACACATTGTGTTTCCAACAACAAAAAAAATCACCATTCTTGGATTAATTACAATGACATTGCAAAAAAAAAAAATGGGACCAGAAGAACAATCTTATCACTTATCCTTATCTCCAGGACAACAGGCTCAAGAGAGTGTCTGAGACAGATCTGAAAATACAGACATAGAATCACAGAATCGTTAAGGCTGGAGAAGACCTCTGTCATTGAGTCCAACCATCAACCCAGCACCACCACCTTGTTCCCCACTGAACAATGTCCTCCAGTGCACACACACCTTTGAGCACTTCCAGGGAATGCACCACTGCCCCACCTCCCTGGGCTCTGTCCAATGATTGACAACCCTTTCTGTGAAGAAATTTTTCCTAATTTCCAATCTAAACCTCCCCTGGTGCAATCTGAGACCATTTGCTCTTGTCTTGTCACTTGTTACCTGGGAGAAGAGACTGACCCCACCACCCCTACATCATCCTTTCAAGGTGGTTGTAAAGAATTATAAGGGGTTTATTTCTCTATGTTTGTTGCCTTCCTTTTCATCATTATTACTACTACTATTATTGTTATGTTTTATTTTACTTCAATTATTAACCTGTTTTAAATCTCAACCCACAGGTTTTGCCTTCTTCCTGACTCTCCTCCCCATCCCAGAGGAGGTGGGCTGTGAATGGTCCTTAGCTGTTGGCTGGGCTCAAACCATGACAGTCTTTTTTGGCACCCAACCTGGGGCATGACAGGTTTGGATAATGACTAGAACACATTAGAACAATTTCTTTATAAGCACTTATTAGATTAGTTTAATTGTTGCTGGTCACAGTGTGCACTCTCAGAGTTGTGCTTGTTCTTAAAGGTGCATCATGCAATGCTTGACTTGCAGCGTGTGTTCCCTGTTGTGCTGTTTATCCCGTGGGAACTGGGCTGAGGTATCATGTCACTGGACTTTGTAATGCTGGCATATGATATGATATGATGTGATATGACATGATATGATATATGATATGATATAACATGATAGAAGTGCCAGTTTTGAGACTCAGTGTCTGCACCCAGCTGTGAAAGGCAGGAGCCATCTATGGGAAACATCCACAATTACACCTTTAACCTGCCCTCAGGGAGCCAACCTATGGAGGGGACACCTCTCCACACCTTCCTTATGGAGGGGACACCTTCCCACACCCTCCCTATGGCCTGACCAGGCATTTGAAAAAGGGGCTCAAATCCTCAGCCTCTGGAGGTGACTCCTGTCAGGTGTGAAGGAAAGATATTCCTTCAAGGAAGATGCTTGGTGGCAAGGGGGCCACCATGGAGAGAGGTACCCAGCACCTGAGGGAATTAGTCATGCTGGAGATGTTTTGGTATGACCTGAACAATCTCAGCTCTCCTGAGATCCACACAAAGTCCTACACACAGGACACACTCGCACAGGGCATCACTGAGGGGTGGCACTCGCTGCCATAAATGACCTGGAGACACAAAGGATCACCAGGGCATGACCTTGGTCTGCACCAAGGCACACAGCCCATGCCACCTGACCAGAGCCATTCAGAGCCCTGTGCTACCCACCCCTTTTGGTATCAGAAATCAAGAGAAATCTTAAGCCAAACCAAGCCCAAATCTGGTGTTTAGCACAGCAGAGAATCATTCTAAAATTAAGTGGGATTTACTTTGCCTCCCAAGCTCTAGATGTGACAAATTTCAGAACAATGAGCTGTGAACCATTTAGAAGCCAGTGATCAAAATAGCATTTTGGATGGAAAGATTCCAGGTTGGACTGTAGCAACAGTAACTATGTGCAAGTGGGGCCAAGTCTAAAACAGCCCCTAAGATATACAGAGGGAGAGCCATTTCTTCCCGCGTCCTCACACGCATGTTTCCCCCCTTGATCCCATGCTGCGTGACAATAAGAAAAGAGGGCTTGAGTCAACAGAAAACTATTCAGTTGACTATCCCTAAGCTCTTCACATAGCTTGTATTGCTTTAAATATCTTTGCCCCCTGAAAAGTTAAATTCATCCGACATTCTTCTGGGGAGGCTCAGGGCGAGGGTTCCAGCAGCGCTGCCGAGGGGAGCCGTGCAGAGCTGGGATGGGGTCACAGGTACTCTCCCCTCCTGCCCCAAGTGAGGAATCACAGTTATGAAATGCAGGGAGAATTAACATCATTTGGGAGACAAAGGCTTCATAGTGGAGCACAACTTAAAACAGACCACAAGCTGCATTAAGCTCCCTCAACTCCAGAATGAAAGAGAACACAGAAAGGAGTAAATGGCTCCAAGGGATCCTCAGCCTATGAGTCTTTTTTTTTTTCCTGTGGGAGAACACTAGTTATTCTGCAAAAAAGCAGAAAAATAACCAAGTCCTACAAGCAATGAAAGTCTAGAAGGATTTAAATTCTTCCACTAAATCAGTCAGTCAAATGATTAATTCAGAAAGATTTGCACTTTAGCAGTGATGGTCTGCAGGACTGTACGACCCTGCAAACACAAATCTTGTGGGCAATGGAAATGAGACTTGGCCTTCCCCTCAAAGCTACAGAACCCACCCTGGTCCCAGTCATGGAGTGTTGATGTGTGCTGGGATGTTCTGGATGAATGCAGAGCACAGCTTGACAAAACTCATACTTGTAAATCCTGATTTCGTGAAAAATGCTGGTTTCAACTTTTCTAATTAACGTCTTCCCAACATAGTGAATTTAGCATTTAATTTTCCTCTGAGCACTGGCTGAAGGGGGTATGAGATGCAAACAAAAGGAAGATTTTCAGACAAAGGAGGTAAGAGGTCTCATCTCCCTGGGACTGCACTGAAGTCCTGCCTCCCTCTGAGCTGCTGAGGTGGAACTGCCGATATCTTCACTTTACCAATGGAACTTCACCAGTTTAGGTGGCACATTTACACTAAATTTGATGTACTCTGTCTGATTTCTATTACATCCACTTTCTACAAAAAATGAGATACTTTTCTACTCTCCTTTCCCCTAAAGGGGGATGAAATGGAACTCTGGCAGCAGCACATTTTGAGGGAAAGTGTGAACTCCACTGTTGGTGAATATTGCTGGCTCACCTTATTTAACACTGGCACAGAAAGACTGGTTACTCACTGCACCTAAACCACTTTATACCTGGCCTAGTCAAAGCTGATAATTCCTTGTGCCAGCTGCATAATTTCATTCACAATTACACTTGGCCTTTGAAGCAATCTCAGAAGCCCTCAGGCCCTCCCCAGATGCAGAAAGAAGGAAACCTGTGTCGGTCTCTTTTGCGAATCCCCTCAACTGCTGCTTCAATTGAACACATTTCTCTCCTGCACACCCTTCCCTGTCAGAGAATGCTGGGGACAGAATGGTTCTAGCCATTTACAGGCTTTTTATCTAAATGAGCATTTCTAGTAATGCTGGATTTTCTTTTCATGAATAGTTGATGTCACACCTATCAGCTCATAAATTTGATCGCTATCTTTGTCAGACAGGCCTTGGCATCTTCCACAGCATTTTATAACATGGGAAGAATATGTTCCCTTCTAAAGAATATAAATTGATTACTTAAGCCTTAATTGCAGAGCCATCAATATGCTAAGAGAGAATGCTCTTTCAGTTGGAGGTAAAGGTTATTTAGGCTTCTTTGAAGGATAAATATAAACCCCAGCATGACATGACTGTAGTACTGTCCAACAACACACACACAAAGCATGTTTCCAGTTTTCTGTTGACAGAGAACAGCCATCCACAGTGCTAAAAAAGCAGTTTCCCCATTAGGTGCCTTAACAAAGTTTTCAAACTATTCCAACACAGGGGCATAAATCAAGAAAACAAAGCTTTTGCAAGATGTTACATGTAAGTTATACTGAGACGTTAAAGAAAACCATCTGGGCATAAAATGTAAATATAGCCAGCCTGCAGAAATTAAGAGGAAAATAAACCCAACCACACATTTCAAATGCCCCAAATACAGAGACCACTTTTCTTCTGTGAGACCACTGAATTTTAACTCCAAACATCTCATTCATTTTTCAAAGTACCACTGAAGCAGAGCACTAAAGCTTATGCAAGATGCAGCTTTTTCCAACTTTTTGACTTACTTAAGTTCCTCACACTTTAATAATCAGCATCTCTTCAGTGGGAACTATGAATCAGAGCTGGAAAGAGATGGTGACTTCTGAAATCACCGTGGAAAATAGCAGGAGGAAACCTAAAAGGTTTTGTTTGGTTTCCTATATTGCTGTAGCTTCAGTTTCTGAATTATAAAGAAACCTGGACATGCTTTGTAGAGCCAAGAGATTATGAGGAACCCCGAGAAAAAGAAGGAAAGGAAGAAAAGAGCAAATGCCTGGATACACCCCCAAAGAGAGGAGCCTGCAGGATTGTAGGAAGAACAGAAAACACCTCAAAAGGCACATATAGGTGTTCTTCATAGGTATCTAAACCAACCAACCAAAAAAAAAAAAGCTCTTTTTAAAAGCAAGACCTAGATCTTCAAGGGATAAAATACCCAGACTCTGGATTTTTCATGCTGACTTAGTTCAGATCACTTACATAAGTAACATACTTGAGATTTGATTACATAGCTAGATCTTTTGTTTATTTATTTACTTTTAAACAGGATGCTTGCTTGGGTTTAAGTTAGTTTGGGGAAAGGGAAGTAGGAAGATTTTGAAAACAAACAAATTACTTACAAAGAGACAAGTTAAAAAAATAAACCTGTAATGCCAAGGCTCTCCGTGTCTCTAGAGAATGGCACCTTTGGATTCCCAGCACATTCCTCTGCTCTCGGAGGGACTGGGGATGACCAGCCTGGAAACCCTGGCAGAGCCCGGCTCCAGGATGATGAGACTCAGTTTGTCACTGATTTGGGAGATAATTCTCAAGGCAGGGAATTCTGGCTGAATTTCCTGATTCAAGCAGGGAGTACGTGATCCCGATCATAAACCATCCTGGGAGCAGCAAATGATGTCTTAACAGCATTTAGAGCTGGAGTTTAAAATACTCATGCAGTTTGTATACAACAGATGTGAATTTTCAAACTAAACAACAGATTTTTCCTACGAGGAAAGAAGCTGAAGCAACAGAGGAAAGCTCTGTGTCCTCTCCTGCTTTGGAGGAATCAACAAGTGAGTGATGCTTCTCTGACAGCTGATGTACTACGGTTCAGTTTTCCCATTTTTATTCTCTTTTTAATAATAATCTTTTCATATTCCACCTTTCATGTTTCTAGGAAATTGTAGCTACATGTGATTTTGTTGATAGGTCCCATCTGTTTATTCCAAAACTGCATGTTTTTTCTCCCACAGATATGATTTTTTAATTAGTCTTATGTGCTGAAGTTACTGTCCCAGATATTGTATTTACTTGGGCCTTCAGCCTGAAATCTGATCCATTCTTACTCCGTCCAGAGCAGCCCTAATATATCCCTGGTAGAATCTGAAATCACCAATGTGTTGGGGTTTTTTTCTCCCTCCTTTCCCTCCTCTCCCAGACCTTGGACTAACCTTGGAATAACCTGGGCCATATCCTGGAAAGGCTGCATTTTCTAGTGGATAGATCAGTTTCTGGGTTTAATTGCACTTGGCTCCATCCTGATTTGTGTAATAAAGAGGGGCTGCAAGAGACTGCTCATATTGAACATGCTCTGTATAAAAAGAGCTACTGTCAGTGATTTATTTTGTCTGATGTCAGGCAAAGGTGTTTCCCAGTATTTTCCTGGTTTAGTCAATCTTTTCTAATCTAACCTGTCACTGCCTTCAGCTTTCCAACTGCAAACCTATTTTGACCAGGCACAATTGGAATGGAGAGAGTGGGAATTGCTCCTTATGCACATGGCTCAAACAATCACATCCTTTTGGTTTGGCCCTTGCTACAAACCAAACATTGAAATAAACCAAAAATAAAATAGCTCCATATCATTTTTCAGGAGGGTCTGTGTAGCCACATGCTCTTAGAGCCTCTCCTTTAATTCCAAAGAGCATAGACTGAAACATTTATCATAGAATCATGATGTGAAGTCATGGGGACTGTCAGGAAGGCAAGAGCAACAAAGGGAAATACTGAATAAAAGTTTTCACTGAAAACTGGCAACTGAGCCTGAACCTTATACAGAAAACTTCCAACTTGGAGCAGAATTTCCTTCATAGATATAAACCATTCCCCTTTAATTAAATCTGAACGTGTTCCTGCCAAAGCAGTGCTGTGAACAGAGGCAAAAAGCTCAGTGGAGGCTCCCAGGGCCTGGTGTGGCATTGCCTTGAGTGGGGCTGGGCTGGAAAGAAACACTTTCTTAGAAACAGTTTGACCTGTGACCCAAAATTTGCATGACTGACAGCCTCAATGGGGTGAGACTGCCTGAAATTACAGGAACTGTTTGTCTGGAAAAAGAAGAATAAAATATCCCCAGAATAGCAGGAAAACAACTGCCAATGTTTGGGAAAACACACCAGAAGTGCCAGTGGCCCTGTGCCCTGGTGCCAGGACCGTGCAGGGCAAGGGCAGAAATGCAGTCACTAACCCAGCACTCAACCTCCTCCCCCCAAAGCCAGGAGAAATGGCTTCTGGAGTAAATAATTAGGGGGGATTTACTGCACAGGAGAAGCACACTGAGTTTAAACAATGTTATGCCCTTTATCCCACTGTGAACTGCAGTATGTGGACATTTGGCACCGCTGCTGTCCTTGTGTACACTCCCAGTTTGGTAACAGGAACCACAAACACAATACCCCCGAGCACTGTAAATTTGCTCCATTATTTGTGTTGCTGCCTCATAACTTCTCCTCCTTGATCTTGCTTTCCCTCCTGATTTTACTGCCAGTAAAACTCAGTTAGATTAATAATGCCATTAATACTTGACTTTCTCTGCCAGATCTTCTTGGGTGGCCAGTTTCCAGCAGTGTAACAATCCCTACTTGCTCTCATCTCCTTGTTCTCAGTGCCATCCTTTTTAGCATTTTTATTCTATTCTGCAAATTTTAAGGTCCCAGGGCACTTTCAGAACTATTTGAAGCAGATACATTAAAGCAATAGTTAGTTACAGTTTACCAATAACTCATGCATCTTTTCATCAAGTAACTGAAAGCAAATAAAGGTGTCTGAATGACACTCCAGCTGGTGAAATATCTCTTAGATTTAGTGAAAAGCTGTTCAGTGAAAACAGATAATTGTTACTTAATTCATATTTTATGCTATGTAATTGGAGCCTATAATAATTCTCCTCATAATTTTTACAGCTACCCTATGGGAAGTGATTGTCTGTCCATCACTATTATCACAATGCTGGACATATAAAATCCTTGCCCTTATATTCTGACCCATCACAAAAAGAATATGAGTCCCCTTCATATCTGTCATTATGACAAGACAGTCACTACCAGTCTGGCTTTAACTGGCTTACACATTAGCTTAAACTTTGCTGGCAAAATTGCAAATATCAAAAGCAGAAAGTCTGACTCCCTGTCCCCCATTCCTAGACTGAGAAAAGATAAAACACTAGAAGGAAAAAAAAATGTCAAAACAACAATAAATCACTTCAGAGCCAGGGATAATAAATCACATTAGGGCCCTTGTAATGTGTGAAATGATGCTTCTCAAAACTGGGAAGGCATGGAAACAATTGCACTTCAGAGTGAGAGGAGTATGAGCCCAGCTCTTTTGTTCCAGTACAAACATGCACACACACACACACACACACCCCTGCTACCAGCTGTGCTGCCTTCTGTCTGCCTCAGTAGGTCAGCAAGGTACAGCCAGCCTGCAAGGAATAGCTTGGAGCACCCTTGTTTCCTTGGAAGTGAAAGTCAATAACAATACTGACAAAGGAATGCAGCCAGACTGTCAGAGTTGTACAAATTCCAGGCTTTCAAACAATGAAATAGCTTTTTTCCCTAGTTTGCCTCAATTTTCTTTTCAGTGCTTGCCACAATGTATTTCCCAAATATATGAAAGTAACTGTGTAGTGAGGAGTTCTCCCCGACTGCCTCTTTTATCCATGCCCTTACCAACACAACCATGGCTTGACAATGTTTGCAGCTGCAGAAGTTCAGCGGGGCAGTAGCACAGCACCTGGGAAGCTCAAGTGCCATCGCCTGCTCCAAGCAGCCTGGTGCCTGCTCACCTCTTGGCTTTCAAGGAACACCGAGAGGTAAAAAGCAGAAGCCAAATCCCAGCCATGCTGTTAGAGGGATATACTTGATCCTTGGCAGGAGATTAACATCTCATTTTCTTCCTTTATTCTGTTTCTTTAGTCCTTTTCTCTACTTCCCCCATTAAGTCTCCTGTTGTATCTTTTTACTTTTTGTTTATTCCTTCTCCTTTTTCCTTTTGTTGTCTTTATAATGGCAAAGATACTTCTGTGAAAAGTGAGCTAATTGACTTTCTCTTTCCCCCCTCCCTTTGCCTATTGCTTTTTCCTCGTTATCTTTCCTATTTCCCCACAAAGCACTGTTACCTTCCCTGCCCGATTTTGGCTAATGCCCCAGTATTCCTCCCCAGCAGCTCAGGGAGAACATTCTTTTGGCACCCACTCTTTCCTTCTAATCTCATTTACTAACCTGATTTACCATCCCTGATAAGGGAGGGTGAGGTGCAGTTGTGGAAAACGTGAGAAAGGGAAAAGCTCCATCAGCTGCATCCAGAACTTCCATGCAGGTTGTGTGGTGCACTTACTCTTCCTATCCTGATTCCCATTCCTATTCAGCCACACAGAATGCACCCATATGCACTTACATGCACTAAATCTACAGAACTCCTGCCATGTCTAAAGAACTGCACTGATATTATTCCCAGGGGTATGTTATTAAACTGAAGGGGAGGTCAAGACCCTCCAGAAGAAGTACAGCCATGCCAATGGGAACAGATAAATAGATCCAGAATTCCCATGTTAGACTAGGTTTGTGTTCATCTCCCAAGTCCCTGTGTTTACTTTGCCTCTTCTGCAAAGAGCTGTTCCTTTTGAACCATCAAGGAGGATGCTGTCAACCCTTGTTCCACCAGAACAGACTAAACACAACATTGCCACAGACATGAATTTCATAACCATGAACTGCCTTGGATATCTGTGCCATCTGTTATTTACCCCCAGCATCTCAAGTTGCAAACAGCTTGGTAGGCTGGACCTGCATGGCACCTCTCTCTTGGCCATAGGACATGCCAGGCCTGGAATGCCCCCCTGGATGGAGAACTGGAATGCCCCAAGGAGTGTGCACCTTCCAGGCACTGCAGAGGGGGCTGGGACACAGCACAGGTGCCCTGGCAGTGCAGGAGCTCCCTCAGCCTTGGTGAGTTCAGCCTGCACAGCCCCAGCCCATCAGCCTGCACAGCCTTTCTGCAGTTCTTACCCCAAATTTTGTGCCACAGCCCCCTGGCCCCACAGGCACAGCCTTTCTAGGGACTGGAATGATTTAACCCTCTCAGCCCCTGCACCAAACCTGAACTCACAGCACTGATGCCCAACTTGGCCTCGTCTTTGTGCTCAGACATTTGTGTGATTTGATCCCAACACACAGCCTGAAGGAAATCTGAAGGGTTAGAATCTCCTGCCATTGCAAATGTGATACATTCACAAAGCCAGGTTCAGTTAGCAGAGGTTCAGGTTCACTCAAAGCTCAGGAACAAAGCAGGCTGCTCTCTGAGGGCTGGGTGTGAGCAGCACTCGCACTTTGTCATGTCAAACTGTTTAAATAATACGAGTTCATTTTTCATTTTATTTTCCCTTTACTAGTTCATACAGGCAGACACTGTTTATTTCTCTCTGAAAGTCTTTTCTTAGCGAGAGATAAGTTACTTGAGGAGAGGAAAGGTTATATATTCAAACATGGTGTCAAGGTTGTTGCTAGACTGATGAGTCTCAGCTGTGGATTCTCCCAAAAAAAGAAATGGTACGACCTGTATTTGTCTTTAAAATTGGATTTACCAAGAAGTTGCAACAAGGAGATACTAACTTCTGTTAGTAGCTGGCAACTTCAGCAGAACTTTCGTTCCTACTGTCCTACAAGACAGCACCAGAAACATTAATCTCTTACTAATGTTGTTAAGTACAAATTTGAAGGGGAGATTTGCCACAGAACAAAAGTAGTTATGGCCAGCCTCTTTGGTTGTTATACAAGTGAATAAATTCCCATCACACAATATTCTGACTGCTGAATGTTCATTACCAGTCTTGTCCACCTGAGCACATCATATACAATAAATTAGGGGTTTGCCATCAACGTGCACATTTTTGCTACTGCCCATTTTATTGAGCTTTGTTCCAGACTGCCCTTATTGTGTCACAAGGCTGGCTGTTGGAACACACCTATCTCATAGTAAATAGCTGTTTCTGCCTATCAGTGGTCCAACACGAGGTATTTTAAACACCTGCAGTCACCTGCATGTCACATCACAAAGCCACAAGAAAAAAAAATCCCTGAAACTGCTTAACCAGGCAAACAGGAATCGTCCCCACACAAAGAGGCCAACCATTTCTGCACAATCCATGCTCTTAATTAAAACCCAGCAGATGTTGTAGAGCTCCCTTCACACCCAGCAGGGCTGGGAACCACATGATTTGCAGCAAAAAGCTTCAGGCTTTTTTTATCACCCAAGCTGCTGCATCTCTGCACAAAGGGAGCTGTGAAAAGCAGCACCACTGCAAGTGCCTCAGGACACCTGGTGTTGCTGCTCCCTGCAGCTCCTGCAGCACAGCAAAGCCCTGGCACACACTCACCTCTCCAGCAGCCCAGCGTGCCTCTCCCTGCACATTCTGCTCCAGACAGGACAGTCCATTCAGGGTTTCTGGTCTTCTGGTTTCCCAGCAAGTGCAAAAAATGTCTCTTCAAAGGCATCCAGGCAGGTTGAGCTCAGTGTTCTCCAAGAAGGGGAGCTCCCAAGGAAGTGCTGTCAGAGAAACACATGAATCCCACTTTTTGTATAACAGCCACAATCTTTGGGCCATACCTCGTGTCTGCCCCCTCCTCCAGCTTATCTTTACACCTCCCTTCCCTCCCAGCACCACAGACTTCCCCAGCCACTCACACTTCGAAGGACTGAGCACAAGTTTCCTACCAGTGTGCCGAGGAAGGAAAGCCAGGCCAGGACCCAAAGCGTTCCACATGCACACCACTCCCTCCCTCTGTATCACCCTCCAGACTGGCTTCTGCCCAAACTGATGTGTTTTGGTGCTGGTGTTTTCCTGCCACTGCACCTCCACAAGCCAGCTGTCCCTCCAAGAGCTCTGCCTTGCTCTTTTTCAAACGTGCAGAGTTCTTTTGGTGACACAGCCACCTCAGCGTTTCACCCCGAGCTTCTTTGCTGGCAGCTCTCTGTCCATTCTTTACAAACAAGTGTTCAGATTGATCATATTTTGATATGGAATTCTCTTTCTTCAATAACATGCCCAAACTTGAATAAACATCAAGAACTGTTTCACATAATAATTGCAGAAAATCCTCTTCCTGTAAAATTCTGTTATTTTTACAAAGACAGGGATTGTTTGGATCAAGGAAGGGAGGTCAGGTTCAGATCCTGGGGAGAGTGGTGCGCAGGGATAATAACACTTAGGATTTTTGCAGCATTCCTTATCCAGAGATCTGAGCCCTGTCTCCAGTATATTACAACAGCAGGATATGTTATCTTATGCAAACTCCTTCCTAAATTTCACAATAGCTGTAACAAGCAGGAATCATTCATTTACTGTGGCTGAAAAACAGCCACAGAGCTCCTTCTTAATTTTGCTTTTATCTAAATCAAGTGGAATATGGTCAGAGCAGAGGTGTTTGTTCCCTTCACTGTCTACCAAGTACCTGTATTACTCTTAACAGTATATAAATACTAAAGGAAATAAAAAGAATGAGAAAACAGAAATGGGTATCAGAACTCTCCTCCGTTAAGCCAGTTACCCAATTGCAACCCCTACAAATGCTCAGCTGCCCTTTTACTACATCTAGTTCAAAGGCCACTAAAAATGGGATTCTTTGCACGGACATCAAAGGGCTCTGAATGGGGCTGTCTGTAACAGGAGGGGAGACAAGATTAACTTCAGCTTTCTGGCTATAGAACTCTAGCAAAAAGTAACAAATAATAATCAAAAGATAAGGTTTTCTTGAGAACCTCCTGATTTCAGCACATTTTTCAAACATCAGCTACCGCTATGAAGTTGCCTGCTTTGTGAGAGTGATGCCCAGTGTGCTACTAAACAGTGTTTGCAGCTTAATATGACCTTTCCTTTCATTAACACTAAAGAAAACTGTGCCTTGGAAGGAAGGAAGAGGGTGGGAAAAGAGATATGACAAGTTTATAAACCAATAGATTGCCTTACTCACTGCCATATCTGTATTGATCCTCCTGGCCTGCTAGGAAGCTGGAAGAACAGATATCAGTGCCAAAAAATCCTCCAACTGCTGCTGAAACCCTACACTACCTTTTAAATACAGGCTTTATTACTAGTGTAAATACATCCTAGAAGGTTGGCTTTTAAAGTGGTTTCTCTCAGTAACCAACCTTCTTTAAACACATCTGGAACTTCTTTGTAACTCATAACTACTTTGTGTAGTCACCTGTACGATGAAGGTTAAATGCTGTGGAATTACTGCTGGGGTCTCTGATTACTCCCCAGTCACGTGAGGGGATGTATAAAGTAGGGATACAAGGGGCACAGAAGTACTAAACAAACCCAAGATTATGTTCCTAATTGAAATGGCAGTCCGGGGTTTTCGCATATAAAATCTGGAATCTGAGCTTACTTTCCTTAACATCATCTGTCTCAGCTGCTCCACATTCCAGGACTCCTTCAGCCTTGACCTCATCCCTAAGATATATTCTCCCTTCAGTCAATTAGAAGTTCTCAAATATACAATATTTACACCCAGCAATGGGGCAGATCTGCTGATTGTCTCCCTTCAGCAGCCTGGGTGGCCCGTGGAATGAGGAAGTGTCCCAGGATGGGGAATTCCCGTTGTCTGTGGAGAGCAGAGCTGGATCTCACAGCCCTGCCAGGCTGCTCCTGCACAGGGGTAAGGAGGAGTGGGGCACAGCTGGGGAGATTGGAAGGGATGAAGGGAAGGATTAACTCCACACCTTTGGCCCAGGGCTCTCAAGATTTATCCAAAGTACCCGTCCACCCTAAAGGTCTTGAAATTGAAATAGAAAAAGGAACCTGTGAAGTTAATTCTGAAGGAAAAGCTGTAAAATACTGTGAATTGGATCTCTCGGCATCCAATCTCTGCCCTCGAACTTGATGGCTGCTACTCTTTAACTAAACGGAGATATAATCCTTAAACAGATTTACCAAACATCTCCATCACATGGGAACGTCACTGACACCGATATCCAGACATCTTTTATTATCACCCCGACTCACAATGGACCCTGGATTTTTATAATTCATTTGTTATTTGTTTAATCAGCATTCTTGTTTTGAGACTGCTTTATCTATGAAATGAAAGGGTTCTCCAGTCACTAGGTAATATGTGACACAAAACCCTCGATAATCAGTGTTACTGTGAATCAGGCCTACAGTATGCAGGAGAAATAATTCCTTTGATGACAGTCTTTCTTCCTGTAGAGTCTATGCCTTATCTTCTTCTAAGGCTTACATTAGGTCATTTGACCAAACCCTTGCCCTGCTTAATTTCTGAACCCTGATAGCTAATTTCAGAATATATTTTATTACTTCTTCTGTTTGCACAGCACTCGGTGCTGATATGGTCTCCCCTGGCTCTTCAGGGATTAAACAGCATACAAAAGGAAAAGCAGAGCAATGTGGAAGAGGCCTTCCAAATCTCATTTAAAAAATAGAACAATATTTTTTAGGAAAACAAGGTCAAATCAATTTTCACACAACATGACTGGTTTTTTTGTTATAACACACCTAAATGTACAATACAGTCATAGATTACTAATTTCTGTGATAATTTTGCATCATTGCTAAAAAAACCCTGTTGCAATGAAGAAAATGAAATCCATGAATCACACCCACAACATGCAACCAGTACTTCCTACTCACTGCAGTGAGTCCTGTTAAACAGTAACTGCACAATAAAACTCTTTTTTTTTTTCTCAGATAAGCTAAAATGCATTGATAAGCATTTGTCAAAATCAATCCTCTATACAACAGCATGAGAGTTTGATATCTAGAACTTCCTGACCTGGAGAAATTAATTTTTCCTGTTATATAAGAAATGCAAATAACTTCTTTTTTTTTTTCCCCAGAGAGGTTTTGTCACAGTATTTTTAAAGCAGAGCTCCTGCACAGCTGTGATCTGCTTGGGGAGCACCACTTGGACATCCCAAACCTCCAGGCCATCAGAACAAGCCATCAGTGCAAACATTCAGGTGCCTGCAGTCTCCTCCTCCAAGGTAAGTAAGCACAGACCCTCTGAGCTCCAGCAGGAACTTCAGCCTAATGCTGAGTCCACTGATTTACAGGGGTTCTCTCTTCCCTTCAATTAGAAACTGCAGTGAAACTATTTAAAATTAGCAGGACTAAACTCTGCTAAGGGACTTTCACAGTTCTATTTCAGTACCTGGGCTCCTGAGCTGCCCTCACTGCAGAGGGTACAAACCTCAAATTGTGTGTTTTCTAACAGGGTTTTAGAGAAAGGGCACCATTAATGCTGCTGGCATTTCAATTCTCCATTCCAAAATCGTGTCATTTGCACCAACGGTGTGAAACAAAAGCAATTTAAGTTTCCACAGAGAGCTTGGAGAAGATGGAACTTTCTAGCAATTCCCGTGTTTGATGAGCATCGTGCTCGTGTTATTAGCTGGGAGTCGGGTCAGCTCCAGCTCTGCCACTGAACTCTCAGTCTGCAGAGACTGACAAAAGGCAAGGCTTGACAAACTGACAGAACATGACATCTTAATGAGGGGTTTTGTGCAAGTGTTACTGGATAGTCCACACCAGAAGCTGGAACTGGGGGCAGGGCTGGAGAAGAATGTGAGGCAGTAGGAAACACGGGTAATGTAACCTGGGTGAGCCTGCAACTGCTTTTCTACTCACAAACCAGATTTTAGTGAATATCTCAAATTGGCATGATACATGAAAAGAACTCTGGCTGCAGCTCTTTCTGTTAGTACTGAAATATTGTTAAATGAAACATTGTGTTTTGAATTAAAATATCCATAATTAAATTTGCAACCTTTCTCCCTGTGCTAGCTATAACACATGTTTCCTATAACAGGGTGTACTACACATACTACTGTAAGAAAAGATAGAGCCAATTCCCTTAAACCCTTCCCTGTTATCACTCAATAGTTGATATTACAATAGAAAATGGAGCCACATGCAGGAGTGTTTTTCTAGGCCCCACTATCAGGTATTTCACACAATATGAAACCCCCCTTTTGCCTTTAGTGCTGCACTCTTGGTGGGTTTGTCCACAAAGAGGTGCTCATAAATAACGGGAGAAACGAAAACATTAATAAATCACTGACTTAATTTCACCGGGGAGATCACTGGCAGAGTCTCGGGGGCTAAAAAGCCCCGAACGGTTCCAAAGGTTCGAACCGAAACGCCGCGTTTTTATCACACCAGAGGCACTCGAGATGCGATGCTTAGAAAGCGAGAGAGCCAGGGCAGCCCGGGGCTGTTCCCATTCCCGGGGGATGAGGAGCCGCATCCCCGGTTCACCTGGCGGGGGGAGCGGGGCGGGCTCGGGGGCGGCCCCGGGGCAGGCCGGCAGCTGTGCGGGTGGGAGGAGGCGGCTGCAGCTGGAGAGCCGCGGCTCGGCTCTCTGATCGCATTTGGGGGTGGGGTGGGAGGTGTGTGTGGGAAAAGCCAAGCGATGGATCTTCCCCGCTTTTGACAACACTCTCGCCCCTTCAGGCCTAAGCGCGCACTGGAGGGAGCTGAGTGCGAGGGGAGGTGCTGCTCACACCTCGGTGCGGGTGCCGCCAGCCCCGGGACATCCATCCATCCCTGCTCCGAGCCGCGGGGATCCCTCCTGGCACGCTGCGCTCGGCCCTGCACTTCACCTTTGCCTGCACTTCACCAGCGTGCAATTTGGGTTTAATGGAGCTGGGTTTATTGTTCCTCTTTGGACTTACGCTTACGTCGACTGCAGGTACCGTGAATTTCTCTCTTTCTTTCTTTCTCTGCCCCTTCCACGCATGCACACAAAGGAAGGCCGGGTGGGTTTGGCTGGATGTTTTTTTCCCCCTTCTCCTTCCCAAAGGCTGCGCGCAAAGAGCGAGCCGGGAGCCACAGCCATCCTTTGGCCGCACGCAGGTTTGACACGGACCCCTCGTGGGGGCGGCGGACACGGGCGGTGCTGGGAGCGCCCCGAAACTGGCGGGGAGGGGGTCGTGTCCCACGGGGGGAGGCTGCGGGGCTGTGCGGGGTGCCGGGGCTGTGCGGGGTGCCGGAGCTGAGCGCTGCCCTTGCCTCCCCGCAGGGTCCGCGCTGCCCCGGGACGAGAGCGGGGCGGCGGCGGCGGGCGGGGGGCTGCGGCCCCGGGCACGGCGCTGCACTTGCTCCACCTACAAGGACAAGGAGTGCGTGTACTACTGCCACCTCGACATCATCTGGATCAACACCCCCGAGTGAGTGCGGAGGGGATGCGGGCAGGGAGGGAGGGATGCCCCGGGGCCGCCCCCGGCGGGGTCAGGGCGGGACGAGGCAGCCCGAGCGCTGCCCCGGGAGTGCCCCCCGAGCCCCCGGGAGTGCGGTGACATCGGCACCTGTCGGGCGGGGACAGGGGTCCAGGTGCCAGCCTGAGACACCGGCGACAAGTGGGTGTTCTGCAGGAGGAATGTGTTTCTAATAACGCGCCCGATGGGAAGGGAAGAATAGCCAGCCTGTGAGCAACTGTACTGGTTTGGATCAAAATTAATATGGAAAAATACCGTGGCATTCAATTAATATCTTTTTAAATCTACCAGAATTCATGATGTTACAAAAGGAAACCTTTTTATAATTATGTTCTGTGGGATGGCAAACATGAGCTTTTGCTTCAAGTCCTAATGAAAACACTTCTTGAAGCCATTTCCCATGGCTGGGAAGTTGGGATTTGCACCCAGGGCAGTGGGAGTGGAGCACAGAAAAGCAGGTCTGGTACTGACAGTCTTAATGGAAAGAAGTCACCCAGGAGGGGTGACACTTTGCCTACACCCCCAAGGTTCCAGGAGACCTCCTTTTCCTACACCACTGTATAGATCCTGTCCTGCTGAGTAACTAAAACAGACTTAAGGAGTTGTAGATTCTCACAGCCTGACAGGTTTCAGTCCTGTAGCAACCACAGTGATCAGTTCAGTAAAGAAATAATCAGATCAGATGAACTCCAAACCAAATTACTTTCAGAATTCAAGCTCTTCAGACTATGAGTGAACTTGTACACACACCAAGTACCTCAGTGACTGCAGTTTGGGAAGAGTTGTACTAACCCAGATCTGCCTTTGAATCAATTGCAAAGCTTTTAATCAGATTAAAAATAACAAAAGCAGAAAAATAGAAGGTAGCAGTAATAAAAGGTTAAGTCAAATGGGGTTTAGGGCACTTAATTTGTAAATTCACGTGTGTGTCCTGGCCAGAGGCCATGTCTGATGACGTCTTTTGAACTTCCACCAACCTGTAAGTATCATGTATTCACACAAGTCATTCAGTTGACTTCCATACCTGCACTAATCCACCCCAGGATTACTTAGAGTTATTTTAGCCAAATATTTATGACTCAGTAAATTTAAGTCAGAGCTCACCAGTGAAAACGGGGGAATGACATTCCTTTTCCCCTACGCACTGAATAAATAGACCACTGCTAATTTTAAACACACACTCCTCTTCTGCTTTTCTTTTTCCTTTTTTTTTTCTTTTCTTTAGGATATCCTGGTTTAAGTCTACAAGAATTACAATTTTCATTCTAGTGGGAAAAGTGTTCATTCATTCAGTGACATGGAGAATTTTTTCTTACCTGAAAGTTTTGCACAAATGTCACAAAAGAAAGAGGAAAAAAGAAGAGGGAAGAAAATAGAGGTGTCTGACGTTTTAATGATACCTAAGCATTAGCAATGAAGCCTGTATAATAATCCAAATATTGAGCAATTTGGGCTCTAAGCCTCTGCTATCTTAACTGAAGTCAGGTGTACATAAAACAGCAGCAAATCCCTCAGCTCTGTAAAGTCCACCCCCACTGGGTAGAGATTAGCCTGTAATAATTAGATATGAGGACTAGGAAATCCTCTTTTTATAAATTCTATGCCATGTGACATTTCTATGCAAACTATGGAATGAATACATTCAATTTCAATACTAAATATTCACATAGAATACACATTTTAGCTACTGTGCTCCAAAGATGTATAAAAAGATGTAGTGACGCTGTTGGAAGGGGGCAAATCGGGATCCTGGGAGCCCTCTGGGGTTGGTAAAGAGTGGGTGGATATGGGGGAAAGTAGGGAATTAGGTCAGGAGGAACTGAATGGTCTGAAGTGGGCAGAGGGTGAGCAGTGACAGGAGCAGCTCTGTGTACAGGAGATGGGGTTGTACCAGTCTCCCTCAAGGCTGAGACAGCACAGCTGTGATTTTCAGCAATCCTGGCATCCTTCCTGGGCAGAGGTGGCCACTGCAATCAGTGTATGAGGCATCCTGGACCATTTCAGTGCACCAGAAGCATCACTAAGATGTCTGGATGAACAGGCACTAATTCTGCCCTGGTGCCCTGTCTGGAAAAATGGCTCAGGACGTCAGAAAGTCCTGGAAGGGAATGAGAGAAACCAGGCCTGCTTGTGCAATTTAATATCCCAAGCAAGTCACACCACTGCTTTTCCCTGGAAGTAATCTGGACAGACTGGCTGTTTGTAAATGGGGTTTTTATACTGCTCTTGTACACATGTTCCTGGAAGTTTTTATATTTGCTAAAAATTTGGCTCCAGTGCAGCTTTGAGGATCAAACACACAGTGAGACACCACAAAGATGGTGCTAAAGTTTGGAAAAGTTTTCCTGACATCTGTTGATTTTGATATTTTACAACCACTACAATTGCTTCTTAATTTTTCTTTCTTGCCCCCAACCAATCCCCAACTCATTTCCCTCACTTTATCATCTCTCAGTCCCCACAAAAATTCCTTAATATTTTCCCAACGTTACTCTTCCCTCTATACTTCGAGGACAAACTTGAGTTTGTCCTCTGTTTTTTTCTGCTTTCTCCAACAGGAGATGCTGTTAAGCATTGTTGTAATACCTTCAAAATAAATCTTAGTCATGGCCTGTCCTCCTTTTCTGGAAAAGCAGTTAAAGTTTTTAGCGAAGCTGTTGGAGGCAAAGTGACGATAGATGGTCTGTTTCTATCCCTGCTGAGAAACCACTTAGATCAGCAGGAGCACAGTTGTAGAAAAGCACAGAATTGCAGAATGTGGAGCCTCTGACTCCCTGCAGCTTGTGCCAATTAAAAGAGAAATTATCTCTGCACACATGTTTTGAGTATTGCTTTATAGTCATGCATGAACCACTGCTGCTAGTCCAGAGCACTGAGAGCAGCAGTGCCAGTGAGTCTTTAATGCTGGGAACAGTGGGAGCCTTAAGTGGAAAAGATGACCTAAAGAAAGGCAGGTAAGTCAGACCAGAACAGTGCAATTATGTGGTGCAGACAAAGCCTGCAGAACAAAGCTAATTAAAAACTGGTAAGACTGTTCTCACAGATAAGATTGATTAGTCAGGAATTAGTTTGCAATGTATTTTTTCTGTCAAGTGATTAATTATGCTTATCTTGATCTATAGCTACAGACAGATTGTAAAGAAGAATGAATTGTCTTTTAAGCAGTACCCACTGATGTAATACAGACACAATTTAATGCTTAATTCTGTAAGTTAAGGAAGAAAATACAGGCAAGACTCCATTTAGATCTGCACTTCTTCAGAGGGGTCCTGTATTTCAGTGTGAACTGAGCTCGTGCATCTGACAGCAACGTGTGCTTCCATCAATAACATTGCTGTGTGAAGCATCAGGGCTGCTCACAATGATTAGTCAAAGATTAAAAGGTGACAACTCCCAAGCAAGTGGGACTAGCATGAGGGCACAGGATCAGATACTCAAGTGGTCTTCAATTCTAAAAGTACAAAAGACTTTATGGCAATAATGCAGACATTGCCAAAGGAGAAGTCCTCACTCAAACTAGGCACCAAAAATAAGAACAGTTCTTTTGCCGGGTTTAAACCAATGCAAAAGTGTGTGGTTTGGGTTTTTTCCCCAGATGGCATGTCTTATTTCAGTATTTGCTATTATGCTCCAAAGAGGAGTAGCTGAGTGAAACTGTGTGACCATGTTGAAAAGACCAGCTTACATGGTGATCTAAGAGTTCTGTCTGCCAAATACATGGATTTGTGAATCAGGAAAATTGGATGGATGGACAAAGGGAAAGGAAGAGTTTGATCTACCACTGTGTTTGCTGCTGTGATCCTCTGTGCTTAACACATGTCCTGCTTCCTCTGTGGAAGGATTTGTTGCTTTCTGGGGGGATGTGTTGTGGAGGATCTGGGGAGTGTTCATGGTGTGTGAGCACACGGGACACTGGAAGGATGGGATGTTTTGGCACGTAATAAAGAAATTTGTGTCTGCAACATGTGCAGGTCAGACACTCCTCAGCACTAGGTTGGCTCCAGATAATTCCCAACAGAAATGTGTTTTTCTGACCTAGGGTGACCACTGGTTGGGGTGAGAAAGGCTTTGCATACACTGGGATTGTTTTGGTCTCTCCTGAAGGTGATGACGGATGGGTTTGTTGGAGACGTGTCAGCAGCTGATTCCACAGGCAGTCAGCTCTAGCAGTTACAAGGGAATGATCTTTGCTCACTCCTCACTTAGGTTACCATCAGAAAGTCATCTCAGAATGGAAACAATTTGTGCCTTTTCATCGCTTCACTCGGAGTTTTACTCACACACAGACATAAAATGATTTCTTGGGATGTTGTTACCGAAAGGACTTAAGGCAACCCACTGGTTGCTCCTGCTCTAACTGCTGCTCTGCTGGCTCACCTTTCCTTCACATCTTTTTATTACCTGCACCTTGCAGGTCACTGCAGAACCAAATTTAAAATGCATTTCAGCCTTGTGGACATTCAGTGATATTCTAAAGTATTATAATTACCCCAAATCTGGATAATTATCTCCATCGTTAAATAAATTCAGGTGACGTCCTGTATTTTACTGGAAATAAAAGCACCCAGCTAAAGATTCTTGTTCAGCAAAACAATTAAGCAGGTGCTTATAAACTTGAGAT
The DNA here is from genome assembly GCA_013396655.1 of Campylorhamphus procurvoides. Lineage (NCBI taxonomy): Eukaryota > Metazoa > Chordata > Aves > Passeriformes > Dendrocolaptidae > Campylorhamphus > Campylorhamphus procurvoides. The sequence goes on along the minus strand of WBMV01008990.1, from coordinate 274,799 downwards.
CAGATTGAGAATACCTGGTAGCCAAAGGCATGATGATAAAACAGTGGCTGCAAGCCAGGCAGCTCAAACAAGGAAGCTGCTCTGTCTGCCCAACAGTGCACATGGTTAACCAGCTGAACCAAGTGCCAAAAGTGAAGTGATGAATCCTCTGTGGAGCTGATTTTATTTTTCTGAATGAAGCTTGCCCTGATTTTGCAATCCTTGCTACCCACACATTCCCTGAAACCTATTTGTCTTGCACAAATCTTCACAGCAGGTGAAGAATATTGCAAATGGATCTCCTGAGCACAACAGGCTGCTGCTGTAACTGTTATTTGACTTTTAGGCCTGTTTATTCCAAGAGTTATTCTTGCATATTTAAACTGTGTACTGACTCCACACTCCCAGTGTCTTGTTATCTGAAAAGTCCACATCTCCTCAGTCTAGAAAGAGAATCTATCCTCTTATTCTCCCTGGAAAGCTGATCTCCAGGAACCCCCAGTCCTGATGTCTGACAGCAGCATCCCCAAACACGTGCAATGACTTGGCTGTGCAGTTCCAATCCCACAGCCCTGCAGGACAGGGACAGGGATGGGACACTGGTGGCCACTGCCCTGAAACCTCAGCACTGCTGCTCCTGCTGGGCTAAGTGTGAGGATAAACAGTCTCCAGGGCTCTCAAACCACACTCACTTTCATCAGGCTTATATTTTCACACTATGTGTTTATTTCCCCCCAGGTTTTTGGTTTGGTTTTTTGTTTGTTTTTAAACCAGTGGTGGAGTTTGAACTCGATCTGCTGTAGAGAGTGGTAGAAACATGAATTAGTGAGTGTTCTTTGTGTGCACTGCTGAGGTGGCTTCAGCAATAAGTACTCTGGATTTTAATTTGAAAAGCTACCATTTGACAGCTCATTTGATTCCTTTCATTCATATTTCCCATCAGTTCTGCCTTTTGGAATTAACCTCAGTGGTTCTGTGTTAGAGCCACTTACTAATAGAAGGAAGAATGGGAGTTTGGGCCTGACAGACAGAAAATGCTGCACCGAATTTTGCTTATTTATTTAAACTAAAAATCATGTATCTTGCCACAGGACTGGGAGCAAATTAAGGTTGGTTACTGAAGGATATGCTGGAGTTGTTTTCAGAGAGGTATTTCTGTGCAACAGTGGCTCAGTTTATTGGGGCAGGTGAGCTTTACCCAGCTTCTCTGGGGATTTGGGGTGTTGATGAAGCCCCAACCCCAATCTTTGCCTCATATTGCTTCCCTCAAGAAATACACCCCAGATTTTCACTCAACAACTCAGTCACTGTTCTGATCATATTTCAAAATGAAAACATGGAACATCATTTTGACAGCCACAGGAGGAGGATGGAGAGTGATCAAAGTGATAAAAAGCCTCCAGATTGTCACAGGACTTGACTTGGGTACCATGAAATTCCCAGTAGGAGGGAAATCAAAGAACTCACATGGTCAGTGAAACTGGATGATGAAGCAGATGTGTGCAATTCTTGGCTTATTAACTAATTTAGCTGTAACTAATGAATTAAAACTAATTTGGGTCCAGCAGCCTGTTTGGTATTGAGGAACACTGTCTACTACTAACTGAGGATGTGGAAAAGAAAGTTGTGGCTATAAAGGTTGCTTTCCTCTGAAAATAACTGCAAAAAGCTCAGAAAAAGTCGAGCTTCTGAGATGGAGCATGTGATTAGGATGGCAAAACCAACAACCTGCTTTGAAGAAGGGGTTTGACTTCAATAACGAGGAGAAGGAAGGGTTAGTGGGGGAGGTACATTGATTGTGACCCCTTAAAAACATCCTCCTGTTGCAGGAAGAGCAGGAGCCAAGTCTCAGGGATCTCTTTATCTGTACAGCTACCCAAGATTACTGCAGTGGCTTTTTATGAATAAAGTATGCACAGAAACTTCTCTTCTTCCCCCCAAGCATCTTTCATGCTGGAGACATTTCGTTTCGCTGGAAGGCTGGTAAATTTTGCTCCCTTTCCGTGTTCTTTGTTCTCAGTGGTCCTTGCAGGGATCTCATCCATTTTAGGACTGTCTGAAAAGGCTGGAGACTGCTGGGAGCCTGGCTGGCCTGGATGCAGGCCAGCAAATATATTGCTGAATACTGAAATCACAGCATCTGAGATGATTGCTGAAACTCCCCAGTGCCCTCGAGGTATCTACTGTGTTTAAATGGCTGGGAAAGTAGAAAATAATAGTAGCTCATAGGTCAATTATAACAAAGCATGAGAAACTCAGCCACATGTTATAAAAATTAAAATAAACCAATTAGATTTGTCTGCCTGAATTCACTGTAAGTGAGGGACAGCAGGACTCAGGCAAATCATACTTCCCAGTTTGACCTGAAGGCAGAAATTATTCAATGGGCAGTTTTATTTGGTGGGAATTTTTCCCGAATACCCCTCGTTCAGAATGGCTGTTCCCCTATTACTCAATACTTTGTCTTTTTCAACAAAAAAAAAATTCTCTATTTCTGTTAATTTAATGGCTAAATCCTGCTTTGAGAGCTAGCTGGCTTTCAGGGGAGAGCTGTTATGGGTGTGTTTTGTGGACATAAAGGACAGAAATAATCCGAGTTATTTCAGCATCTGATATCCAACCTACAGATCTATATTTTTTTCCTTTTAAAATCCTAGAAAGAACATTTACTGCCCTAAAGACTGCTGTGTATTCCTTCCCCTGCAGAAGTCAGAAGTGTTTCAGGTGACAGGAGCTTTGATCAGTTTTGTGCTGCTCTATTATACATGGAATTACCTTCACTTAACAGATCTGGTGCACTGACTAATCACAATTACACCTTATGGAATAATTGCAAGGGAGAATCCTGAGCTAAAGGTCACAAATTCAAATGTTCTCTTTTTTCCCCAAAATCTGGAAATGGCTCTTAGGCAGCACTTTGGCCAGGGCCTGGCTCCTAAGCACGAGGAATGCCATGTAAGGGAAGGGGTGGCTCAGGATGCCCAGGAGGCTGGGGCAGGTTGGCAGCCAAAAAATGTGCCCCTGCCCTNGCCTGAATTCACTGTAAGTGAGGGGCAGCAGGACTCAGGCAAATCATCCCTCCCAGTTTGACCTGAAGGCAGTAATCATTCAATGGGCAGTTTTATTCTGTGGGAATTTTCCCANGGAAGGGGTGGCTCAGGATGCCCAGGAGGCTGGGGCAGGTTGGCAGCCAAAAAATGTGCCCCTGCCCTGCTCCCCCTGCCCCTCCCCTGCACTGGGGACACACAAACTGCCCTCTGGGTACCCAGGGCCTCAAGCTTTGACTGAAGGAAAGAGATGCTTTGCCTGAAACAGAAAGCAAAGAGGCTTTTTTTTGCCACACAAGCACTTGGTGACAATCACGTTGACAACAATTCCCATTCAGTGTGTGGAAATGGTGATTCCACCTACTTGATTTTGCACCTGAGTGTTGCAGCACCACAAAAATAATAAAAAAGAGCAGAGCCACACACACAAAAAATTAATAAAAAAGAGCAGCATTCGTTAATCACAGGTAACAATCTAAGATTAAGAAGCTGCCAGAAATGCTCCTGGTACCTGTTCAACTGAATCCCTTCAGCATCTCCTCTCTCTCCTGCAGTGCTGAGAAAGAGACATGAACTAACTTGAAACACTAATATTTCAGCTGCTGGAACGATAACCACACACACACTCACATTGCTCCAAGGCTGTGATTGATGAGCTCTGTCAGAGCAGCTGACAGGCAAGCAAACAGCTCTGTTTTTTTGGATTCTTTCTCAATACTGTTGGAAAGACTCTGGGTTGCTGCTGAAGTGTAGCTGGTTTGGGTCTGAACTGTTGGATGAGAAAGCAAACCCAGGGATATTGGCAGTATTATTATCTTTCTATCTCTGATGGGCAGATCTGCACAGGAGTTTATATATAAGCTGCAAGTGGATGTTCCAGGTAATTCTTACACTTGTCAGAGCATTGGCACATGTTTTTGGGCCACAGAGAACGAAGTGGTCTTGAATACATTTTCTAAGCTCTGAAGCAAATCCTATAAGCATTCTGTGGTTCACAGAGCATGAAGTGCTTCATTAGAAAGATCAGAAGCAGTATCTAAAATATCAATTTCCTCTTTTGCTTAGGGCTGTGATTCATGGCTCTTATCACTTGTAATTAATTTATATTCTCTACCCCTCCCTGTTTGCTGGAATTTACTGTTTCTTACGAAAGACAGCAGACTGTTCCTCAATCACTGTAATTCACAAACTGATGTACTAAAGTGAAATTGAAAGCTGATGACAATTCAAGTTGGCCCATCCATTTGCAAACTGCAGCAATTAAGAATAAAACATAGAAAAAAAATCTCTTCTTCCCTTTTTCCTCTCTGGCTATTCATGTAGAACCTCTGACTGCAGCTCAGTCCCACAGAGATTCTGGTTTGGAGAATTAGAGTAAAAAACCCAGTATCGTATTTTGGAAGAGTGGACTTTTTAACAGGGAGCCCCTTTAAATAATGAGAATAATATAGTGCAGTGTTTTATGTCTTGTTAGTGTAATGTGGGATGACATCTGCAAAAGCTGCAAGCAGCTTCTTTATCCCCTGGCAAACTATCTGTCAAGAAACAGGACTTTCACATTTAGCTGGAACACACCAAGTTAATCTTTCTGTTTCAGTCTCAATTTGAGGAGGAAGTTGAATAATAGAATTTTACAAGACAGTTTTCATAGAAGATTTGCCATTCTTAAAAATAAAGGAACTCCCTCCTGTTCCTGTCACTAAATACCAGCTATTACTTCATTAACAAAATAAACTGTGTGAAAAGTACAACCATACAGCAATTATTTATGCCAGGAGTTACCTACATTAGCCACTCAACATTCATCATTCTAAAGTAGATGGCAGTATGGAATTATTAATACTCTTCAGTTATAAAATGGGACTTGCTCCTAATCCTAAAGACAACAAAAAGCTTTTTAAAGGGCTATTTGAGAAGGGAGGCCAAAATCAAGTCCTAAAGTGTTTGGAGACAAATATGCATATTCTTTAGGCATAGGAGTAAAGGGAAAATAGCAACAGTTTCTGCAGAGCAGGATTTGCTGCACAAAGACCATTTCAGGGGCTCCCAACACAGCAATATTGCTTGTGATTTCTCTCTTTCAGTAGGATTTGATGATAAATGTAACCCTGACAGGTGTGCCCTGGTTCAGGCTGTGAGACACGAGATGCACAAGCTCATGGGGATTAGAAGTGCAGGGGCTTGAACAAATCATTTGCATCAACTGCACTGATGTTACATCAGAAATTATTGCAGGCATTAGGAAAAGAACATTTCTGAACCTTCCAGCCCACCATGTGTGTGGGAAAATGGAAAACGTGCAGCTTTCCCATTAATAGCCTAATGATGTTTTTATGAAAGCAAATGAAAGGAGCAGAACTATGTGAAGGTGGTGGTTGCACCCTGATTATTCAGGCTTTGTTCCGTAACCTTTCTGTAACCCTTCGAGACCGACTCTTACTTCCTCTTCCTTGCCTTTGCTTTTTTTCAGCCCCTCCACTCCTCTTTCTTGCTTTTGAGCACGAGATTCCCTTTGGACTTTTAGTGTTTGTGGAGTTGTGTGTGGCTCAGCCCATCCCTCGAGTCCACAGGAGCTTTTCTGGTCTCCAGAAGTTTCGTAGGGGGGACAGCTGCTGTCACTTGAGATTCCTGGACAACTTGAAGGGGAATAATTTGTGACATCAGTCCAAACTATCCAGCTCTTTCTGGGAATGTTGGCAGGCAGTGATTGACTGTAACCCATGAGAGCAAAGCATGCCAGACTGCAGGGAAAGAGAGAGCTACCTCTCCTCCTCCTTGGTGTGCTGGAGGACACAACACAGGCTGGCACAGACACACAGGGAAGATCACCCAGCAGTTTCCCACATTTGGAACTGCAGGGATCATGTTCCAAACATGATGCAGTACAAGAGTCGTGCTGACAGTTTTCTCCATTTCTCAATGACAAAATTAATGGCAAGTCAGGCTCCAAAGCATGGAGATGACAACAACTACATGATGTTACTTGTCTGGTGAAACGAGCACAGCTCCTTTGCCACTTCCTACCAGCCATGGCATGGGATGTAACAGATATTGTACACTGGGGAAGGCAAGAAACAGAGCACAGGGAGAAGGGGCAAAATAAGCAATAACTTGGGGATGGACCTCTATCACCTCTTAGGTATTCCGGAGTTTTTCAGATGGTGTAGTTGCCAATTAATTCTGCCAGCAGAGCTCATTGCCTGCTACTTTATAACTTGGTGAAAGCCTCAGCTGACTGAGCAGAAGTTTTGATCTGTTACAGGGAGAACTTCTTATGGGAGCATAAGTTTTGTGCCACTGTTTATTGCTTTGCATCAATAGATCTCTTTGGTGAAACAGAAAAGATACGGAATATCCTTTTCATTGGCTTCTAAAATACACACTGTGTGTGACTCCCACCACAGGAGGACTGTGCCATATGGACTGTCCAACTACAGAGGCAGCTTTAGAGGCAAAAGGGCTACAGGCCAGACCCAAAGTGCTTCCTTGTCCTCACTTCGATGCTCCTGTTTGGATGCTCAGGATGAACAGTGCTTGCAGTTTTGCAGAAGAATGCAGGACAGAAGAAGGTGAGTAGCACTGTTGGCACCTGTCCACAGGATTTGGCTATTTCATGGAGATAAATTAATCAAGTTGCATTTATCAAATGGAACTGATTAAAAAAATACATAGATTTGTAAGTGAAATTCCCCTCTGCAGTGCGGTGGGTTAGCCCTGGCCAGCAGCCAAGCACTGACAGAGCTGCTTGTTCACTTCCCCCTCAGTGGGATGGGGGAGTGAACAGGAGTGAGAACACTCATATGTCACACCAGAGTTTAGGAGGGGAAGGAAAGAGGCCAGAAACAGCCAGCAGTGCTTGCAGTTTGCTTTTTGCTGTTCCTTTTAATGATGGGGTGTTTTTGAAACAGCAGCTTTGCCCACTTAGGGGCATGCTGAATATTGCACTGCTCTGTCATATTTATCTATTCTAACAAAGAGCATCACATTGTCATTTTATGAACGGGCACTTGATGAGAGCACATTTACAGACTTGGATAATGTCTCTTCTCCAGAAATCATGGAGCAGTGAAAAAGACAGAGGAGAAAGACCAATGCAGGGAAGAGGAGCACAATTTCATTCAGTAGCACAGAGGGGCTGGAGGATTCTGAACAATCAGGTATGCTACAGATGTTTAATATTGAAAACAAATACTCATTTTCCATAAATGTTCTTAGTATTTGCAGCACCCCTAATGTTATAAATAAGGGCAGAATTTGGCCCATGAGTCATTTGTTTGGGTTTTTCATAATGTAGTTTTTAAAAATAATCTTTGCTATACACAGCACTGCCCCAACCTTCCTGGTGCTGCTCTAACTCCCTCAGAAGTTGGATTTTTTGGCCAGAAGCCAAGACATATTTTGGCTCTTTTTTTAGGGCAAGGGCTGTTCCTGTCTATCATGTTTCTGCTCATTTAGCACTGCAGTAACTTAAGCTACACATCCCAGTGCAGTGCTTCAGTACAATTTGAATTGTCAGGGTGAAGAAACAGAAACAAACTTTGTGGGAAAAGTGTCTGAAGGGAGAAATAAATCTTCTTCCAATAACAGATATAGAGAGGTTACTGTGACAGAGCAGTGAGCTGCAGATATTTCCACTCCTAAAAAAATCCCACTATTACCCAAAATGTTTTGCTGTGAAGGGGAAGCATTTGGATTAGGAGTCCTCAAGCTGAATTTAGTGGTGTGATGATCTGAGCAGAGCTAACCAGACAACTCTGCAGCGTTCTGGGTACACACAATGAAGGAGATGAACCATAATAAGATCAGTTACATTCAGCAGTTTGGTTGCATTTTCTTTGTTTGCTTTTTTTTTAAAGCTTTACCATTTATTTGCTGGAGCTCAGAAACAAGAACTTAAACTACAACTCTCCCTTGAGATGGACAAACTCGATGCTTCAGTGTGATGCCAGGGGAGAATTGAGCAATGCACCACTTGCATTTCAGCAGTGCCCTCTGAGGGCCCCTGGACGGGCAGGGAGAGGCTTCGTCCCGTGCTCCCCTCCTGAGAGTCTCAGTAAAGGATAATCTTGATCATGCAACTGGCAGGGAATGGATCACTAGTGAAGAAAACCTTCAGAGGCAGATCCAAACTTCAGCAATGCAAAGTTTCAGCAAGTATTTTTTTTTTCTGTGTGATATGAAAGAGTACAATAGAAACACACTGTTCCACTTACCCTGTGTCTGAGGGATCCATCCACGGCTTTGTGCAGGCACCTGGAATTGGAGAATGGGGTGAGTTAGAGAGAGATTGCCTCTACATGAGTTCTCATTAAGAATAAACAGATGCAAAATATTTCTCTTGTTAATGTATGCAAGCCTGAATCATCATATTGTAACTTCGTGGCAGATGTTTAAATGACAGTATCTATGCAGAATAAATATGAATGGCTAATATAAATATTATTATAAACTATAGCAAGTTAAGAGTATACGTTGAGTATTCAATAGATTACCTAATTTAGGCACAAATTATTCCTGCACTTTGAAGTTCCACTCAAAAACACTTACAGTGATTATTTAAGGATGCACTGTAGCTGGTGAACAGAACTTCAACGACTCAGCCCAAAGAATTCTCCTAAAGATGCAAAGATAGGACTGTGGAACTTCAACTGAAGCTTCATATGCCATCAGAGTGCCTTCTCAGCCCCTGCCCACAGCACATCCATTGGTCTTTGCTAGTGCTACAGTCACACTTCTCTCTAACTTCATTGAACCAGCAGCACTGAGTGACTTGGAAACCTGGCAATGAGGATTAAACCCATCCCTGGACATTTTGCAGCATCTTCAGAAACCATGGACTTCTTGTTGCTCCGAGGATGCAAGAGGAAGCAAGGAGAAAAGAATACCTTTTGTGAGGCCTGTTCTATGGTATTTAAAAAGAGAGGAAATCCCTTCCTTTTGACAAAGGTTTTTTTGGGTTGACTGACCTTCATGCAGACTTTCCCCAGGGCACGCAGGTTAAACTATAACCCCATGACATTAAATTATATTTTATAAGAAGAAAGATGGAAGCCAAAGGAAAAGTGAAAAGAAATCAACAGTACGAATGTTTATATAGGGCTTAAAACCAGTGGTAATAGATTTTGTTTGAAACAAGAAAGGGAGGTCTTTGCCAAAACATATGATATATTTTATATATATGTGGATATATTTCATAAATAAATTATTACAGTTATAAAATTAAATATATCTTTCAGTTATTGCATTTGTATCAGTTTCTTACTTGCTGTATAACGGATTTTGTACATTTAGAGAAAACAGATTATTTATTGTATAAAACCACTCCACATTCTATTTTCCCATATTTTTTTAAAAGGCACTGTATAGTTTTTGGGATTTAAAAAAAAATAATCAAACTCTGTTATAATGAATGCTCAATGTTCCTGATGCTCCTTTATGACCACTGACTGGAAATGTTTCCCCCCTGAATTCAGACACCAAGATCCCATGTTTGCTCTTACTGTAGTCAGTGTAAAAACCATGTATGTCCAAATGAGCTCTAATTGTGTCAGGGCTCCCCAGCTCTCATTCTGGGTCCCAGGAATAAAAGTTCAGGTTTCAGCAATAAGAAAGCCTAGCAAACACTGTGCACAGAAGCTCTGCAGGTCTGGGCAGAGAGGAGATGTGGATGCAGCTGTCAAACCAAAGGGCTGAGAGAGAGCAGAGCCCTGGTTTGGTCCCAGATGGAGCACAAGAAGTACAGGATTTACTCCTCTGGAGCTGGGGGACTGTTCCTGGAGCAGAGCTCCTCCTGTTCTGCTGCTTGTGCTTCTCCCCACCCCAAACCTGGGAGCCAAGTCCTCCTGCAGCTCCTTACCCTGTTATGGCAGCCCTATATCCATCCCCCAAGGGCAGCCTCCGGTGTCTTCCACACATACTCAGTTGCTGTTTTTAGGAGCTGGCTTGCAGAAGAGCCAGACAAAAATAACTCTGCTGTGACAGATTGCTGAGGATAATCATGATAATTTGATGTAAGGGGATTTAAGAAGACAAAATTGTGTGTCTTGATAAAAGCAAAATATAGGCTAACGTAAGTAAGACTAAATAATGCAGCTGAAACATCGTTAGAGAAGGAACAAATTTTATCCATCTGAACATTAAATCTTTCAATCCACAGCTTGAAATCTATTGGAAGAGTAATCAAGCAAAATTGCAACCAGATGACTCTGGAAACAATGTTTGTTTTCACTGCTAGAGTTTTACAATGCATAAGATATAACCTGATCTGGAGAGCTTTATGCTACAAAGAAATGTCAGGACTGAGAGATTTAAGAGGCTAAGCAAAGCATATTGCACTCTCTCTTTGCCTTGCAGTAGGATCTTTCCAAACTCTGCTTAAAAGCACATTTTAAAGAGTGGTTTGACTTCCAAGCCTTTCAGCAGTGCTTTAGAAGGCAGATGTGCCTTGATGTGCACTTCAAAGGTATCTTGAGATCCATGCTGCTGGTAGCACAATGGAGCTGCAACAGAGCCTTGGGGTGAGGTTCAAGTCAGGGCTCCTGTTCCACCATGGGAAACACCTCCCTGAGCCTTGGGCTCTGTGTTTTAGCCCAGAGTGTCCACGTGGAACTCCCCTCCCCAGCTCTAGGTCTTCTAGATGAGTTCTATTCTTTTATTTCAGCACCATCCTTATTCATCTTAGAACACACCAGGCTGCTGCTCATCTCCTGAACACACCACTTGCACCCTTTAGGGGGATGTGTGGCTCTACAAACTCCTTCTGCACCTCTGTGATCCTTTAGGTATCCAAATACCTTTCCCACGTGCTATCATCAGGCACTGGTAAATGGACACCTTGGCTCACACTTCCTGCAGATATCTCCAGCAACAGAAATGGAATGGCTTCAAGTTCAAGTCCCTTAAAAACAACTTGATTACAAGTCTTTGATGTTCAGGCTCCATTTCCCCTACAAATAATTTTTTAAAAATCCTACACGGACAAGGTAATTTAGACACCAAAGTGCCAGTATGTTAAACAATGAAATAATCTTGCAGAAGGTGAGACTTTCCTTTTTACTGGTTATAATGGAAATTCCATGAGACAGGTCACATTTATTGACAATTCATTCACAGAGTGTGAACCAGCTCTCCTTTGAGTTAGTGACTATTTATGTGTCTGTACTTTTGCCACAGATGTCCAGGAATTATTTGTTCTACTGCAATCAGTTAAATAACTGGAACTTTCATTTGCATAATTTATTTTGATTTAGCTGTCTTGTTTTATAATTACTCCTCTCACCCCCCAAAGAATTGATTAAATTTGGAACTGCTTCCCTTTGGTGCTCCAGGCCTGGCAATCCATATGGCTCCAGAGGTGAGGGTGGGTCCTTAGCTATGCAAATACTTTCGATGCAGATGTGAAAAGGGCTGGAGCCTTTTGTCATTAAAAACTAAATGTGCAAACTATTGTAGCAATATAAAATACATATTGAATGGCTAGTGCATGAGGTGAACCACATAACCAGAGAAAAGCAGATGTAAAAATCAAAGCCCAGAGGCTCCATCAGATTCCTGGAACTATGCATATGCTTATGCAACCCCGATACCACTAAGATGCAGTTCCCAAAGGGATGGTTTTAAATGTCCTTTGTTTCCCTATATCTCTCACAGAAGAGGAATCCATTAATTTCACAATGAAGTCAGTTTACAGCTCCTTCTGGTGTCAATTTGGATAGTCGTGGGTTAGCTGAGGGTCATGTTTCCAGAGTTTTATTTTAGACACTACAACTAAGAACAAGATTGAACCCAAAGCATTTGAATTCTTCAATGTAAAACCTTTCTTTAAACAGATCTGATCATGAATTAATTAATTCAAAGCACCTGTACCAGATCCAAGGCTTGTCTTTGATTAACATTCTTTCTTCAAGCAAAGTTCCAAAGAGACTGGACACTCTGTATTTGGAGGAGCACAGAACTCAAAAAAAAGAAAACTTGAGGAGAGGAAATCCTGTACCAGGGTTCAATAACCTCCAAATCATAGCTCTGATCCTGCTATCTCATCGTGGGATCTTGGGGAAATTGCTCTTTCTGCAAACACTAACACAAGGGCAAGACCAAAGGCAGTGTTCATGGTAAGATCCCTGCAGACCCAGTTCTAAGCCATTTTTCTAAGTAACATTTTTACTTATAAATGTTTCTGGTCATCTTAGAGAACACATGAAGGATCCATATCTTCTGGTGGAACTGTCACTGCAGCTCTTTGAATTGGTCAGCTATTGCCTAAGAGAAACAAGCAGTGCCCAAAGCAGCAGCACAGAGTACCCAGAGGAGCAGGCACACATGGAACCGAGCGGTTCTGCTGGTGAGTCAGCACAGAGCTGGGCACAGCAAAGGTCTGGAAAGCTGTTTCCTTTGGTTATGGCATTCAGGGACACATTGGCTGGCCTGAAACAAGGCAAGGATCCAGTGCCTCCACATGCTTTCAACCAGAAGGGTTAGAACGCTGCCATGTTATCACCATTAATCCAAACTGAGGAGCTGCAGTGTTAGGGCAAAACCTAAAGAGGAGTAAGCAAGGGGCATGAAGCAACTGAGTGGCAATGTGCATTCCCTGCAGGAACGTCAGGAACCAAAATGAGGTACACTGTGTTCCCTCAGAGATGCCTCAGAGCTGCATCTCTGCCAGCACCAGCAGTTACCATGCACATCCCACAGGCTGTGTCCTCTGCTGAGGTACAGCCCTGGGCAGGACCTTGCACGTGTCCTTAGGGCAGCACACCGTGTGCCCTTCCTGGAGAAGATGACCATGTGGGCAGGAACCACCACGAGCAGAGCATTCCTGAGAAGGACATTTTACCACAAGGATGATTTATTTCATTGGTGTTGCAAATGTGTTCTCCCAACTAGCACGGAGCGAGCCGAGCACACGTTTCACCAGTCACGTGCACTGTGTTCATAAACAGCTCTCCAAGCCTTGATTTCCACACATGCAGCACTATCATTCCTTTTAAAATGCAATGCCTGTTGCCAAACTCCTACTGTGCCTGTCTCCCCGTGGGAAAAACACCCCTTTCAAAACAAACAGTGCCTGTTGGGAGAAACATGAGCCTCCAAGTCCCCGTTACCCATTTTTCAAGCGATGCTGGTGAAGAAAGCACATGGCACAGCTGCAGGGATGGAGTGAGGGGCCTCCAGCATCTGCCACCTCTGCTGCAGCACCAGGAACCTCAGCACAACCTTTCAACAACTTCTTATTTGCACAACTGCCAGCATTCTTGATAAGTGTCCCTCCTCAGCTGGCCTGGATAAGGTATAGCCTTTTTCTTTTTCAAATCTTTGATATCATTTTTGTAACAGGGCTAACAGCATGAGTTGGAACATCAGCTATCCAGAACGTTCCTAAGTCAGTCAACTTTAATTTTTCAAGTGTTCTTCTGTTTGTAAATAGTTTGCACACCACTTTTTGTGCTTCATCTGTTTCTCCTACTGCAGATTCCATTGTTTTCAGATTTCATTTATGGAAAACAGCCTTAAGATGTTTATCAAGCACGGTTTTCACTTAAAAGCCACAGGAACATTTCATGTTGTACAACACATCGCTTTCTTGAAAAATTCCTCTGGAAATTTTGAATTTCTCTGTCAAACATGCATATTAGCTCAATAATTATCAGCCTCATTTGATGTGTTGTTAGCACTTGAAATGTGCTTTCTAAACAACCAGCTGTTGTAGATGTAGACCCATTAGAAAGACATTATTCCTACTATTTATCCGTGTTTTCTTTACCAGCATCATGAGTAGTGTTGCAACTGTCCAGTCAGTGTTCCAGTTTCTCAAATATAAAACCGCTTTTGAAACTACCCAGACAAACCCAGTTGTGCTGCCCATTGCTGTATTGTGCCTCTTCTGCACAGAGATCTCGCTCAAATACAGCCCAAACATCACTAAAAACTGCCTTATATATATAGTTAAGGAGGAGAGGAAACTCTGTGTGACATCACTCAAAGTTTATGTGTTACAGCAACAGGAACACTAAACCATTAATTCAATGAAAACAGATCCAAAGAATTCTGACATATTATATATTTGCATTTTTACAATAAACTTTTAAATCAAATTGTACCCATTTTTTTTCTCTGTTAATTCCTCACATATTTATACCATTCTTTGCTTTCCTCCCCTCGAAAACCCTGGTCCTTCTGAGAGTTTTGGAAGAGAGGGGCAGGCTGCCTTGACTGATTACAAACCTTGGTGGACGGGTCATTACAGACAAACTCGTAAATGAACTTTCTGGTGCCTGATGACCTGCTTACACTGAGGGAGGCATTTAAGGATACCTAAGGTTATTAACTCAGCCAGCAATCTGTCAGAAGTGGTCATAAGCAGCAGAAAGTTTGAAAAGTTCAAACACTCCCAGCATTTGCCTAAAAGGCAGAAGTTTGCTTTCTACAGTAAGCCAGAAATGCTTGGAATTCCACAAATGTGCCAAACTAAAAGTGTAATATATTACCTAACTAAACAGCTTTTTATGCAACCCTTCCCTCCTAAAAATAGTAAGTCCATCTCAAAACTACAAGAAAATAAATTCAGTCCAGTTATGATTTCATGGCAAATGGCATAAAGGAGGAATTTATGGTTGAGACACAGTGCAAAGAATACCCAAGTGAGGGGGTTTTTCTGTAACTCTGCTGAAGGAGCAGTTCTGCAGAGACCCCACTCTTGGAATTGCCCATAAATATGACGTGTCACTGTTTGACCATCCATGCCTTGGCATTTCCCCTCTGTGCCTTCCTCCAGGTAAAGCACCTGCACTGTGGTGTTTTCCTCATTGGAAGGCAGACAAAGTCCCCCTGCAGGGTTAAATGAAGTCCCCATGTGACACCAGAACTCCCTCTGTGTGGCAGCAGCAGCAGAAATACTGCAGGGTGTCTTTGCTGCTTCAAAGAGCTTCATCTGAAAGAACATTCCATGAGAATGTAATTGAATTTCTCCCCTCCATTGTCCCTTCCCTCTGACTCCCCCACTGCAGGCAAGTGGCAGCCCTGGTTTGGATTATGGGATTTATTTATCATACTCATGGAGAAATCCTCATATGGAAATGATTTGTGATTCATGAATGACCTGATCTGGACTTAATTGATTTAGGGGCTGGTCCAAAGCACAACTATCCAACTGCTTGTGTAAGTTTCACAAGTTGTTACACAGCATTTCACACCTTCTGTTACATCTTTAACTTGCAAAAAAAAATAACCCCAAAAGCACTGAAGACACTAAAAAAGGAGTTAGATTTAAACTCCAATACCTGATAGGTCAGGATCTGTAGCTGTCCAGTAATAAGAGCTTCTCAGAAATTTTACATCTTGATTTTATATAACAAAGTTTTGGTACACCAAAGTTTCTGGCTGCACTGCCTTCCACAACTGTCTCTCTTTCATCTAAGGAAATGAATGTAAAATTTGTGACCTTTTTTTGAAAGTCCAGCTTTGGCAGTAATTCTTGAAGTTTTAAGTGCAATTGTGGAAAATTGGAAGGGGATGTTAAATACCAAAAATCACCTTTATCATCAGTATTTAATTAAAACGATTTTGTCAACGTAGAGTTTTGGGTCCATTTGAGATGAGTCTCTACCACAGGACAAAAATGATGACTGTGTTTCATTTTTCTATTAAGGGCAATTATCTTCAGTTACAGCCGGATCCAACCCTCAAGGCTTCACTCAGTCCTTTTTGCAGCACACCTTCCCCTCAAAATACTCCCTGCTAATCATAACATCTCCTGCAAACAATGGCACGGCTCCAGTCCTTCATGTGAAATCTCTTTTCCAGCACACAAATATCCACAGAGGGAAGCAGAAAGGGCTGTTTACTTTTGCAGTGCTGCCAGAAGTGAACCCATCCAGCTCCCCTGGGACCTGCAGAGGTTCTACTGTACAGGCTGGGCGAGCAGTGTTATCTCGCTCCTCCAGCCCACAATTTACCCACAGCTCCCCGAGCAGCTCCCAGAGGTCAAATCCATCATTTCTGTTTCCCCACCACCAAACCAGGGCTGTAAACAGGCAGTGCCTTCCCCAAATTCAGCGAGGGGGAACCAACCCCTTTCCCCACACTGTTCACCCCTTTGGGGGAGGCTCTCGCTGCCATCTGGGGATCAGCCCCATCTCGCCCTGGGATTTTTATTATGTAACATCCCCCAGGATCCAAGCTCGGTTTGCAATGCCTGTGTGTTTACACAGCCTCTCTTGAAGGCAGGCAGGAAAGGCCACCCTGCACAAGTGCTCCCCCAGCATGGGAAAGGCAGTGCCCTGGAGAGGAGCCTGCTCAGAAGGATAAACAAGAGCGTGTAATCACTCATCCGCAGCAGTGCACAAAGGCAAGGAGCTCTTCTGAACAGCTTTCTGAGCCTCCAGAGCAGAGCTTTCTGCCTGCAAATATTCCTCAGGAGTGCAGCAAGTGTGGCTCTGGACCTGCAGCACTTGCACAGGGACTGGGGTTTCAGAGGAGCTCAGGAGAAAAGGAGAACATGAGCAAACCAGGGATTGGACTTGTCAGTGTCATCAGTGACTTCTGTTCATGCTGATTAGGCAGTTTGGCCTTAATGATGATTTCTATAAATGAATCTTTGCTACCACAGGAAAATCAGCCTGTACCTGCAATAAATAGCTCCCTAAATCTTAAATAATATAATTTTGAAGCTCAGAAACAGACCCTTCTAGTGTTTTCACTGAACATAGTAAGATTAAGACATCCCTCATTAAGTGATTTCCTGAGCAACCCCAACTGGAAGGGAGGACCTGTGTTTACAAGCACTCTCAATAAAACAAATATGTATCTGTCATTCAGGAGGAGTGAGATGACCCTTCTGGAAGGATTCCATTCCTCTGAAATGAAGTAGCTGGGATTGCTTACACCCCTTATACACTGAGTACCAAAATCTATGGTCAGGTTCAGTGCAGACTTGGGAATTACCAGGCAAAAACAGGAATCCAAATAAAATCAGAATAAAGGAGGGAAAAAAATAAATCCATAAGTTGGCAAGATCTGTAAATTGTGCATTTCCCCAAAAATGCATCACCAAAACCCAAATCCTTTGGTTTGCTCCTCTTTCCCTATTTGGGAAGCCAAGAGAACACAAAATTGGTTTTTATACAGTATTGTTATGCACGAGTTTTTCTTTTTAAGGAATGTCAAAGGAAGCCAGCATTTTTATCCCAGTTTTATATCAAAATAAAAGAAGGAAAAAGCAATGGCTTAGTTACTAACATGGAAAGGGGACAAGGGAAAAGAGCACATCATTCTGCTGGAAGTGATGCTTACAGGAGCATCCAGGCCCTTCCCAACACACACACTGAGAAAGCCTTTGGTGTTTCCTATCTCATAAACAAGATGTGAGCAGGAAAGACACACAGACACACAGGGGAGGGCCGGGCATGAGCATGAATGACAGGAAACTGAACCACCAGGAGCAGGAGCAAACTGGGGTGGGATGCTGTGACCTGCCCCCAAAAAAGCAGCAGTGCCTGTGCAGTGGGGGGGACAGACTAGGTGGGCACAGGGGAACACACACTTATCATGCTCTGCCTTTCTGTCATGCTTCTTTCTGCCTACTCATTCTCTTCCCGTCTGCTTTGGGGGAGGAATAAGAAATTACCTACTTCTGACAGCAATTGGATATAATTAACCATCCAGCTGCATTTTTCAACTGCAATTCTGCTAAGCACCAGCCTTGGTAGTGCTGATTTTAGGGACAACATCAAACCCCAAAAGCAGAGATGGCAGAAGAGGCCACAGCAGTTTTGGGCTAGTACAATAAAGTAGCTGTTCCACTCCAAAGTGCAATGCTCCCAGGCTGCCACTGCCAGTATTCCAGGGGTTGGGGGTTTTCCAAAATAGAAAAAAAATCCCTCAGGAAGCAGCTACTTCATCTGCTCTTCTAAGCCACCCTCTTTTTGGCTTTTCTTTAACTGTGAAGATGAGAGGAATGAGAAAAATGGGGGGAAAGAAGAAAAAAATTGTCCATCACACGCTCAAAAATTACTATAAGCTGTTTCAATTAAGCAAAAAGGCTTTTTTAGTAGCAAGGCCAGGAGCAATCCTGCTCCCCTCCCTGAGGCACAACAGTGGAGCAGGCTTTGTCCAGATGCAAACATTTGTTCCCATAACAGACAAAAGCACAGGGAGGCAGAAAACATCCCAGCACTGGTTTGTTGTAGGCTGTGCTCATGGGCACACCAGTGAAGACAGCTGGAATAGAATAGTTCAGAAACTATGATTTTCAGTCACTGTGGAGGCTTTTTAATGAGCCCTATTATTATTTACAAGACGACTCCACATGTCCTGCATTGAACCTTCGCTTATTAAAGTTCAACAATGACCTGAAGATTGATTGCTCCCCCATTTATTACCTTTAAATAACAATTATGATTCATGATGTGAATTGCTAGCTTTCAGTATTTACAACAGTTTCAGTTATTTCCTTATTTCTGCAAGAATGTCACTGTGACTCCCCACACCCTTACCTACATGTGCATTCCATATGTGCTTCCTTCCTTCTCTCCTCACTTGTGATTACTGCAGTGCTTCTCTTTGTGTCTGCCTTTCAAATCCAGAGCTATAGGATTACACATTGCTGTGCTTTAATTAAGATGTAGGTGCTAGTGTGATGGATAGAATCATGGCAAGGAAACACTTACCAGAAGGCAGGATTAAGATTTTGATATATTTTAGGGCCAAAGCTCAGTTTTGAGGCTGATCACCCCAGTCTCTATACATGGCACTGATTATTACACCATTCTTGCCTCCCCATACACAGCTCCTGGTCCCTGGCTGCTTAATCACATCCAAGCAATTAGTGCTGCACAGGCTGATCTTTAGTCTGATCTCCCATTCCCACGTGGTGTCTGCTAAGAAGGTGAGACCCACAGACTGCCAGGGGTGGGTGCTGCTCGTGGCACAAAGCAGAATTCAAGGACAACCAGCAGGAGTGCCTGGTGTCACACTCCCACCTGGGATGTGTCCAATGTCACAGCCCACCTGGGAGTCTTCCTTTGGCTTCTCTTTTTTCCTTTTCCATCCTGACTCGTTTTTTTCCATGCCACAGTTACTGTCCCTGCAGTCATTTGTGGGACCACATGGTGAGCCAGGTCAGGAGAAGGAAAAAAAACCCTTCTAAAGATGCTTTATCATGAATTGCTCATGAATAGCTCAGGATTTCAGGGCTCCAAGCAGTAGCTGGCACTCTGTAGGAGTTCATCAGTGTCTTTCTTGTGCTTGGCTCCCTGCCAAGCCCCAAAATGAGATCTCACAAGTGAGTACAGGCTACAACCACTTCCTTGGCCCCCTGGCAGCTTTCTCTATGCAGCCAGAAGGGAAGGAGCAGTGAAATTCAGAAGGGAAGGGATGCCTAGGATGTAAGTTTCCACCGAGATTGAATTCAAAACTTACTGAAAAATAACAGGATCTTTCCTGGCTTGACCCAGTGTTCACTTGGATCCTCACTGGGGCCAAGCCCTGCAGCCCTGGGGCTCATCTGCACTAACACCTTTAACTCAGAAAAAGATGCATCAAAGCAAAAAAAATGCTTTATAACTGCTTTGATCAAAATGTGTCAAAATGAACCATCAGTCTTTGCTTTACCACAAATCCTACTTCCCCCAAAGGGGGTGGGTTTTTCCCTAGGGATATGAAAGCCCTGGAGAAGGGATAGGATGGATTTCTGCAGTTCTTTGTGTTGTTGTGGGCAATAACTGGGGACTTTGGCATTTTACAGTGCTGACTGTGGGACTGTGCCTGGCCCCAGACTGACCTGGGACAGACAGCACCAAACCTGCATGAGAACAGCAGCAAGAGCTTGGGGAGGGCGGGATCACAGCATTGCTTGGGAGATGCAGGAAGGAATCCTTCCTTTCCTGCAGCACTGTATCCAAAAAGAGGGCTCAGCAAGTAAAGAAAGAGCCCAGAAGAACAAGAAAATGATCCAATATCTTTGCAAAACCCCTTGTGAGAGCAGAGTCAAAATCTGCAGGTGTTCTGCCCATGCTATTCCACATTTTCCAGTCCTTACACAGAATTTCTTGGAGTTTTTGTGCAATGTCCCCATACTAGTCTCCACTTTCAATCAAATAAACATTAGACTAACCTTTAATTAATTTAACTTTAATTAATAGTGCTTGCTCCTCTCTGCTTTGCTTGCATGAATATGTGCATACCTGGTTTAAAAAAGTATTGTCTGCACAATTATTTCACAAACTGTCTGCAGGCAGAGAAAAGCTGGTCTGGGGCAAAGAACACCAACCATCAGCTATGTCTGAAGTGCAAAAAGAAATGCAGCAATTGCTTTCTCTGTGGGCTACTAAATAGTCTGAAATTACAGCAAATATTATTCCTGTCAAATATTGTTTCAAGTCTTCTTCCTTCTCAGGAACCTGGATGCCACTAAGCAAGTGAGCAAGAAAGAGAAGCACAAGGATGCTTTAAGAAATACTCTGGTACAGCTGCACTCTGCACTGTGCTGCTTCTGGGGCTGAGAAACTAATGTGGCCACCAGATGTTAGAATGCTTCTCACACCCCACGAGTTTACAAACACGTTTTCTATTCACAGCATTCCTGAAAGGTATCAGGAAACTGAAGATACCCATATCGTTGTGCTTTTCTCTGGCAGGAAGCCTTTCAGTTCAGAAACGGAAAAGGAACAAAGATTTCAGGCTTTGGCTGATCACAGTGGGTTTGTTAAGTGTGGAGCATCCCAGGCTAGGAGCATTTAAAATAGTAACACTTTTAAGACATCTCCATAGTCTTCTGTAATAAGAAAGAAAGATGGTTTAGGAATGAACCACACAGTGCTAAGCCTACCTGTTGTAGCAGATTTAGTGGGAAACTGGAGAACTCATTAAAAGTGCCCCAACTCAACAAGCCTTTGTTCAGACTCCTGGCTCACCTCGCTGCAGGGTGACCCCGTGTGGCTGTGGGGACAGACCTGGGGACACCTGGGATAACGGGGCAGGGTTTGCCAGGCACTGCAATGCTGGCTTTGCCACACACAGCTCAGAACTGCAGTGTGTTCAAACACAAACCCTTTCCCTGCCCCCAAGCCCAGGGAATCTCTGAATGTCATGGATTTCTGGGAGCTCCATGAAAAGCTGCTGCTCTCAGCAGAACCCAGCACAGCACAGGTAAACCCCACAAGCCCATTACTTCCTTGGCAAGCAATTCAAAGGCAACAGTGGGTTCATTTCTTTGTGTCAAGTCAGACCGTTCCACCTTTCATCTTGAAAAAAAGATTGAAAAACTGATAAATGTAATCTGCTAAAGGAGATATTTGTGAACTTTTTTTTCCCTCTAAAGCCAGGGGGAGGTTGCTTATTTTCAGAAGCATCATTATGTACTTTGTCAGGAAAAAAGAAGGGGTACATGAAGATCATGAAGTGACAAGCACTTAAAAAGTTGTTTAAAGGAAAACCTCTGGTTATAGTTATGGTATTTTGATCTTATACCATGTAGTCTTTCTTTTTTTCAATTAAGAGACATTGTCAACTATTAACTCACATCAGTGCTCATATCAATTTTTAAAGGCATAACGAAGGACAGGTAAGCACAGCTCTGTAACATGTCTGTTACAAAGGAAAGAAGCACTTAAAAAATAAATGCAAGGTTTTAAAAATGGATGAGAGAAGAAACAGTGCTCAGAACAAGCTTGCAGGTAAGCAGAAAATATTTATGAGACTGGAATTTGTCAAGGCAATTCCAAAACCAATCAACAGGTTATATTGTCTGTAGATTCCTACATATTGGACGACATTTATTCAAAATTAGTCCTAGAGAGTGATAAACCTCATAACCCTTCAAAGAAATTAGTGATGCAGAGTCTATTGATTTTCAGCTATTACAGTTTATGTCCCTTTTAATTTTTTTTTACACATAAAAATGGATCACTGTCTTGAATAAAGGCATATCTTCCTGATATCTATAAAATCAATGAAATTGGAGAGCATAGGAAGACCTCAGAGCCACATCCCTCCCCTCAGGGACAAGAAGTTTCCAAGAACTTGACAGGAACTTGTGTTTGTTTCCCAAACACTTAAAGAAAGGCTGCTGCAGGAACCCAAGACATTTGAGCCATTTAAAGCATTTCCAGGCTTGGCCCAGGGAATAAGGTTGGCATGAGATCAGTGCCAACCCACCACCTGAACAGCATGAGGGGAGCCCTCTGAGCTTTGTCCTCATCACGACTTTCATCAGCGCTTTCCACAACTTCATTGTCACTGAACTCAGAAACTTTGATTGGGTAACAAGGCAAAGATGCACTTCCCACCCTTATATCCAGACTAACAGCTCTTACCATAAAGGAGATTTAAATACATATAAAATGGTAGATGCAGCTGCCAACAGTTAGTTAATAGATTTTACTTTGGAGATGAACCAAAACCATCTGTGTTTTAACCATCCCTGCCCCTCCTAAAACCCTAAGACTAACCCGAGCTCAGGACTGAGAAGTGCATTCATTAAAAAAGCAATGAGCAACAACACTTAGAGCACATTAGCTGTAATACATTGTAATGATGGAAAAGTACCAATTTATATAACAATTTTACAAGTCTCTTGAAAACTGTTTTATTTTTCCAATGCCTGATGTTACAGAATATGCAAAATGCAAGGCCTTGCTCTTTCATACTTGGGAGCTGACTTCAAATGGGTCTACTGAGAATGTCCAACAAATATCAGCACTAAGAAATGTGCTCATGACTGGATGAATGCAAAATAAAATATATTTTCCAATACTTGGTTCTGAAATATTTTGACTGGCTGTGACTAATTCTGCAGGAACAGATGTTTTAGGAAATCCCCTCCAGGAGATAATATCCAAGCATATGCTTTGTTCACCACTCCAGACACAATTATTATTTTATTTACAGAATGGGTGAGGTTGGAAGGGACCACAGTGGGTCACCTGCTCCAGAGCACATGGCACAGGGCTGTGTCCAGACAGCTCTGGAACATCCCCAGTGGGGGAGACCCCACACCCTCCCTGGGCCATCTCTTCCAGAGCATGGGCACAGCCACACAGGTAAGAAGTCCTTCCTCACATTCAGGTGGAACTTCCTGGCCATCACTTTCTGCCTGTTGCTTCTTCTCTTGTTACCTGGCACACAGGGAAGAAAACTTCCTTTGCTTTGTTGGGATGTTTTTCATTCCTGCAGCTCTAGAGACACTGAGTGACTAATCCTACAGACTTCATTGAAAGGCTCTCAGGAACTGCCCCAAGTTTAGACTCTGGTGATTCCTTTTGCTCCAATGGGCTTCAGATCAGGACCTGAAAACTAAACACTCTTCAAGACCATTCACAGTTCAATAACAATTTTTACTAAGTTTGACAAGCCATCTTCGCCCAGATCCAAAAATATTTTCCTTTTGGGAAATCCATCTATATCAGGAGATCTTAGTAAATGTTTTTAATTTAATTCCAGAAACTGTCTGTATTTTTTGTTGTCTTCTGCACTAAGATGTCCATTCAATCCAAACAATGGCCCAAGCAGGTATCTATCCTTCATGCACATGATGGGACACTCAAAAGTAGCTAAAGAGCTTGGGAGCACAAATTCCTCGTGCTGTTCAGCAGCTGGAAGCTCTGAGAAATCCCTCCCTGAAGCCACTGTTACTACAACACTGACACCACAACTAAGGCAGTGCACTGAAGTGCCCCAGCAGAGCCTCTGAAGGGAGCCTTAAAGACCTGCTGGGTCCCAAAAGCAGCTGCAGCTGGAATTTTTAAAAAATGTATACAATATCTGCTCACTCAGTAAACACAGTTATGTAACTGGGAGTGTCAGAGTGTGGACGTGTGAAGAACAGAACGCTCGACAGCTCATTGATTCACGACCAAGAATAATCTGTGCTATAATTTCTAAATACATTTATGAAAGGTCGAGTCGAAAACATTCAGTGTGTGTTATAAACCCATTCACTCAGGGTTTTAATTGAAGGCCAGACATGTCACTAACACAAACCCACGGTGTGTGTGTGCACTCGGTGGGCAAGAAAGTTTTTGCATCTCGCCAAAGGGAAAAGAGCAAATAAATGAGGGATTAACTGAAAAATGGACAATAATGAAAGAAAAGTCTCAACCTTCCATTGGACAAAGTAGCTTTCAAATCCATAGTAGTCTTATAATAGTTTATTATTCCAATTCACAGAACAAATACCTCCAAAGAATCCTCCCACACAGAATTTATGCCTTATGGGGAAGGCTTTTCTCATGAACTGGTCCAATTCAAAGCAAATGAGGAAGCAGGAAATTAGGATCAGAAAATTATAATAGAACAATGAAAAGAACACTGTCCTGTAGGCTCCATCTCAATTAAGTTAGTTTGAGAGATGGAGCTCAGCAAACACCCCAGGAGTTTATCATTAAATTTCCTGGGAGATGAAGCCCCCAAAGCCCTTTTATCAGACTGCCACACTGGCCCAGCCCTTCCATCCTCACAGAAAGCCTGAGTCACGATGCTGCTGGAACTGCTTCCTAACTGCTTTCTGCAGCCTCACTTTGCCAAAGGTTTGGGAGCAGTTTCTCTCTGAGAGCTGCTATTCCCACTGCTACAAGCAAATAATTTCCTTGGCTAAGTGCAGAATTCTTCTTTTCGTAATTCTGGTGCTTTTGGCTCCATCTCAGGCTGCTGCCTCTCTCTGACTACCGAAGGTAACATTATCCATCTCAGTGCAAGGAAAGGAAGGGAATCCGCCCAGCCACACAGTGAAGCCTTTTGTTCAAAAGTTATTTATTCTGGGCAAAAAACAGGGCTCAGTCCCATAACCTTTGCAGAGTGGGATATTCTGGAGGCTTACGTTAGAGTACAGATAATCTCTCCCACTTCAGACAAACAAAAAAGAGTGTAATAATAAAAAGAAACGCTAGGCAGGAATATTAAAAAGCTTGGAATACGTTGCAGTCACTTTCAAAGACTACACATAGCCTAAGGCAAAACTTGTTGCGTAAGGAAATCTTGCTTGTATTTAAACAAAATAGGTTTGTTTAATGCTGTGGGAATATTTATGAATGGTGGATGCAATTACATAGGGATTCAAGGAGAACTTATCAGAGAAATCTGATTAAAGCTGAGAAAAGTCAGAATCATAATTTGATTTCAATGCCTCTGAGAAACCTTGTACAGACTCTCTTCATCGTAACCAAAAACATAGTAATGTCTATAAAATATCATCAGAATTTTCTCTCCCACCTGGACCATCACTCAAAAACTGGAGAAGTCAGAAGATCATTCTGAGAATATGAAATCAGACAGTGCTTTGCCCAAACAACCCTTCAGTAGAATGAAGTGGTAGAGAGGATGGGGAAAATTAGTTGGTTTTATTTGTGTTTAGCTTAAATCAATTTTTTTTAATCTGTGCTTCAACCTTTTGTGAGGACAGCAATTACAAACATAAAACCCCCAAACCATTCCAACCAAGTCCTAACAGTTGCTTCTCCATTCTTGGGTCTCATATCTGGCTTTTAAAAAGATTTTTCTTTTTGTGGTGGGGCAGGTCTGGAATAGGAATTTTCTACAAGCTTATTATCCTTAATTCAACCTTCTTTTGTCCAAGCCTGTTAATTGCATTATCTTATCTCATGTTTAGAGTCTGATTGTCTCTTTTTTCTTTAAAAATCCTCCTTTAAGAAAAATTCTTCATCACTAATGAAATATATTTCATTCATTTCCCTGATTCCCCCTCCCCTTTTATTTCTTTTCATTTTGCTCTGATCACGAGATTTCTGACAACTGAATAAAACAATTTTCTTTGAAGGTAAATGCTCTAAATTATGGCAGTGCTGGGAATATCCCTGCTGTTTTCCCTTTGGCAATCCATACCTGGAAGAAGTCTGCCTAGAGAAGCCTGGCTGTGCATCCCACAAACAGTAGCTGGGGGCAGGGGCTTGTGGAAGTTGTTGCTCTGGGAAATGTGTTTCCAGAGCATTCTGATATTTATTTTTCAATCCTCCTCCCTTCATTTTAATAACAAACCCTCTTGATTACTTTCTTCAGGCCCAGTTCTTCCCTGGAATATTATTCTTCTCGCTCTGATGGATTTCTACAGCGAATGAATGTGGCCATATCACCAAATCTGGATGTTCAAAGCACCGAGCAACCTCCATGGCAAATAAAACCTGCAAGTGGCCACTGACTTCACATCCTCCTCACGAGTATCATGTTGGTCTGGGCAGACCCCACGGCACTTTTCACACACAAAATCCCTTATCCATTCCAGGAGTTCCCACCTTTCTGAATTCCACGGCTGCCAGGTGGCCAGGAAAGCAGCCAGTTGGTTTTTCCCATGTTCTCCTGATGTTACCTGGAGTTCCTGCAATGTGTGTGTGCCCTCTGGGTATCCCCACTGGATCAGTGCCCTCCTAACTCCAGCCCTTTGGGGAAAAGTGGGAATTGCCAGGCTGCATCCTGCACATCCATCCTGGGCAGGTCACACAGCCTCTTTGAAATGTGGGCTTGGGGCCAGGCCCTCTTTGCTCACAGATTTTGGGGACTTTTGCAGTTCTTAGAGCCAGCTCATCCCTTCAGGCATGAGAACATGGGAAACTGCCTGTCACTGAGCAATTCCCTTCAGCTGCTGCTCCATGGGAAGGACTCTGAGGGGAACCATCAGTGTCTCCTGAGAGTGACCCTCTGCCTGCCAGGAAGGTGCGTGGAGGAAGAAGTCAAGTGTGATTCAAAAGAGAAATGCACCTGCAGCAACAGTGCTCTGGGGTTTTATATCCCCATCAGTACTGATCAAAGCTGACAAACTCAAAGACAGGAAAAGCAAAACTCCTTAAGAGGAGCAAAATAGAACTGGAGCCTTCTGGGAGAAGCACTACAACAACTCTGGATTTTAGCATGGAAAAGTGTATGGGAGGCAAGTCCTGGAAACATTCAGGGTTGGTGAAGTGGTACAAAGCCAAGGTTTGGAGAGGATTTTTTCTTTTTTAAGCACACACCCCAACAGCTGCCACACAACTGAAACTTAATGAACTCACTGGGTGACTTCACAGGAGTTTAGAACAGCATTTAAATCTCAGCTTGCACAGAAGTCCCACCATTTCCAACATCTAAAGTGACCTTGCCACCCAAGGTGACATGACCTCAGACAACGAGGCAGCTCTCCTGGACCCGAGCAGTGGAAATTCCCGGGGGGAATTTCACAGACCTGGCAGCAGAAGGACATCCCCCGGGCCAGGGTGGAAAGCTGCCAGTGCTGGAACGGCAAGGAAACCCTCGGTGTGAAAGGGAACCGTGTTTGAGCAAGTGATGGATTGATTGCACCAGGGTTTGATCCATCCCACGCTTCGATCCTTCCATCCCAAACCCATTCCCAGCCCCTTCCCGGATAACGCGACCCCGCAGCGCCACCTGGCGGTGTCCCCGACCCGCAGCCCGGGGGACAATCCCGGCGGGGTCAGGGAGGGGACAGCGGCCACCCCTTCCCCATCCATCCCCCCTTGGGGTGACTGCACCGCGGGGAGGAAACCTTTCCCATTGCGTACAACTCCCACCCAAGCCCTTTGGAGCTGCACGGACGAGCCACTCGCTGCTCCTGAGCACAAAACCCTCCTGGTTGTGCAACCTCAGGATTGGAAATGCATGTGTTATGTGTGTTACAAAACCTCCAAAGGATTAAAGTCATTCTCAGCACCAAAACAGTCGAGCTCTGTTTCCTCCACTAGAACCAGTGCCCAGGAAATGAGACATTTCAGACCAGTGCACTCACAGAGGCTGCTCTGATGGCTTTGGGTCACCAAAACTCCTCTTCCACCTATATTTTCCCTAGATTTCCACTGGAAACTCTACAATGTGTCCATACAGTTGTTGCATTCAGCCTGTTCCCATAAGTGACACCATAACTTTGTTTCTCACTCAGATCCATCATTCCAAGGTTCAAGAGGATGGAAGAATTCCACCACGTGGGACCCTGCAGACACTGGAGGGTGAGACGACCTGGAGCAGAAACCAGAATTTGTTCCAAGTCTTACATGTCCTTTATCCTTCTCTACAGCTGTGTTTGAGCCACCAACACTCAGAAACACAGATTACATTGAATTCCTCCCACAAGTCATGTTGCCCATGGCCAATGCCAACCAAGTGTCTCTGGGACAATGAATTCAGCTCACTCGCTGCAAGATCTCCCATGGGTTGACAAAAAGGTCTCCATTAATACTCTGTTTTCAGTGGGGAAAACGTTGCATTAGTTATAAACATCTATTTGATGCAATATTTGGTTTGTGCCAAAAATTGGAAGACTTCAATAAAGCTTCATGCCACAAATCAACATTTCCCCCTAGAGATTGTCAAAGAAGGGCTTTAGAGCTGCGTGATGAATCCTAAGGTGGTAAAGGTGTCAGTCTCAACCTGCTGCAGAAGGAACATATATGGACCATATAGGTCACATCTTAACTGCAAGGGAATGATCTGGATTCATTTCCCCCCCTGCAGGCAGCATTTTAAAATTTATAAATTAAAAAAAATACATTTCTTGTTTAAGTCTGTGACTTTTTATGAGAATTCAGAATTCTAGGCCTCTGATATAACATCCTTGAGTAAAACCCACTCCAAATTCTCTATATTGGCTGCAATTAGACTGGGCTACTTAAGATGATTTAAAAATAAACTACTCCGAATGCCACAGATTAACAGCACAAACAATGGGCACTACTTGGTCTGACCAAACCTCTTGTAATTCTTTCACAGCAAAGATTAGAAACCAAAACAAACACTAAAAGCCCCCAACAAAAGCTCTAACACAGAACTGTGGTAACATCACGAACCAAGCCCCATGGGGGGGAAACAATAAAATCTGTTATGATGGGTTTTGTCCCCTAATTTGTAATTTAGGCTTTAATCAGCACCAAGTATTTTATATTACACTGGATGAACAAACAACATGGTAAAGTGACAACACAAATCATCATTTAATGTTGTCAAGTTGTTTAAACAAAGTTTGGACCTTAATTTGTGAAACATCTGGAGAGAAATACTTTGCACAAATAGGTGTGAAAAGGCAGAGCCTGTAAAAGGGATGGGTGTTTTCTGATCACGGCCAAAAAACAAAACAAAATTGTAAAATTTGCATTAATATCAGTAGGGTGGGGGAGAAGGCAGAGCAATTAAAAATTAACTTTATTTAAGCCCCCTGTGAACTTTACACAGAATATGAAGCAGCAATTTTGGGAAAAGGAAAGGTATGCTTAAAAACTCACAGCTTTTGCAGTCATCCTGAATCTGTTTCTGCTGATCAAATTATTTCAAAGTTGGTTTATTGCTTTTGAACAGCAAGAGTAAGATATATTTCCTTTTTGTATTTACGGTATGTAAATCTTATGCTTTATTTTTAGACTTAAAATTCCTAGTTTTTCTATTAATCTTGCATTTTTGTGTGTGTTAATTTAATAAAGATTCTTTTTAGGCTTACTGGCAGATGCAACTAGTTACACTATTAGATCATTATCTTCCATCCAAAAGAGCTTTACCACATAGTCCCATCTATGTTTAAAAATCAACACACACACAAAAGAAACATTGAACCCTCTGTATCAGGTACTGAAAGCCCCTAATTTCCCCCTTTAAATCCATGACCTGTGGGCCAGCAACACTAACCATATCCATGGTCATTTCCTTCTGCCATCCCTGCTCAGCCATGGCAGAGGGGACTGAAGCTGCATTCCAAGAAATGCTATAAATACACCAAAGGCCAGTTCTGCCCTTGCTGTCACTGCCTGTCTCTGGACTGTAATTGCTCATTACACACAGATCAAACTGTGGCACAGACATGAAGGGATCTGCTTGCTTGGAGCCCAAACTGGAAACTCAACCAAGGGCTCTTGAGACACATTCCATTGCTTTAACACCAAGGGCATGCCCATACTTGTTGTGTTCTCCTAATGAATGCAGGAGCAGATTTTAAATTGTACCATTTGGGCCTGGGATAGTTTTCCATCACAGAGACAAGGCAGCTTTCTGAGCCTCCTGAAATTAAACTGCTATCAAGTCTGACAACAGCACAATGTGTGTATTTTGGAGCTCAATTCTCAGCTTTCCCCCAGCACTCCATTTCCAATTCCAAACGTTAAAAAGCAGCAGAGCACCTTGCTTGATTCTGAAAGTTTTACAGCTCTTCAAGTAAATTTCAATATGAAATATTCTTCAGATCATAAAAAAAAAAAAGGCTGGGGGGAATAAAGGAGGGGGGAATCCCTTGTAATAAATCACTCCCAAAGCCATCACCTTGATTACCAAGGTTTGGATTAATTTGGAAACATCCTGGACTAAGAAGTATTTGGAGCATTCTCAGTTAAGCCTGCAACTATTGAATGCCAATAATAACAGCTGATAGACCTCCCTTGGCTTAGACTTGCTTTCTCCTCTGTCTGCTTTACAGTCCCATTGCTGACTTCTTCACCATAAGGTCACCACTGAGCCTTATTTTCAGCATTCCCAGAACTGTGGATTAACACACCAAAGAGTTCTGCAAGCTTGAGGAGAAGCTGAATGTTCCAGACAAGAATGCTTGTTAATGGATTTCCATTTATTCAGTCTATAAGACCAAATGGTACTTAAAAATCAAGCACTTTTTAATCCTTTTTTTCTCCACTTCTCTGAATACAACCCTCCATTCTCTACATATGGACTTTATAAATCATTCTTAGATCCTTGTTTAACAGACTTACATAACCATGCTGTCCTGCCTAATTCTTTACCATTTCCCCATTGTAATCAGGGAAGTTGTTGACACCAATTCTGAAGTTGCTCAGGACTGACACAGTGCACTGAAAAAACAACCTGCCAGGTCTAAAGGATCCTGTAACAGTCAGAGAGTTTGTGTACAAGGAAGCCTGAAAACAGGGCTGGATGGTTCACACTGTGTACACCTACAAGCTGCAAAGGCAGAGCTGCTGCTCACAAATGAACCCAAGAAATGGCTGCAGACCTTTGAGAATACTTCAAAATGCAGACAGAACATGCAGAGTGCATATGAAATGCTTGCAAATTAATGTGTATAATTTCAAGTGTATAAACTCCTTAAAAGCTAAGCCCAGATGTAAAACCATCCCCTCTTAGAAGGGTTTCTACTTCACCCAGTGTAGTGACTGAGTGGATGTGCTGAGCAGTGCAGGAATTGTGCAATACAACATTCTTGGCACCTGGATATAAGTAGTTTACATATAAAAATGACTCTTCTCATTGCTGTCTTTGATTCTAAAAGATTTACCCATGAAAACTACATGAAATGCATGAGCAGTTTCCTAAAACTCTTCTGGTGAAAGGATTTCACGCTGGCTAATGAACACACCAACTCATCTCTCAATAAGCTCCCAGTTCCTCAACCAAGTTAATGCACTCATTTCACTTTTACACACTTTATGGGCTCAGAATGGAGGGTTTAACACCAAAGATGATAAATACATCCCAGATCACCAGGGCTTAGGACAAACATGGGCTGGGGTGCTTCAAATCGCATGCGAGCGGCGCCTTCTCTGCCTGGCTTTGCTTTGTCCAGTTATGAAATGCATTTTGTCCCACAAAGTCTGGAATTCTCATCCCTGATGGGCCCACCCCAAGGATAAACATGTATAAAACAAATATAAATAAACTCAGGCCAAAACCAGCAAAGGATTTTTGCTGAAGACTGAACTTCTTACCAGACAGAGAACTGCATTTTGGGAGCAAATGGAAAAATCAGAGGGCTTTTTGTTTTGTAGGGTTTTGTGTTTGGTTTTAATTTGTTTTTAAATAATGAAAAACACGGACAGAGTTTCACCCAGTTTTCAGCTCCTATAAATATTCTGCTGGCTTATATTTCAAATAGGCATTTTTAAGAGTTCTTGCATTAGGATAGTAATTGCTCCAGAGGGATTAGCTTATGTTAATTTTTGAATAGACGAAGAGTGAATGCAATTAACACTTGGCAATTTTATCTCTTTAGCATCAACTACATTACAATACTCAGGACTATACATTGCATAATCATTATTTAATTGTACTGCAGAAGCTCAAAGCCCACATTGTCCAGCTCTGTGGCAACAAACTGTCCTGCCCCTGGGCTGCTGGACAGCCTTGGGAAGGTCATTCCAGCCCAACTGGGGATGCTGATAGGACAACATGACAAAACAGAGACCTCTGTAGGACATAATTAATAACTAAAAGTACTCAGCAATTAGGAGTTAATTATGGATGGATTGAGGACACATTAGCTGTGTCTCAGAGTGCAGAGCTGTTTATCACAGAAAAGATAAGTCATCCTCGAAGCCCTCATTTCTCATGTGTAGTTTTGAAGCGATCCACTTGCTGTTTAAATGTCAAACTACTCTCAAAACAGTTAATGCACGAAAATCTGGACTCCATTTCTTAATAAAAAAGATTATATTTTCATTTGTTAAAGCTAACAGGATATTAACAACATTTGCTTCTATTTTACTATTATTACTGGTGCTTTTATATTCACAGTACAGCACATCAAATGAAGAAAACTCAACTCATACTAATCTATGTGTCCTTTGCACTGAACTCCCCACCTCAATTACAAACACCTCTTTGCCCAGGTTTGAGAAAAGACGTAACTGGAGAGATGATTTTGATTAGTCAGAGACTTCAAAGTCAAGCAGCTGTCCCAAGAAAATGTGCAAGCACCGAGACAGACCAGAGCATAAACCCAAATGCACAAGCTGAGCAGGGAATGAACAGACTGAGTGTACATTTGACAAACACTGATTGTGCCACTTTGCCACCACTGACACCACCAATATTTGGCCCTAATTAACATCCATCCAGGCAATATCTCTTTCAAGCAGCCTTCCCCAAAAACCTGACCTGCACTCCTACAGAACTGCTTTCAATCAAATGCACCAACACCGAGAAGGAACTCAGAGGGGATTTTGGAACAAAGCCTCGACTACAAGAACTTTGGGCCAGGCTGGGAACAGAAGGGCTGAGTGGCAGCTCTGCAGAGGAGTTTTGGACCCCAGAGGAGCAGGAGGCAGCAGTGAACCCTTGAGAGTGGCAAAGGACAACTGCAGCAGAACATGTGAAGCAACAACCCAAGGGAAATGTTGGCTCCCCTGTGCTTGGCAGATAAACTATTCCAGAGGCTGCATCTGGCTCTGGGAGAGCATGTCCAGTCCTGGAACACTCATTGGAAGACAAAGATGAACAAACCAGCCTAGCAGAGGCCACTAACAGGGTGAGGAGACTGGAGCAAGTGGTGTAAAGAGACCAAGGAGTGGCTTTGGTCAGCCTGGGGAACAAGGCTGAGGAGCAATCCATCACCAGCCAGCAGAGCCTAAAGGGGGTGATAGAGAAGCTGGGGCTAAACCCTGTTTTAGAGGTCCCTGGTTAAAGGGCAAGACAAAGGTTGCAGTAAGGGGAATTTTGACTGGCTAAAAGGAACAAAACCCATCAGAATAAACTGCTCAAACAGTGGGACAAGTTGCTCAGAGAGACTGGAATCTCCATCCTTAGATTTTCAAAACACGACTGGACATGGTCCCAAGTAACCTGATTTAACTTACAAGATGGCCCTGCTTTGAGCAGGAGATCAAGGCCTGGATAACCTCCACAAATCCCTTCCAGCCTAAATGTTTTTAGGGTTCTGTGATTTCTAAAGAAGGATTAGATTTAAATTAAAAAAATATATACAAGAGATCCTTGAAATGCAATCACAACATTGCTGCTTTTACATTTCAGGGAACCAATGAGAGCCAGTTAAAACACAGAGCCCTTCACAGTATGTGAACCCAGACTGCCCAAGCATACTTCTTTATAGGTAAATAATCACCAAAATTCTTTCAAAACACAGTGTAATCAACTATTTTAAGAATAGAAATGACACATCACCTCAACCTCTCCCTTACATAACCAATGCTATTTTTTAAAAGCAGTGGCTTATTTTTAGGGAGAGGATGTTCTTGCAGCTCCATGTACAGGTAAGGACATTGTTCCAGCACAAGTGTCTGCCAGGATGCACAAACACAGATGCTCTTGGCCATGTGCAAACACTGATTTATAATGTGGGCATGGAGAGAAGAGTATATTCCATTTCTTACAACCAAGACAAAGCTATTGCAGACTAGGGATGCAAATTGTACTGTGGATTTGCACTCTCTCTTTTCTTTTGCACTAACAATGGAACAATTTGATTGCAATCACACACAGAAAACCTGCAGAGCACTTATTTCTTTCCCCTCTGGTACAGGTTTCCAGGGCACAAGTAGAGCAAAGTAGAAGTCATGAGCATGTCAGATTTCTTCAGAAGTAGAAATTACTCAAGTTCACTTTCTGATACAACTTTAGAGGACTTTTTTAATTCACATGCTAAAGTGTTGCAGCTTCCTACACAAATACTTAATCTGTCTACAAGCCAAACTCTTTACTTATCAGTCCATTTAAAATGTTTATATTCACCAGGTCAGTGACTTGCTGAGACTGATCTACAGAAAAGTCATTAGTTGAACAGGTTTGTTTTAATTACACTTCTGTTCCTAAACTAACAGTGTTTGCTCTGCATGAAGCAAGTAGCTGTGGTTAGCAATCAGAACTGAAAGGGTTAGTGCTGGTATGTAACACAGGAAATTAGTAAGATTTGGATGGTTACTGTGCCAAAAAACCACTGTAATAGAAATGTTTCTTCATTCTGGGGCATGACAGTACCAGGGTAATTTAGCACTACGGTGTAGCACATACATATTAATGGAAACTTTCTCTATCACTTGTCAGCACCAAAAGGATAAAGCAAAACAAAAACTCCTATAAAACATCTTTTAGCTTAGCTTGGCAGATAAACTATTCCAGATAACTGCTCTTCAGGATATATAAACATGGCTGAGTGTCCCATGTTTTGGGGGAGTCACTTATGCTAAACTTTCCTATCAGTTTAGTCCTGGGACTCCTTTCCTGCTTTCCAGACGGAAACAATGAACAGCACACAAAGCAACAGTCATTTGTACTTCACAAAGCCACTGCCACCTCTCAGGTGCCTCTCCAGTTTGCACAACCCTTGAGCAGGCCAAACAAACTGGGGACATCCCATTACATGTGTAGAGAAGGGGACAAGGACACAAGGGTAGAGAACACAGTGGGGAATGTCAGAGCTGAGGATGGAGCTCTGGGAAGGCACATGATGAGACATCACATTGTGAACTCAAAACAACCACAACACTGATAACAGTCTTTACTAAAAGAACTCCTTGCCAGCCACTATTGTAGAGTTTAAATATAAAAGAATGGAATAAACTTGAGGCTGCTCTTCAAAACCTGTACCTAATCCTGCTCTCCATCAATACCACCCAAACAATATCCAAATCACCTGGGATTTTTCTGGCCAACTTAAATGAATAGAGTGGTAGTGATTTTGTACCCCCCCTCCCCATAGGAGCTTCCACATTTCAGAATGCAACTTCAGCAAACCAATCTCATGTTTTCCAAAGCGAGTTTATTGCCTTTAACTGTCCTCTCATTGATACAGATCACTCAGTGCATATCCCACTAAACTAAACCTTACCCTTTCAAAATTAGGGAAAACATTAGTATTTCCCTGCTTTTCACTGCAGAGTTTCGTAATTTGTGGGGTGGCTTTGTTTGGATTTCTGTGTGTTTGGTGTGTGTTTGTTTTATTTTTTTTGTTTAATACACACCAAGGGCAGGCCTCAGCAATGACAACAGAGATCCAGGCACTTCTGCATTTGTCAGTAAACAAAAAGAAAATTGTACTGGTTGGCCAATTTAGATAATAAAACACCCAACACTGAGAAGTGAGCAGAATGTAATTTATATGCTGTCATATCATTCATCACAAGAACATTAACCTTTCACTGTGGCTAAAGCAATTCCAACTTCATTACTCCCTGGAGAATTCACCTTGGCAATACCCTGTAACCCCTCTGGGCTTTGCTGTGTACATGTAGGGGGTCTTCTTTGATCCTTGGCCTCACTTCTGGAGAGAGGGCAATAGCTGACTCCCATTTTATGAGTCACAGCACTCAACCCAAACTAATTCTAGCCACATAGTTTCTCCTCTTGCATTATTGTTTTTAATCCTATTTCTCATCTCTACCTCCTCTGATTCACTTCTATCATTCATCTTTGTCTCCTCAGAGTAAAGTGAATTGCATTTTACCAATGAGCTTGCATGGAAATTCTTACATTGATGGTGATGAGAACACTGGAATAAGATTCAACATAGATAAACCCCCTTTTTGAAGCTGGCTTGTTGCTTCGTTTCTCTGTGCATATGGAAAAAATCACCTCACAAAAGAGATGTGAGAAAATAGGATATTTGCCACCTTCACTTATTTCTAGGGACAAGTGTAAAAGCTCTCAAAGGCAAAACAATATTAAGGTAGAATCCAGAGGAGTTCCTTTGCCAGGAGTGATAAGAACAGAAAACACACACAGAAAATTTGGATTTACAAGGAAAGGCCAAGTGGCCCTGGCAGGAGGAGTGGCTGGAAGGTGCATGGGAGAACAGCCACCAGGCAATTCCAGCCCAGTGTCTCCAGTCGTGCTGCAGCTCGTCTGGGGCAGGATGGGTGCTTGGCTGCCTTCAGCAATTTGGGGCCTTCATTTGTATTCATTACCAGATCCATCAAACACTGATTTCCTAGCATGTGTATTTGCTTAGGAACAAGTTTTTCTAAATATTTTGTCAGTTTGTAACATAACTGGCATGGGGACAGTTTGGCCTTTGATTTCTTCTGTCTCAGATAGTCTTAGGAGGGAGGGAAGAGCAGCATTTCTGTTTTGAATCCCAATTAGTTTACTGCACAATTATATTTTATCCTTAACAACTCCCACAAATGAGACTTGGACTGTGGAAAGATGCCATAGCACATAAAACATTAATAAATACAGAATAACCTATTATTGTGCAGTAAAGAAAGCATGAACCACCCCAATCTAAAGCCAGCAGTGTAGCCCAAAGTATAACACACACTAACATCATTTCAAGAGCTAGGCAAAAAACCCACCACATATTACACCTACATAATTACATTTGCAGAACAATTCACAAGCCAAAATGCTGTTGTACTGTGATTTTTCCAGAAGCCATTGAATTAACAACCTATAACTCACTTGTATATAACATCATCAGTGGAAAACAGGGGGTTAATTTCACGACTGAAAGTTGATCCCCCCTATATTTCCATTCTATGGGACCTAAACCCAAAAAACCTGTCTTTACTTATTTAGATACTGTGACATGAACACTATGAAGATATAATTGCCCCAAATGAAATATGCACTTCCACAAGGAGAGGATTTATGGGAAACTGATGCAAGGAGAAGATGTTTATAGAGGCATCCCAGGCTGAGATTGTGGCCTGTCAGCGCCAGATGTACCGTGGCTAAATGTCCTCCAAAGAACAGCTCACAGGGGGTTGTTCCTTTAGACAAAAGAGAAATGTTGCAGATGATTGAGCAGCTATTTCAAACAAG
Source organism: Campylorhamphus procurvoides (assembly GCA_013396655.1). Classification (NCBI taxonomy): domain Eukaryota; kingdom Metazoa; phylum Chordata; class Aves; order Passeriformes; family Dendrocolaptidae; genus Campylorhamphus; species Campylorhamphus procurvoides. The sequence goes on along the minus strand of WBMV01008990.1, from coordinate 237,336 downwards.
TCCAAAGCAGCAGATGGAAAACATCATAATTAATAAAGCAGGTAAGAGCACACACTGTTCTTGGGAAGCTTCAGCAATCCCAGCAAGGGGTGCAGGAGGTCACTGCCAGAGCACACAGCAAGTCCTACCGGGGTATATTTAGCAATATTTTCACACTTGTCTCAGAATATCAACACTTCTTTCCCTACTCTCTAGCCTAATTAAAAAGTCTGGATTTAAAAGGTCATTCTGGAAGGTCGAATACAATAAAAATAAATAAGGCTTTAAAGAGTAGAGTTCAGTCCATATCTAGGGCTGATGGTTGAGAAATCCTCAGGGTGAGTCCCTGATACCCAATATCAATCTCAGCCTTCAAGTGTTCCAGGATTACCTCTGCCTGTCTCCTGGATCCAAAGTCCACAATCACAGCCCAGCAATCACAAGAGCTCTCTTCATACAGATAAGTGTTGCCACTGACTTTAAGATAAGACAGATGCTGATAAAGCTGAGTTCTATCTTATTTAGGTTTTTAATCTCTTGAGTTGGTTGTCTGGCTTTCTAGAACAACTATTCTTGGATAAAAGGAGGAAAGAATATCCAATTATTTCTTACAAACCCAACATTTTTGCACAAGGGCTCCATACTACTCGTCTGAAACTCATATTATCTGGCTATTATTGTACCAACAGTCTCTTCAAACACAAGGAAAAGCCTCCCAAACTTTGGCTGAAGCCCATTATTCAGAGTTCATGTTTGTATCACCTTTATACACACTTGGTTGTCTCAGGGAGAAGTCTCAGGCCACGACTGGTTCTTAGAGCACAAGAAGCAGCATGTTGGGCACCAAGCCTTTCCCCAGCTGCTGAAGGTGCTGCTGACATTGGCCTTTCAAGCCCAGTTGCCTTCGGGCTCCCTAATCAGCCTCTCTCCCCCAGCACTAACTGGTCACACCAGTAACAGCATGTTGGAACTGCTTTGCTGAGGTTTCATTAGTGCATTTGATGACACCTGCACAATACAATTTCACGCTGTTATGAAACATTAATTGCTTTCTGTACCAGAGAATCTAACACATTCAAGAGCAAAAAAAGAATGCTGTTACTGGTTAAAACAACAAAAAGCATTATAAAGACAGACTTCAGATTATTTTCTTCAATATCACTAAGCAAGTGAAAAGAATAGTGTCAGTTCTTTGCCACGTTTTCTACCCTGTCTTGGGCTGAAATTTGGAAACACGAGCTTCAGCCTTCCCTATAAGCAGCAAATAGCTAATCTAAACTATCAGACCTTTATCTCCTATGGCCAGTTCTTGATTCAGCTGGAGGGTAAATCTTGCTCTTTCAGGATCACATGAACACACCAGCTCAGTGTGCTAAGCCACATTTACCCCCCTGCAGTGACACAGGGCCAAACGGGACCCAAATCCAGACTTTCCTTTTTATTTCCCATGAAACTGAAATCCTCCATATTTATATACAGCAAATTAGATATTTAATCCAGAAATCAAATACAACTTGAACTAGAGCTATACATCAGGAATTTTTCCTAGTGTTTCTCTGAAACATATATGATAAAAAAGATAAGAAAAACCAAAGGTTTTTCTACAAGTTTCTGTATGTTTCTACTGAAAAACATGCATGTTACACATGGCCCTCTTCAGCTCTTGGGTCAGAAAGAAGTTCACTGTCACTTCTGCCACTCAAGGCAAAAGGACAGATTTATTATTACTGTCTCACACACACACAAAATGTAATTCTTCTCTCTTATCTAGGCAATAGTTATTTTAATTTACCCCACATGCTGACCTTTCCCTCCAGAATGATTGCTATCTTATGCTACCTCTCCAGAGAGAGAGATACAGGTAAGACAAGAGAGAGGTTTGCTTTATGGAAGAGCATGTGTAAGTTTCCATTTTGGGGGAAAAAACTCAAAAAAAGAGAGAAAGAAATGCTATGGTCTTAAGGAGAGCTTATATTCTTCAAACAATTTCACCCAGCATCACCCTTGGCAAGCATCTAAACAAGCATTACAAGAGATTTATTGTGTGTATACAACAGCCACATGCAAGGCTAATGGTTAAGCTCAGCTGCCTAAATTTCCTAGATTACTTTAATTAGGGACAGCCAACATGCCCAGGCTCAGCTACAAAGAGTGAGCTCTGCACAACAGGCACCAGGATGGAACATGCAAAGTGTTCCCTCAAGACACAGAGGAACCTTGGCCATGCTGAAATCGGGGTGAACTTTGGTGACTCCAGCAGGGCCCGGATTTTGGGAGCTCGGTCTCTACTTCCTTCTCATTGGGTAGAGGAAATCCAGCATCATATCAACTCATGTGGATCTTTATTTTACTCTCTATACACCAGAGGGAAGAAAATCTAAGAATTTGTGCACTTAAAGGGGGAAGGAATAAGAAAGCACAGGGTCTGCTGGACTAGTCTTTGCAAAAATCCACACCTCAGTTGCTCATGGGAATAACTTCAAAAAGTAATTAAGACCAATCAATAACAGTCACTGCAAAACAGGAGATCTCTATCTCTCCCTAAAGGTGAAGAGGGAACATTCCTTTGAAAAATTTAAGTACTGATGTTATGAAACAAATACCTGTCAGTGCACTCATATTTATGTGCATTGAAATAAAGGAATATGCAGCAATTGCCCCAAACAAAGGGAGTTTGATGTTCCAAGATTAAAAGGGAAAGAGCAGATTAGTGCCCCACATTTGGGGAGGGATCATTAGCCAATACAGATCATTTTAATTTCACAACTCAAGAATTATTTTGAGGCATTTTTTATCCTCCCAGGCATTTATTTCTAAGATAAAGCAGATGAAGCAGTGACAGGTATACCTGGGAGGACGTATCTGGAATATTTTCCTTCAGGGTTAAGATCCAATCTACAAGGCTTTCACAGCCAGGGGAAAAGAAAAGAGTATTCCTCAACCAAACAGAAAAAAAAAAGCTAAAAGTTTTAGTCCCATTGGAACACATGAAAAATGTGCTTTGAAAAGAGATGCAATGAAGTTGGCTTAGAGAGGGCAGGAAGGAAGTAGAATAACATTGCAAGCCTATAGCTGGATATAACTGGGTAACCAGAGCAAGGTTAAATAACCCACTTGGACTTATTCTTTAGTACTTACTGTTATTTTGCTAAATTTAAACTACTAGACAAAATGTTACTGACTTATCTCTCTTTTCCAAGTGGCAAGAAATAATCCTCCTACTAATTCCAGCACTATGCAAGAAAAAGATCTTGTTTCATTCAAAACTAATTAAGAACATCACTGTTAATCTTGATAGGGATTTTTATTTGTAGCTTTTTCCTATCAGAAGGGAAAAACAAAAACATTTTCTTTCAAGCAAAGAATTTAAATTTGGAAGGCCTGAACTCATTTTGGAACCAAATCAGTTTAAAAGCCTTAAAACTGGTTGTAAAACAGATCTTCCATTCTTTTCCAAAAGTGGATTAGTAATGTCCTTGGAGCCCCAGCCAGAGGCAGGCCATGCTGGAGCACAGGGAACAGACATTAACAAGGAATGCTGCCAGCCCACTTCAAATACAAAGTTCTGCACAGTGAGAATTTTATTGTTTTAAGAAGAACAGATACAGCCAGACAAGAACTGTGAACAATTAGACCACCAGTTGAGTAAGGAAAGCTCATGGAACAAGCCACACGATGTAATTTAAGGAAAAAAATCCACTTAAATAGTTATGGGCACCATGGGAAGGAAGAACACTGATAAACATGTCTTCTAAAAAATTCCCATTAAGATAAGGGTGGTAACCACGTTCCTAACCCTGCCAAGAGCAAGCCACAAAACAATCCAAAATGCCACTTTTCTTTTCCAGTGAAACCAAATTAACAGTGATGACCAGAAGCCTCCTCAGACAATAATCTAAGCAGTTTGGGAAGCCAAATTAAGTGCCAGGGTTATGCTGTCTGGCCCAATAACCCCTTGCCAGTTTGTATCTCCATCATATTCGAGACATTTGCAAACATTTTCCAAATTAGTGTATTTCTTTCAAACCTAACAATTACTCCCAATGCCTATAAACACCACAGGCTGCAGTTGATTTCATTATTAGCTGCCCTGGAAAGACAATCCAATTTAGGCATCATTTCTGCTCCTGTTTCTCTTTCAGTCACAGCAACCAAGACTTGAAAACAGAGACAGAAACAGACATAATAAGGCTGGATTAAACCAAAAAACCAAACTACACAGTTCATCCCGCTTTTTCTTTCAAAGTTCACAGAAATTATCACAGTTTCTTCTGCAAAGATACACCTTTTAACAGTAACTAGGAATGATTCTGGCAAGCTGTGCTTCTGTAGGGGTAAGGTCATTGCTGGGCAGTCAACTTGACTGGAATGAGCTTCCAAACGACAAGAAAGTGCTGGGAATGTCTAACACAAGAACAAGAAGCAAAAAGAAAAACCCTCCTTTTTTTTTGGTGTTAAACGTTAACTGAGTTATTTACAAGCATATAATTATTAGTTTTTCATTTGGCACAAATGGAAACCAAACCCAAACAAACCAAATGAACTCCAAATGGAATGAAAAACCCCACAAAGACAGCAAGCATTGAGATGCTTCATCATGCAGCTAATCAACAGACGAGAGCAAAAACACCAACCACAATGAAGTGAAAACATATTAAAAAAAATGACTGTACCTCAAAGTCTCTTCCAAGCTCTGCGTGCAGCTCAGTTGGCCCTCACACCTCCCCTGGGCTGAGCTGGAGGGCAAGGTTCGATGGCAGGCACCAGGGCACCCCAGGAAAACCTTCCTCTGCTCTCCCAGGGACATTTTGTCTCTCCCAGGGACATTTTTATCTTAGGCTTCTCCCTAGATCTTTCCAGAGCTCCTTTCAAGCTCTGTTTGCAGGCCACTCTTCCCTCCTCCTCCTCTCTTGCCCTCACAGCTCTCTGCTGTGCCAGGTGCTGGCAATGAGGATTTAATTGGTGCCCCAGGTGCCCCCTGGCCCCAATCACAGGGCTGATTGTGGCATGAGAAGCAGCTGGTCACACTCACAGTGAGTTAAAAACCAGTGGGATGAATTCCATTTTAAAATCCCAGTGACAAATAATCCCCAACCCTGCTTTAATTTAAGGTTTCACATCTTCTAGTGAAGCGTTTAGATGAAATGATTCACACTCCTGTTTTCATAAGGATCACCCCAAACTCTTCATACTGGGAAAAAGACTCCAGCTCAGTGTGGAATCCCTGGTGTAAAACTGTATGAAGAAAGGGCTTGTTCCCCCCTCCCTGCCTTGAGAATTAGAGACAGCCTTGCCATGGCAGGCTCAAGCAAAACCTTTCCCTGCCAGCTTGTTTTTCTGCCACAGGTTTGCCAGCTCCTCAGCATTTCCAAGGTGCACACAATCCTTTTGGCAGGAAAGGCTGGCAGCAATCCCTGTAGGACAGCAGCCTGCTGACACCCAACCAGGGCTGCCAAGGGGCTGTGCCCCCTTCCTGCAGAACATCCTTTGGCCCTGGGGAAGGGGCTGAGTGTGCTGGGGGCAGTGACTGGAGATGGGGGGAGAAAGAAAGAGAACCAGCCTGGTTCTTCCTCCCCATTTTCTTTCAGGAGCCCAATTTACTCCAGCTGCCCCGGCCAGCCCCGCCCTGCAGGGGTAATTAGCCCTTGGATTCCAAAATTCCCTGCTGCCTGCACAGGTGAAATTGGTTTTCCTGCTAGCCCACTGGAATGAGCACAAACAACAAAGCCACTGTTTGTCCATGATGCTCTTGAAGGATATTAGTATATCTACTCCCTACATAGGATGTGGATGAAAAAACTGGGAGAAAAATGAAACTTCAGGAATTAGGTTATCTGGAAGATCCCTGGATAAGCTGAAAATTTGCATGTCTTTAAAAGCAAGCCAAGCAATCAAGGAAGATTTCTGATTTTAGAAATGTCCTAGAAGTTTCCACTCCCTGAGTTTCTGCTTGGTGGCTTCTCCCTTTTGTGAAAAACCCCCAGTTAAGATCAGTTCAGAAAACAGTCCAGGCTCTTCCACTGGTCTCCTCACCAAACTACCCTTCTTTCCCTGGAAAATGCAGGGAAGGAGGAGAAGGTTGTACAGAGCCAGCAGGCTAAGACATGTTACCCCTGCTCCTTTTGCCAAGCAATCCGTGGTCAGGTGTAATGTGAAATCTGAGCTGGTTAACAGCTCTGCCCTGCTGAAAACATGTTTTCCTCCCTCACTCTGTAGACTGAAGGGATTAAAAATTATTAACTGGAATCTAAACACATTATTTTGCCCAGAGGAAAAGATAACACGTTTCTGGGGAGACTCTGCAGCCCATAAATGTCTGTGGTATCCAAACATTACCAGGTGACTTTGCTTTCCATTTTATCTTCATTTACATAGCTGTGTAATGTGTGCTCGGTGCAGAAGGTTATTTTCATGGAGCAGCAAATTTGGAAAGTGCCAGGCATGGAATTTGTGCTCCAAAGAGCTTCCCCTTTCCCTGGAGAAGGCAGGGGATGGTCCTGCCCTCCGTGACACCCAGGGGCACTGAGGGGCACTGGGGTCCAGCCACCCTTTCCCCTTGATAGGGAAGAGTGATTTCTGTATCTCTCATTAACCTTTTCTCTAGAGATTCACCCAAATGGCAGCACCCAACCACCAAATGAAGGCAATATCAATAAAGACACCCAAGGAGGTGAATCCCAAGTGTTTAGGTCATAGTCTACCTCTGGCCTTTAAATACTGTCTGTGCTTGGGTTAAAATAAGCAAAAAGCCTTCAGTCTAAAAATATTTTAAATAATGCATTTTTTCTCTCGAATGGAGAAACTGAAGGTGCAGTTCCATGTTACTGCTACATCAACTCAACACCAACTTTCATCTGACAGGATGAATCTTCACCTTCTGAAATCAAACAGAATGAAGTAAATAAAGTTATGTTCACTGAATTATTAGAGAGGCTGCATTCATTTGAGGAAATTATTGTGATATAAATCTTAATGCAATCAGAAACAAGTATTTTTAGAAGGTGCCTGATTATTCTTAATTGAAATTCCTAATTAAGGCATCATTTAAAAAATTATGTTTTCCATATAAACCTGCCACCTGGAATGCCAAAGATAGTTCCTTGGCCAGACCAGCAGCACAGATGTGAAGTCAACGTAGCAACTGCCTTACTTGCCATTTGTTATGGAGAGAACATTTTGCAGGCCTTCAGTCCAGCTGCCACCAGGTGGTTTTCAGGGAACTGAGCCCAGTTCAGACCCCAAACTACCCAGACCCAAAGTTCTGAGCCCAGTTTTTATTCCTTTGCTGTTCCCAACCACCTCATGCCTGAGAGTGAACACAAGTGCAAAGCCCCCATTGCAGGCACTGGGCAGATGCAGATGGAGCCATTCGTGACTCCAAAGTGAAAAGCTCCATCCCAAAGAGTATTTGCACAAATGGAAAATTATGAAAATCATCGGTGTTAGCTTTGAAGATGAAAAGTTCAACACTTGCACGCAAAGCAATGTTACACTCCTGAGCTGGACTGAGCAGCAGCAGTTAATTGCAGTGTGAAATTCCCAGCACCATTAGTGTTTGCTTAAAAAATCCACATCAAAAAGAGCAGAGGACTAGCCAATTTTAATATTTCCCCCCCTTATAATATATGGCAGGTATCTTTCTGGAGGTTTTGCTCGGCCTTTTACTTGTTTAGTTCAGGGCATGTCCAAACAGCTCATGTAAAGCAAGAACGAGAGTTCTAGAACCTTAATTTTCAGCTTGCTGCTAGATATTGCCTGAGTGCAGCAAGGAAAAGAGAAAACACTAGATGATAAAACAGGGTAAAAAAACCCCAAACTATTTTTTTATGGACTGTCACTTTTAAATCTTAACCAACTCAGGAATTTGCAAAAAGTTCAGTCACATGAAGCACCTGTTTGAAACACCTACTTCAGCAAACATGTGCTTTTCTTGGGAAAATGATATATAAAAAACCAAAATAATACATCTGACCCAAGGGAAATGGATTGCTTTTACATGTCTTGTCTGAAAATGTTGGGGATTTTGCCAGTAGAGATGCTATTTTAAAGGTAGAATTAGAGCTGGCTTGAAAGAAGCTGTGAAAAGAAACGTGTTGGCAATTTGACCCAATGAACTCCAGCTTTGATGAAAGCCAGCCAGTTGGAGGAACATCATTTTCAACCACTATAAAGCCAGTGCCATTTAGTTCTTAATTTTAAATTCTTCTTGTTTCTGATTGCAGTAATTCTCTGACATAACACCCATCCAATATAACTACACCAGGAGGCACAGAAAAGTGGTTTCTCTAACACCTCATGCCCGTTTTGCAGTTCAAGCTCCTCTCAAATGCTGCTTTTTGGCTCCTAATATTGGGCAATGATTATGAAAGAGACATTTTGTAGCTTCCAAAGGGTATTTTACACAGGCAGCGACTCCCTCATTCCCACAGCGCCTCAGGGGTTATTTCTCATCCTCCAGGGCTTCCAGTCTGTATTTTTATTATCAGAATTAATGAAGAAGAAGGATTCATGCTTAGTGGGAAGTAAGATAAGTTCAACCCAATGGCATGACTGAAAGATGCACGAGTCATAAACTGAGCACACACCAGTGTGCAGCTCTAACAGCTGGCTCCTGGAGCCTGTTCTCTCTGCTATCTTTCCAAAAATACACTTCTATTCTGGGGGTGACAAAATAACAAATGGTTCCACACCTGGTACAGCAATGGCTGCTTTGGCTGGTTTTCCTAAACTGATGGAAAACAAAGTGATGTGGAAAGGAAGGAAATGGAGAAACTCTAACCTTCTGTTACTGAATCCTATATTCTATTAAAGAGAAATGGAGTCTCTCTTATGAAGTTTCCTCATTACTCATGAAGAAGAGCTACAAACCCCCCCAAACAAATGTACAGGGGCACCTGTGAGTTATCTTTTAAAGCAGTTTGGTCCAAGTGTCATAGAAGCGACGTGGGCTTTGTCCCCAAGTACTTCAAACCAGCCCTGCTGGTTAAGATGTCAAGTTTAACACTGACATAAATAGACTGGTGAACTAATTCTGGGATCTGCAAGGCTGGGTAGGGTTTTTTCAGTGTGCCCCTAATGTGAGGAATGCCATTGTCATGAGCAGGGTCTGTCACATCCCCACATATTCCATTCCCACAGCTGGCCCCAGCATTTAATCTCCTCAGAATGCAGTTCCCTCCCTCCCTCCAGCTGCTCTGACTCCACAATGCTGACAGGAACGTTTCCCTCCAGTGGCCCAAGTGGCTCTGCCTCCCAGCACCAATTTATTCCGTAAGGAAACACCATCCTGGGGCCATCCCTTTGCTGACCACAGCTGCACTAATCACTCCCTGGAAATAGAACTGCAGGATCAGACCTGGGACTTCTGGGCTGCTCATTATCTTCTGAGGATGTATTTCTGTCTGCAATCACGGCCAAGTTCTAACTGCAGCCTTCCCATCTTCTGCTCGTACAATAAGCTGGAAGGTACCACTTAGTCACTGAGAAAGCCCTCCCCAAAAGCACCCAGGAGCTTTAGAAGGACAAAGCACAAACAGGCCAAGGTCTCTGACAGCTGATTTCAGAGGGGTGGATGAATAGAGAGGAAAAAAAACCCAACTCAAGGTACAGGTACTTCAAAAGAAAATAGTGCAATTTTCTTTTCTGGGGAAATAGGGAAGATGGGCCATATGAGATGTGGAAAAATACAGTGTCAATGAGACAAGGAAACATCAAATCCTAAAACTGGGAAGAAACAGATTAATTCATGCATCAGTTTCCCTTTAAATCCCCATTTCTCAGAGTTTGCTTATGCATTTTACACAGATCCACTCCACTCATTCTTTGCTGAATCCTAATGCTTTGAGGTAAAAGTTTTTCTAAGGACTAAGCTAAAACAGAACCAGATTGTCCCCAGTTATCTCTTTAGAAGGCAGCAAAGCATGAGTAAAAATGCAATAAAAATACCCCACACATTAATTACCATCAGGGACAATAGTAATTGTCTCAAATGGTTCTAAAGTTTGGTTTAATATATTTTATTTCGTACAAGATACAATAGTATTCTTTAGGAGTGTGAAAAGAGCCTTTCATGTTGAACTCCACGCTGTCGTTCACCACACCCTGCTTTGGAAAAGACACAGTCCCGGAGTGCTCTCTAGTGGCTGCCAGTCAGAAAAACCTCTGCAGGCTGCGCTGGCAACTTTAAAACCACATAAAATAATGAAAAATATTCAGTTGCCCCTGTAGACAGCCAGGGGTCCTTGAGAGAACAGAGCTGCTGACAAGGGGGATCCAACCCAGAGCACAGGGAGGAGCCCTGTTGGCATCAGCGTGGAAAAATGGGCTCCAAACACCTGGAGTTACAATTAACTGGGCTGATGTTTTCAATGGCAAGCAGAAAGTAAAAAAAGAAATAATATCGGTTTAAATGAGAGCAAATTGAGATTTTAGTTCGTCTCCAGACTTGTTGGCCTGAGCAGGGGACAGGGACTTAGGGCACACTCAATGCAGAGGACAAGGGAGTGACATTACACAAATCCCAGGAGGGAACACAAACTGCAGGGGAAGAACTATTCACATTATGGCAAATGTAGAATTCCTGTGGGATCACAGCCCAAAGATTTGTAAAACATCTTACTAGTGAGAAATTATACGTGGATATTTGTTAGTTGAGATGCATAAATAAAGGCTGGGTGGCAAAATGACCCTTCAGAATAATTCAGTAATTCCCGTGGCTCTCTGGAAGGGACACCAAGAGTTTCCTCAATGAATTCTCTCCGCTCCATCAGATATTTATTCAGCCAAATAAAGAACAAATTGCTGAGTGTAAAACCACACTCAAGGCCTGCAGTATCATCCATTAGCTCCCGGATTTCCTTGACAGCACAAAGGATTGCAGGCTGCCAATTACAATTAAATAGAGCTCCCTATGGTCTTCAGCAGAGCTCCTCATTGCCCTGGATAGGAAAATGCAGGTTAAAACCCAAGAGTAAAATAAAATGGCCCAAAGTTGGTCCCAGTAACTGTGTTTTACAGAACTGGATAAATCTCTGTAAACAATGTGCAGGTGACATTTGCACTGGGCAGGATGCACAAGCTGTGGCATTTTGAGAGTGTCTCTGGTCTCCTTTTCAGGAAAGCCAGTCAGAGCCCACATGAAAATTTAACCAGTACATACTGTACCATTCAGATGCACATATAAAACATCTTCACAAAGGGAGAAAGAGATTGATTTTGACAGCTAGAGTTCATAGTGCATTAATAAACAGAATTTTTGTAACAGCCACGCAGCCAAGGGAGAAAGAAGACAAAACGTTAAAATAATTCATGACTTTTGGATGATTTTGAAGCAGGAAACCTACGGGCATCTTCCCTGACTGATTTAATTGGACTTATTTCCAGTTTATTCTTTCTAGGAACGGGGAAAAAACCCAACATCAGCAAAAAAACCCATTTGCTACTTTATTAAGTAAGGGTATGACTATCTAATCATAAATACCATGGGTCATGCAACCCTGAGCTGCATGGACATCCATCTCCAGCACACATGCTTACTACAAAGGACAAGAAACATTATTGAGAATTCATTTGTATAAATAATTAACTGCATATTTAGCAAAAATTTATGTTCCAAGTCTCTGTATTTCCCACTAGGTTAGAATAAAATTTTTAGACTATATGTTCCTAATAAAAATAAAATCTACTTGTGCAACTGGACCTTGAAACTTGAAGGACTTGGCTCTGCAGAAGTAATTTGTAGGAGAGAGAGGCTTAAAATATCTGTGTGGTTCACAGATGATATAAAGCTTATCTTGGGAGTCCCTTTTCAATGCCTTTTTTTGTGTCCAGCCACAGAAAGATACATTTGTATGAAAATGAGAAGCACATATTAAGGCCAGGGGAAAACAATGGGACTCTTTGTAGCAACCATCTGACTTTTGCCCTCCCTGGAAGAGTGTGCCGAGCAAGATGTGCATAAAGATGTTAAAGGGTTTGGCTCCCAAATACAGGAGATCACAGCTGTATAGTCTGAAGGTGTTCGCCTGGTTAGTTTGCTGCTGGTTGGAAGAGAGGCTGAAAAAGTGTATTTTACAACAGCACAGAAATTTCCATGACTGAGCTGTTGTGGCTTTGCTCATGACAGTGTCAGTCTCCAGCCTTGGGACAGAAAATCCATCTCATTGTGCCTTGGGTGAACTTTTCAGGCTAAAAGTTTATGGGTAGCACTGATCCCAGAAAACCAACCCCTGCCTCTGTCCAGCCAGTGAGTGGGGATTCAATTGCCGAGCAGGCTGACCTTCCAAAGCTGGCAGCAAGATGGCATTGGCACCACTGAGAACCAGCACACGGAGCTGCCACACAGCAGGGGAGGGGCTGTCACGATATCAGTCCAGCAAATTATACCTGCTCTGTAAAACCACCGAGCTCAGCTTTTGCTGAAGAAGGATTTCTCAAGAAGGCTCTCTACATCTTCAGAGGAGCAGAAGCACAAACCCCACAGCATGATCTTCCTGCACATCCAGAGTTTGCCTAAATGAGGATATAAAGCACTACATAAACCCTTACTCCGTCTCTGAGAGAGCAGGAACTTCATTATATTGGAATGGTATTAAGTGCTAGTTTTCCTTAAAATTAAACTGGAAATTCCTGACATTTAATTGTAGCTGTTCTGTTTCCCTTCTCAAGTCTTGCTTCAGGAGTTGATGAGCAGGAAGTTAAATACACAGAACCATCCCAAAGACTACTCTGTCCCAGAAGGATATAAAACTAAATAACATGGGAATAATAATAATAGTCTGGAAACTGGAATCAGTGGCCATGACACAACTTCAGGCTCAAAACAGGTATTGCTCTGCTAACCTTATTGCTTATTGTGAGCTCTAATCAGCGTGATCTTTCATTCTCCTGTCTTGAGCTGCTGATCAACCCAAGACTTCACATATTTCCTCCCATGAACAGAAGCCCAAGTCAGCTCCCAGTTGTGTGAGGTTGTATCTCCTGTGAGATGCTCAGAAATCCTGGTTATGATGATCTTCACTAGATTTCAGGTCCTCAAGAACCGCAAACTGTGACCTACTGAGGGAAGATCCATCAGTCATTTCATGTTTCATGGCACCTGAAGGATTTTAACACCCCAACAAGCCGAATTTCTTGTGTATTGTGGTCAGTGTGTGAAACACCAGCTGAAGTCTCAAGTTACACAAGAAATTAAACTGATGCTGATAGCAAAATGCCATTGAGGTAAATGTTGAAACACCAACATGAGTGGAATCAGAATTTTGTCCTGGAATCAAAGATTCCTCACCCCTCATCCAATTAGAACACTACTTTCCCTTTCCACTTCTGCTGACAACTGAATGATCTTCACTATTTGAATTAATTTGGAAAATTTATATGTCACAATTATTCCAGATTTGGCAGCGAGATGAGATCTGAATCACAATGCACTGTTTGCACGCAACACATACTGAAGAGAGGCTGCATCTCTGATAAGGGTACAAGTTACCCAAACTTAGGTTGGTCCTCAGCAAAAGGCTCTTCCCCCAGAGGGTGGTGGGCACTGAGCAGGCTCCCCAGGGCAGTGGGCACAGCCCCAGGGATGCCAGAGCTCCAGGAGTGTTTGGATGATCCTCTCATGCACATGGGGATAGTCCTGAGCAGGATTCCTGGAACAGCTCTGGAGCCTCAGAGATGTTCAATGTGAGTCTGCACACGAGGCCACCAATGACCAGTCCCTGGTGCTTATTCATGTCTTATTGGCTTCCCATAGTAGAACATCATCATGCTTTGGAGAAGACGTTTCAAGCCTTTGTACTTCCCAAGTTGTGACTGCTGGATGATATTTTATCTCTTCTCAGTGACATGCACTTATTGTCTTGACAAACAGCCTCAAAATAGGCCCCATGTCCTCTTTACAAAGAAAGCATCAGAAGGGAAAAAAAGCTCACCAAGTAAATAGAGACAAGAGCCTTTGGAGCATGGGATGCTCCTCATTCTGGGGATGGTGAGCACGCTGAACTCCAACGAGCTGGCAGGAAAAGCCCAAAAACGGGGTTAGGACTCACAGGCAACAGAACAAATGCTTTCTGTTGCTGCATCTAAGGAAACTGCTCCTAGCAAGGCTGTTTGTGCCTGGGCCATCAGAATAATTGGAACATGCAAGTTGATATTGTCAGTCCAAATGTATCCTGAATTCATTTTTCTGAACACCACCACAAAAAGAAATATCAGTTCTGCTCAGAGATCATGTGTAGGCTTCAGACTAATGAAAGTCAGGTTGTTTAGTATTCTGCTGATCCGAGAAAAACAGCACTGCCATGACTCACCTCTCTCCTTTTCCTCAGAGAATCATTCCTTTCTAACACAACTTTGGATTTCTCTTTATATAACTACCTCATAAAAGAGGCATTCAGCTGCCAGAGAGAAAGCAAATTAATCAAACCATGCACGCCATTTATATAGTGGCATTTTAAAAGAATTTATCAAGGAAAGTCAAATCAAATGGACATGCATTGGTTTGCTTGTGGACTGGGCATCAAAATAAATACAATGAAATAAATGTTATTTTCTCTCTTGTGTTCCTTGTGTGGATATTTCATTTTAAGAAGTATTTTCCTGTAACTGAATGGATGCCAACTGCAAAAATATCTGCTGCTAAGCTAGAAAAATTTCATCATAACTTTTCATCATAAATATCAAAGGCTAGAAATCCTCTGAGAGAGAACCAAACATATCAGATCAAGATCATTGTACTTTCTGGGAGAATGCTGCAAACTTGTTTACCACCAGACTGCTGGAGTGAGAAAATAATAAAAGAAGGGCCATGTTTCTACTAATAACCATTTTGATCCTGCAAATATTTGTGGTTGTGACACTTCTAGAATCATATCAAGTAGTAAATGGGAACTTGAGGACAATTCTTCAGACGCTTTGTAGCCACAGGTAGAGCCAGGCTCAGTTTCATTCCAGTTTCAGAAGGATTTACAGATCAATACACTTGCTATTCAGGAAGAGCAAGGTGGCCCAGGGGCAGCTCGCTAAGCTGGCAGGAACCCATCTGGACTTTATTTCCAGACTGAGGCTCTTGGTGCTTGGTTTGGTGGGAGAGAGAGAAAATGAAATGCTTCAACTAAGTGAAAACAACAAGGCAGATTCCAGACTTGTTTGATTGTTTTCTAACAGACAACCTTTTTGATCCAAAGGAACCCTGTAAAGTGTCCTTTATAGGGACAATCAGTGGGTGAGCTGGTTAAAAACACATCCATCTCTTCTTCTGTGCTTCTATAGATACTAAAGGTGGCTTGGAGATGTTTTCTTGGGTTGGAAGTATTTTAGCATATTCAATCTTGTAAAAATGCTTAAATCTGATATGGAACCCTACATTTTAAACAAGAAATCAGTATCATTCTTCATGTCAGAAGGCAGCTCTATTGAGTAGCGCAAAGAGATTTTCACAGAATTCTCTAGAAACCATCAGCATTATCTGGCATGACCTAAAAGCTGCATAGAGAAAAAACATTTAAAACTCGCTACTTCCTCTCTCTTTAGGACTAAAAATAGATTTGGCTCATTATCTCACTTGGCACCTTAATGTATTCCATTGCATGATGATACAGCTTAGATTACCCCACCCCACACTTCTTTTCCCTTGGGATCTACCTTATACCCAGCAAGAAGGGACAAGAAACTCTTTGATATGTTACTTTAAACCCTTTGCTGAGTTTCTGTTCTGATGACAATATTCACACTCATCAGATGCAGCAGCTCAGCCCAGCCATGGATGGGGATTACCCCAACAGCCACACTCAGCCCTCCTTCAAACAGAGTCTTGGAAGAATTTCCTTGCCAAGCTCCTCCACTAAATGCAGGCCCACAGAACTTCTTTTTCTTTCCCCAAAAGGAAGCTGACTGAACCTCAGGGAACACACAGCCCAAAGGTGACTCACAAACAAGATGTGTGCAAATGGATAACTCTGAGACTTCTGCTTACAGAAAACAAACACACTTCTCAGTGTGACAAATGTGATGTATTTGGGGTAAAACTCACCAAAACACAACCCCACAGAACCACTTTGTTTGCACCTGCTTTCAGAAATGGTTAAACCATATTTGCTTTATGGAAGATAAGCCAAATGTTCTCCAGATACTTCTGGAGAAACAGAGCAAGGCTCTTCTTGGTGGCACCAAGTAATAGCACAAGAGGCAACAAGCAGAAACTGGTGCTCAGGAAGTGTCACCTGAACACAAGGAAGAACTTGTTTAGTGTGCAGGTGAGGTTGTGGAGTTTCCCCCAGTGGAGCTGTTCCAGAAGCATCTGGACACGATCCTGTGCAGTGTGCTCCGGGATGACCCTGCCTGCGCAGGGAGGTTGGACCAGATGACTCACTGTGGTCCCTTCCAGCATCACTCATTCTGTGACTCTGTACTTGAACCAGCGGCTGCATTAATGGAAAATTTTCTGACACAAAGTTTCATCCCTAAAAATGTGCAAACTTGCACTTGTGTTATGACAGAACTTGATTGGTTTCACATACAACCACTGCTCGAGTCAGCCTGAGAAATCCACATGCAGGTGAGTGTATTCCCTAGCCCTAGTTCCATGCAAAGCCAAAAGCAATGTTTAAGGCACTGCTCTGCTGGAAGACACGAGGGGAGAGCCCACACGATCCCAACAAGTGCGGTCTGAGCGTTCCACAAGACTTTACTGGGAGAGCGATTAAAAAGTAACCCTGGTTTTTACAGGTCAAAACTCCACGAAGACAAGACGCGCCTCCCGGGAACAGACACGCAGCCCCTCGGCCGGCACGGGCGCACGGTGGGGAGGAGAGACCTTGCCCTTAAAGGAAAAAGCCTATAAACCCCATAAAACCTATTCCCTTTAAACAAATTCCCAAGAGGAGCTATTCAGTCCGAGCCGGAATATCCCGTTTTCCCGGGGATCCCGTGGGATCCCTCCTTCACCACGGACGCACCGCCCGCCCCAGGGGCGACCCCAGCCCGGCCCCGCAGAGGGTCCCTCCGGGCTGCGCGGGGGTCCCGGCGGGGCGGACACGGACAGGGGCACGGACAGTGCGACCCCTGCGCATCCTGCCCCGGGGGACCGGTGCTTTCTGTCCCCCCCAGATCACCCTCCTCCTCCTCCTTCTGCTGCTGCAGCCGCGGGTGGAGGCGGCAGCGCACACCGAGGATGCCGGAGGGTCGGGACGGGGATGGGGTCGGGACGGGGACGGGTCGGGGGGTCCCGGGAGGGTTCCGGAGGGGTCCCCGCCGCACCCCGGGGGCGGGGCAGCCCCTGCCCACGCCGTCCCCCGTGGCGGTGTCGGGGCGGGACCCCGCGCACCTACGGAGCCCCCGCCTTTGTGCAGTGCAGGTGCGGCGCCCCCCAGCCCGTGACGTCAGGCGCGGCTCGCGGGGCACCATGGGAGAATCCCAATGTTTTCCCAGGGATGCGCTGAGCAGCGCGGCGCCTTGAGGCGACTCCGGCAGCGACGGCAGCGGGGCGCGTCCCGGCAGGAGGGGGCGTCCCGGCGGGAGGGGGAGGCGGCGGTGGGGGCCGGGCCGGCTGCCNTGGTCCTGCCCGGCTGACGCCCCGCCGCACCCCCGTCCCCATTGTCCCCCGGCCGCCTCCGGCTCCATGAGCGCCTCCTCCTCCCCCCTCCTCTGAGCCTCCCGCCCTCCACCTCATGGCTGCATCGGAAGAAGGGACCGGCTGCTTTCTCCCGCGAGGCAGGTCGCAGAGTGACCCCAGCATCCTGACGGACCCCGCGGGGCCCGGGCAGCGCGCAGGTAACAACGCCGCCGGCGCTCGGGGGGAGGGCACCGCATCGTCCGCCGCCTGGCAGCGCCCCGGGCAGGGGTCGGGAGGGTCTTTCCCGCAGTAAAAGGATGCGGAGGGTCAGCCCCGAAGGGCAGCGCAGTCGGCGCGTCCCGCAGAGGGAGCGCGGGGGGCGCGGCCCGAGCCCGTCCCGGCCCGGGGACCCCCGAGAGCTCATTGATGACTTCGGTGGGCTGGGAGGAACAAGGGCTAATAAAGCAGGCTGTTTGCATGGGATCGCCATGGAGACAAGGGAGGCAGAGTCATAATTAAAGGCTTGCTGCCCACAAGAAGGTAATTTTCACTTCATGGGGAGAAGCGTAATCTCCTTATGAAGTGGAGGCACAGAGGGTGGTGCTGAGGGGACACAGCCCAGTCGTTGGGATATAAATAGGATATTGTGATTAGATTTTTTTTCTTCTTTAACAATGGCTAATGGTGTTTTCAATTTAACTTCACTTTGAGGAGTAATTCTAAATGTCTGTTGGTGGTGACTCAGTAATTTCAGATTGTCAGAATCTAAGCGATGATGAGACCTTTAGAAAAAAACCCCATTAAATAGCTCCATCACTTTGATGTGATGTGATTGCACGGGAAGGCACAACAACAAGCTGGAAGCAAAGGGTAAGAGCCGGTTTGCTCTCAGTTCCTCAGAACAGATGATGGTCATACAAGAGCTGGCGGGTTTCTTTATGAGAAGAGCAGTAACCAAAACAGTGTAAAGACAATGAATGGGGTGTTGATCATCACTGCCCACTGCGTGGAATTCTGAGCCTGGAATTCTGGGCTTTGGGTCAGGCACTATCAGCCTGCAAGAGACAGTCCCCGAATGCAATTTCGGGTTGAACTTTGTTCCAGCCTTTTTCAGATTACTGAGTAAATAAAATATTCCAGGCTCTATTCATACACCTGCTATCCTCATTGCTTCCTGAGCCAATGAGGATATTAATATTGGTATCTATTTTAAGTCCTTCTATTTATTTGCCTTATCAAACAATTCTGAGCACCTTGCTCTGGAGTGAAATACAAATTAAATTAAGGGAAACAGTAGATGATTTATCTCTGATTACCAACTGTTCCAATACCCCAAGTAAAGGGAACAAAGGACTCTTCTAACATGAACTGCTCGACTCACTCCCAGAGGGGCAATCTTGACTGAGAGAGCAATGTATGTTTCTGCCATTTGATTTCTGGATGCAGAAGTGACTAATGAAAGACAGGCATATGCAATCCCACTTTGAATTCCTCTATGTTATTTTCTGCTAATTCATTATTTTGGCCTTTGTGAATTGTACAACAAAGAAAGTACACAGCATGTCCGAGGAATAGACAAAGATATAAATATTATGCTTTTTGTCAGGAGAAAGTACCATCAATACTAAGTAGGGTTTTTTTCCCAGGTATAGACTTCATGAGAATTGTCAGTGTCCCACTGCATGGCAGAGGCCAAACTAAAATACAAGAAAAGCTGTCTTTTATGGTATTGTGTTATACAGACAATATATGGATAGAAACAAAAGGTGATAAACACATATGTTTTTTGTCCAGGTAGGTATAAATAATCAGTAGTAGAATTAGCATATTTGGTGAGCTTTTCAGGTTTTAAATTTGTTTATCGGATAGTATTGAATGTGTACTCTTCAAAATGATAATAAAATGAACGTACATTGCCTTATTTAAATAAAATTTTACCCTACAGTGTTGTGAGCAATCATTATGAGCAATTTCATAACATCTAATATAATTAATACTATTGTAAGAATTAAGCATGCTAGATGACATATTTGTAATTTATCTTATTATCCTGGAAAATAATTTTATCATTATCATTATACTACCAATAACCATCCATGGACTCCTGTCAAAAGACAGGCTTAGGAGTGTAAAGGATAAGGACAAAGTTTGTGTTTACATCCCAGACAAACCATGTAGAGAAGTAAGTGTGAGCATGCAGGATTCTTTTTTAGTTTGAAAAATAAATTAATTTTTGTTAACATTTAAGTAATGCATTTAAATTATAGAGACAAACCTATACCAAAATATAGATAAAACTGGAGTATCACTACAAAACTCATTCCTACTTTTACCTGGCATTTGAGTGATGCCAAATTCATGCTGGAGGTGCACTCTTGGTTTTGCAACATTTTTTTGAGTGCATGATGTGGAAAGGGATTATTCTGCACCAATTCATTTGACTGTCTCTGCTGGGGAAGGTATATCGAGGCAGAAAATGTGGTAATAAATGAAGCCAGCCTATACTCTGAAAAATGGTCCTGTTGGTGGTGTGGAGAATACTGGAAATAGTATTAGAAAGATAAGAAGGAATAAGGTTTCTTTGTTTTAATTGGCTCAGTTCTTTCCTCCTTTAAGATAAAATCATGCATTTCAGCCTGTGATTGAAGTGGCCACTGAGCAGTATTTTATGACTGGACTTCAGATTTGAGGCTGTTAAATTCAGTGTCACACTGAGTGCAAGTCTCAACAAAGGATATATTCTCAGGTTGAGAATCAGACATCAAAATACTTATGCCTTGCTTAACTATAGACTATCTCTAGACCAAGCTGTGATTAAGAAAGTGAATTTCATCTTTCTTATTCACAGAATCATAGAATGCTTTGGGTTGGGAGAAACTTTACAGATCATCTTGTTCCTCCCCCCTTCTGCTAGACCAGGTTGCTCCAAGCCCTGTCCAGCCTGGCCTTGAACTCTTGCAGGGATGTCAAGAATTTCCTCATATATATCTTATATCTCCTATGCCTTTCCCCTCCTCCATCTCTCCAGATAAGGATCAAGAGAGAAAGGAGAGCCTAAAGAGAACAGATTTCAGCATCACCATCTAATTGAGAGACAGTTGCACAAAGCCAAAATATTGCTCTCATTACATCCTTCCAGCAGTCCCAGGGCATAGGAAAGATTGACAATCTCATTTGATTTGTAGTCATAAAAGAGAGGGCTGCACAGACTGAAGAAGAACACCATGTCAAAACTCTGTATTACTTGAGGAGATACAGACAACCATGACAATGTGTGAAAATGTCACCCCCCTCTCCCCCTTAATTTGGGGATAATCCATTTGGATCTGTATGAGTATACATCGGTGCCATCATGTTTTGCCCTCTGTGCTGCTGCTTTTCCCTCCTGGCACCACACAATTAAAGAATGCTTTTTCAGGGTGGGCATTTCTGAGTTCCCCAGCAGACCTTGCCAATGGGCTGCTGTGTGTTCCTTCTCCTTCAGTGCAGGATCTGTATCAAGGCAAGGAGCTGATGTGGTGCAAGCAGGAGTGTTAGATGTTTTAACAGCTCTGCCATCATGATTTCTGACTGCTCTCCTTGGAGGAGACTGATGGAGGGGGCTCCTCAGCCTCTCCACTGTTGTGTACTTCAAGATCTGATAAGTTAAAGCTACTTTATCGTTGTTCCAGAGATGTACAACTATGTCTGTGCCAGACACTAATTCCCCTTTTATTTCTCCTGATACCACGTGTAATCACCACACTGCTCTGAACTACCTCAAGGAGAGAGCAACTGCATGAGGCTTAAACCTTCTTCCTCACTGTTTCTAGTTACCATAATTCCAAAGCTCTGTAGCAGGAAACATTCCTGTAAGTATTTTTCAAGGATGCAAAGAAGAATATTGCAGTATTGTGTTCCTTTTACATCATATCTCTGTGGGCTGAAGGCTGACTGAACCAGCAGAGCCTCACAAGCAGGGCAAGGACCCAGCCATTTGAGCAATGGCCAAGGAAAATCCTGACTCAATAAACAGCAGGCAGAGGAATATTCTCTTCTACAGCTTTTTCTTTCTTCTCTTTTAAAGCTGTAACCTACCCTGCATAGGCTGTGCCACTCCATATGCCTATCATTGTTTTCTCTTAACTTTTTAGGGTTGATTGATGCTGCTAAAGATTTGGATTGACTCTTATTGCTGATATAGTTGTTCCTTCAACAGGTTTGCTCAGTTTGAGTCTTGTGCGTGGTGTTAGTGAGCAGTTGGAAAGCTGGGCTTTTCCCCCTTAACCATCAGGACACTGGGGAATTCAGAGATGTTGGAAGCTACTGGCAGGGGAGGGTTGGAAACTCCAAAGCTTATTTAAAGTAAAGCATGGGAGGTTTGGGCTGCAGGTGCTTGTAGGGAGCAAGGGGAAGGCAAAGAGGAACAGGAATACAAGTGGAGTGCACATGGATCAGTGCCAGCTTTGCTTCAAATCTATTCATCCCAGGCCCATAATTCAGCAAATCTTCTAACTGTGTATGCTTAGCTCCAAACATGTGCTTAAGATGCAGGGGAATTGATAGCAGGGGGACAGGAAAGGATGCAGTTGGTGCCCTGCCTGTCAGCTGGCTGGTGCTCTCATCCTTTTCCAGTCATTTGGATCATGGCAACTTAAATCAGGGACTTAAGGGCTTATCTGGGATGTCTTTAGTTGTTGCATAAATTTTCAAATTTGATCCTAACACTCGAGCCAGGCCACCTATAAGAAGTTGTTTGGGCTTTCTTACATCAGAAAGATTTGGTTTCCATTTAATTTTCCTGTATCAAGAAGTCTGTTCTGTTAACAGTTTGTTTTGCCTGCATCATATTTTCTTCTGAAACAAGAAGTGTACCAGGTCTCCTACATCCTTTCCGCTAATTAAATTAGCTGGTCAGTGCTTTTGCTCCAGTTTATAACTGAACCTTATGTTCCATATATATGAAACTTTGTGATGTTCTCTCACCCAAAGTCAGAATGTTCCTGTTCAAATCCAACCAAAGGGCTCCCTGTAGAAACTTTGTTTGGGGAATATACTCAGAAATACTCAGTAGAGACTAGATACATGCAGGATATTGATTAATATCCTATTTGCTGTTACACTGAAATCCTATAAGACTTCCCAAAACGTTTATTATTTGTGTGAATGTAGAGGGTTTTTATGACACAGCACCTGAAAAATCAGCACCAGATTACCAAGGACTACAGTGGGAGTTCTATTTTAACAAATGGTCCACTCTTTTGGGAAGGTGTTTTTCTTTCTCATCCAGTTCCCAGCCCCTTGCTGCTCTGAGCTAACTGGACCCCAAGTGATGCAGAGAAACTTCCCTGGGAGCACAGCACTCCCTTTGTGTCTGTGTCCTGCAGCAGAGAATGTCCTGCTGCCCCAGCACTTCTCCTCCCTGCCCCGTCACTCGTGCACTTGGCACTTCTGCTCCAGCCTTTTCCAGGAGGGGAGAGAGGAATCTCTCATTTCTGGAGAGGGCACAGTGTGCTCAGGCAACCTGCAGAGGTGGGACTTGCTACCTGTGGGTTATGTTACTCCAAATGCCTAATTTTGGTCCTGCACACACTTGGATTTGTGACGGTGCTGGGGTGTCATTACTCTGTGCACACTTCACACAAAATGCTTTATGCTGCTTGCCCAGGTATTTTACTTACTGAAACTCTCCTTACTGTGGTTCTTTGGGATTCAAGAGAGAGCTTGGGGAAGTTATATTTTAATGCTTCTTTTGCAGAAATTAAATGAGGTCAGTTAATAAGTATGCTACTCATGTTGAAGGTTGGGTTTAGGCTTTTCCAAGGTTTGATTGTTCCCAGTGTTTGGAGATTTGTATTTGGCCAAATCTTAGAATTCTCTAAAGGAAATACAGAGCTTTAATTGGGAAAAAGGTCTTTTAAGTTGTCTTTTCTCCTAAGTCCCAAGTTGGCAAGTAGTTTGAATGTTGCTGATTTAAACTCAAACCATTGAAACCTCTTTGTCCAAGAGGTGGAAATACTGATTATACACCATCATAACCTAGCCTGGATTTATGGGAGTGAGGTCACCATATCAGAAATACCTGGAGCTGTTTTATGTTTATCTTTCTCTCTTGAACACAGGCTTTACTTCAAAACAAAAGTAAACCCCAAATTTGTTTGCATACCTTAAGTACAAATACTCAGACTTAATTTACACAGAGAAGAACTTGTGCACACAAGTCGTTGTTTCTCTGTGCAAACAAGTTCATATCTGTCAAATAATGAAACATCACTCTTTAGCTATGAATGGAGATGATTTAAGATTATTCCTTCAGTTAATGTTTGCACCACACTTTGCAAATGGAATGAGTTACATGATCTTTCCCCAGCGGTAGTTTGGGATCTCTGTTTCAACACTGCCCAACTTGTGCTGTAATGAACGTGCTATGCCATTTATTTATTTATAACATGGTGTTTTTTAAACAACTTTATGGCCTTGTATTTTTAAAACCTAATATGTAGAATTAGTTACCCTGACTCAGCTAAGCAGGTCAGATCTATAAATACCAAGAGTAAGTCAAGCTAAATGTGATACCTCGGTTTTGCTTTGAAATGCAGGTAGAGTTTGTATGTTAATACAATGGATTCTTTGTGCCCATTAAATCCCATACTTGTGTTTGAAATTCGAGTTGATTTATGGTCTAATGTATACACAATTTATACATGCCTGAGAGAGGACATCACACACCTGCTTGATGCAGGTCAGGAGCTCATGCTTGAGTCTGCCTGAATGTTTCAGGGAGCTGATGTGAATCGAAGGGATCTCGCCCTGCTCCCTGCAGTCTGTAACACCCTGCAATGCCCCGTGCTCAGGAATGGGGGCCTGGCATTAGAACTGAAGAAAGGCCTGGCCCTGTGCATGAAGCACTTCAGGACTATTCATATGATGAAGAGCCAGTTCATGTGTTAACTTCCTTAATCTAATTTTTCCTTTAACGGCCTCAAACTGTTGTGTTGCTGCATAACCAGCAACTGGGCACAGATCACTGCATTTCATCAGAGCAGTGAAGCCTTCCCTGTGTTCCCAGGGCTGCTCCATCCCTCAGGCCATGCAGCATTCCCTGTGCCTTGCCCCTATTGATCTCTAGGGAAAGGCTGTCACATTTCATTCAGCTGCTCACAGAAATCTGCATCTTCTCTCTTCACTAAGCAGCCTGCACCAAGGCTTGGGCTTTGAGCCTCAGAGGAACAGAAGAGATGCTCCACTGGGTCAGGACTGTGGTCTGTCCTGCCTAGGACTGTTCTGGGCAGGGGAGTGGAAGGGGCTCTTTGGGGAGTGGGTCCTTGCCCAGCCTTGAAGCCTGAGCCAGGCTGGGAGCAAAGGGAAAGGGGGTGAATGAACACACGTGGACTCCAAAGGAACAGTCGGGTTCAGTCTCCTGTGTCTGCCTTCAAATAACACACACAAGTGCTGATGCTCTGGGCAAAGTTTGCTCAGTGTCTACAACCAGTCCTGCTTTCTGGAGGGAGCTCAGACAAAACATGAGTAGAAATCAGTCTCCAAGAGAGTTTCTTGGCTCCTGCAAGTAGTTTTTAATTGTTTCATCATGAATGAGATGAATCTGGGTGGAATATTTAAGTAGAGCAAACATGATAGTGTATGCAACACTGACTTAATTGGGTTTCTCTGAAGTTTATGCTTTGCAGATGGGACTTCTGTGATTTGGTAAGCTCTGCATTTATGATGGAAAAAAATGTAATTTTTTTTTTAAATTATAACAGCTATGTAGACTGGGAGCAGCTTTCTGGGACTGCAGGGGTTTCAAGGAGAAAAGCATCCTATTTTCAGATACAGCAGTTCAGCTTAACTTCAGCTTAAATGTTTCCTTCCCTGACAGTTGCTCATTTGACTTTGCCCCATGTTCCAATACCAAGAAGCAGAGAGTAATCACTCCTATTAGACTACTAACTATGCAGAGAAAGCTCTAGAAAACAGAAAATGGAGCCTAGTCCTTCACTCCTACAAATTCTCCACTTGCCCACCCTGTGTTTTAAATGCCTCATTTCTTGTTTAACTTGAGAAAATGAATGGAAAGATGAGATCTGAGGTAAACAATGTGTATCACTTCGGAGTTCCCATGAGATACTTCACTGCAGAGCACCCAACACCCTGTGCACCCTCTGCCTGCACATGGGGAGCACCTGGGACCTGCTGCCATCTGGGAATCCCCTGCATTTAGGAACAGGAGAGGTCCTGAGAATGTGCTGTTTTACTGTAAACTGCTGCTACTAATTCAGAATGGAATGGCATGATCCAAACAATACAAATCTTGAATAAAGCCCCAATTGTGCTTGCTCTCTAATAGCAAATATCAGCCCTTGCCCGAGGCTGGGTGCCTGGAACCCTCCCAGTGGAGGGTAACCGAACAGATGACATGAGCAGAGCCGTATTTTCTTAAGGCAGACAGAGGGAATGTGAACAGCAGCTGTCAGGATGGATAGCAAAGGGACTTCTTAGTGTTATGGTGTACATTTTGTGCTGCAATTCAACCAGAAGAAGAAACTGAAAGGGAGCCAAGTAACATGTGGAAGTACAAAGAAGTGTCCTTCAAAAATCCAGAATACTGTGTGTGAATGAAAATGTTTTAAGAAGGGACCCTAACTTGAGATTTATCCTGTATCTCTCCTCTTTAGTCCAAGGCAGTATCACTGCAGACAACACAGGCTGATCAGGAAAACTGGCCATTCTCCTCCCCAGCTGAGTTAGTGCTTCCTGCATTCTCTTGTTCTCTTGTGACAGAGTAGAGCTTGGTGCAACTTTTTACTTTTCAGTCTGTTTTCTCTACAGTTTTGTCACTTTTCTGCCATCTAGTCTGAGTTCATTCTATTAGCTATCACTTTTCTTCTTGGCAAATGCAGGAGGTCTCTGTTCCAGAGACCTTTCTCCCAAATTATTCTGCTGGAAATAGGGTGGGTGTTACTACTGCAACAGCAGAGGAGCCAACAAAGCCTGTCTTCCTACAGCTGCAGCGTTTTCAATCCTCAGTGTGATCACAAACTGTTAAAAATCTCATTTATGACATGACTTGAGATTGGCTCCTCTATGGTCTAATGAAGTGTCAGAGTGACTGAACACCCTTCCCTGGAGGGCACTGCCAGCATCTCTCCTGGCTGGGTGCTCTGGTGTGCCAGCAGAACTGCTCTCACACTGAGGTTTTCCCCACAGGTAACACTTCAGAGGGTCACTGGTGTCATTCTTCACGAACTAAATCCTTTGCTGAAAGTTGCCAACAAGCTCCACTGTTATTGAGGTTGACACGAGATGAAAAGTGGTTAAATAAACCTGGTTTCTGAAAGAAGAACCCATGAGCAAACCCAAGAAGCTGCTTTGAGTAACTTGCTGTTCCATTTATGTTTTTCTCACTCTTGCTCTGCTAACACAACTTCTGGGATGTGTTTAGGCTTTACTCCAACACATCAAAGGTCTCCAGTTCTACCAACCTCTTCCCAAAAACTGCACTGTGACCCGAAGCATTACTCATCTATCTTATTTGGGAGATGAGATTTTATATAATCAGCTATTTTGTGTCTTGCACGTGCAGAAAATCTATTCTGTTTCCCATCCTGGGATTTAATATTTGTCTATTCATCTAATTTTGGGGGGATTTTAGACATATTTTGCAGTAATTTATTAAAAAAACAACAAGAAAAAACCCCCAACCAACTCAATCCAAACAAAAACAGTGCCAAGAGCTTTCTGAGATTTGCATTTTGCGATCCTGGTTTGTTTGGCTGCTCTAATGGAGTAATTATAAAATATCAGCAGAGAAACACAGCCCAAATTACAGGATAGGTGTGTGTGGGATGATGTCTCTCAGAAGGTGGATACACCTTCAGTAGTATTTTAACATTTAGTTTCTCATCATATTAAAAGAAATGAAAGTCTACTTCTGGTGGGCTTAATTAATTAGTTTTTACTTCGAATTCCCATTCTCCCTCAAGAAATTCCCCTGCAATGTTCCAGCAGAGCATTGCAGAGGCCTGAGAACAAAAACTGCTTTTGAACAGATTGATCTAAATGTTCATATCCAAGCAGAAAAAAGTGGCAAGTGCATACCCTGGATTTTCAAAACTTAACTTTCATTTTAAGTAGTTCCTTGAAGAAAGAGGAGAACTTTGGGTATTACATCATGGATTTTCAGAATGACTAGTTTTTAAACACAAGAAAACTTTGTTGCCTGCTTTACAATAATAATCTGATTTTTAGCTGGATACTGTCTGTTAAAATGAAATCACACAGGCTTAGAAATATCTTTTCTGACAGAAAGAGATGAGACCGAGCATATCAGAGCCAACAGGAATTGTGCAGTTTAGAGATTTTGTCATTGTTATAGATCGTAACATTCTCATAATACAACAGAGATTACAGAAATATGGCATAGTCTTATTTTGTCTGACATTGTAAAGAAAGAAAGACTTAAAGGATTAGTCTTGGTAACTTAGCAGTTCCTTTGCAAAGTATTGTGAGATAATAGGGAATAATGCAGTGCATTTCCTGAACATGAACTAAAGCCTCTGGTCAGAATCTCGTTAATGCCAGCAGTGATTTAAGCCCAGCCAACAGGCCCAGTTTTGTGCCCCAGAAATGACAACCCGAGATGTGACGCCTCTTACTCTAATGCTACAGAAGAGCATCTCATGCATATGATTAAGATATGATTCAACACGACTAATTCCTCAAGATTCACTTCTCTCCATTGTCAGAAACCCAAGGACGGCACAAGGAAGCAGGATTAGGTTTGAGATGGAAGCTGCTGCTTTGCCAAGGAACGCAGCGAAGGAGGCAGAGTGAAATGTTTTTCCCCTCAGTAAGGCGAGCACCTAATTCCCAATTCATCGGGCACAAAGCTCGCTCGCCGGGCTAACAAATCCCGTAATGAGCCATTTGCACACCCACACACATCTCTCCACGTGCTGTTGCTCATCTGGCACCTGCGGTGGTGGTGAATAGATGTGTAATTGCAGCTCGGAGCTGCTGAAAGCGCCTGCAGGCGAGGGCTGTGTAGCGGGGTGAGCGGCTGCCTTTTTGCTTCCCATTGCTGTGCTCGGCAGCTTTTTGGGGAGCTGTTTTGCCCCAGCAATCCTGCGCTCAAAGGCTCGCCCAAGGAGCCTGGAGTGGCTCTACAGGTGTTGGTGTTGAGTCAGGAGGATGTTGGGGAGCTGCTCGCTGGGCACTGGGAGTGTCCCAGCTGATAACATGGGCACACTGATAAACCACAGAGCCAAAGTTCAAGCGTGCTCGGGTCTTGCAGCTAAAGGAAGTTGTGTAGAAGAGGTAAAAAACTGGTATTGGAAGAACCTCCTGAGAATAACAAATATTACATGCTGAAATCTGTAAAATTTGGCTCGTGTGCTGCTAATGTATTTCCTGCCTTACAGCTTCCAAGTCCAATCTTGCAGTCTCTCCACACCAGCTATCGGTAATCCCATCTTAGAGGGGCCACTCAACATCCAAGGCATACTCCAAACTTTAAATTCATGCCTGTTCTTGTGAATTTTTTAATAATACCTTCTAAAGCCCCCTGTTTTGTTCCCTCATTTCCCACACTGTGTAGATCTGTGGAAAAACAAACCCCTTGATAAGTGGGGTGTTTTGTAACCTCCAAAAAAAGCCCCGAGACTCCTTTGTAGGCATTTCAGCTTTGCAGCGAGCCAGCCTGACCCGGTGCTCCTGCTCTCATCTCATCATTAGCAGAGCTTTCAGGGGGCACGACTTCAAAGCAGCTCCACCAAAATAGTATGTCTGGAGTGGTTTTAAGGAGCTGTTTTATTTCATTGTTGCTCTGCCCAAAACATTCTCTGCCTTCTGAGCTGTGAAGAGAGCTCTGTGTGTCCCACTGCCATCTGAGTCTGCTGGAGGTGACAGCCTCGTTGTTTTGGGTTATTTCTCCTGACAGATGGGTTATTTACAGCAATTGTATCCCAAAGGTGTACAGAGTATCATTTTCATGAACTGTGGGCAGGTTTGGCATCCTGCATATCACATGGATTTCTTTAGTCTCATCCGTTTGTCTGCAAGTCAGTGAATTCAGGGCGGCTCCAACCTCGGATTCCAATAACGTTGACATTTTAATAGTAATTATGTATTTTTTAGGGGTTTATCTGAAATTTAACAGTTCTAATTATGTGTTTTAATAGGCATTTACAGCCTGTGTTTGATACCACTTGTTTGAGGATAATGGGAACTCAGTTGCCCATCTAAACCAGTGCATCACTGTAAAAATATTTGCACAATTTAAATGCTTGGACACTAAACTACCAAGACCTTTCAGGTTTTGTGCTATCATATAATCCATATCCTTTGAAAATTGATTTGACATCCATAATCGCTGTTTAACTGTAATATCTCCTACAAAGGCTATTTTATAGAGGTGAAGATAATAGCATAGAAGAAGGATATGGTTTTCTCTAATAAACAAGTTATTCTGATTCCCCTGTCCTAATAGAATAATTGTATTCGGTGTTCTCTCCTCTGGTAATTACAGCCTACCTGTGCTCCAGGTCTGGGAGAGCAAGGGGCTGGGCTTTGGAGTTTTGCTATTGTTGTTGTTGCTTGAATCTGAATTTTAAAAGTACCTGGCTGGATTTTTCTGCACTGCAGCTATGGACAAGCTCTAGGATAATCTCTAGGATAAGAGAGAGTAGCCATCAGGCTTTATCTGTTTCTTTTGTCATCAGTGTTGCTGAGAAAAAATAATAATAATTGCAGCTTTTATTGATGGAGGGAGGTAGGAAATGAAGAGGTAAGGAGGGGGTGGCAGCAATCACTGTTCAACTTTATATTTGGTGTGTTTTCCTGCCAACTTATTAGGTGAAAAGCACAACCCAGTCTGGATTTCTGACATTTTCTCTCTTCCTGGCTCTTGTCACTCTAAATCTGTCATCCCTGCAGTCACATCCTCAAACTAGCTCGGAGGAAGCTTCTGAGAGGCCAACCTAGAGCCCTGATTTTACCTCTAATATTCATATATCAGAAGTTGCTCAAACTTCAGCTACATTTAGGATGGAATTTCAGCTGATGAAGGACTGCTCTAAGAGCTGTTTCTCTCAATTTAGAAGGCAGAGCCAAGAATGCAGCCATTTGGTCATAAGAGATGGGAACAAAGCTTTTAGGTTCAAGAGAACTTAACTGTGGAACATTCTTGTGGAAGTGCTTGGACACATCTACTCTGATAGTCCTTAAGAAATACTGCATAACCATCCTCATTTTCCTACTTTTTCCCACCAAAAATTACATTTACAGTTGTAGTATCCTTGTCCTCTCTGCAAAAAATACTCCAGAAAACCCAACCCCAGCCAAAATTTGGTTCCCCCTGAAAAGAGAAAAGCCAGGGAATTCTGTATGTAAGGAAGGAAATTATTGCTAATGGGTTCATGCAGAAAGTGCTCAAATACTCAGGTCACAGACAGCATTAACAAAAGGATATAACAGTCCTACAGAACTCCTAAGGTTTGGCAGGACCCAAAACCTCATCCTGATGATGTGACTGAGTGCTGATGGAAAGGACTGGAAGGACTTTTTCAGTGCTATTGCAAGGGGAATTCTTTTTCCATAAACCCCCTCCATTGTTCTGGGAATGCTGCAGTCACTTCAGGAAATAATAGGGTTTGCAATTTGTTAGTTCATGGTATGCCCTTTGGTTACTCTACAATAAGAGATCAATGAAATGGTCTGGGGTTTGAAACAGAACCTTTCAGCTCTCAGAATTTTGCAGCTGATTTAACCATTCACCTGGAATTGTGATGCAGAGCAAGGAATTGCACGTTAATGGCAGTTACAATAACTAACGGGCATAATGAAGTGCTTTCTTTGCATATGCACTCATGGGAGTTTTGTGCATGCAAATGATTTGTATATTTTGTACAAATTCTCTTCATTGTATGGAAAGGACCTCCCTTGTATGTTGTGGCCTATTTCATTTTGCACAGGCTTTTATATTGAACATTCACAGAACTCAACCCACAGTTACCACTGATATAGGTGTTATCATTGACTGACTGCTTAGCTGGATTGGGTGAATAATGCTTTTTTTCATCAAAGGCTGATTCTTATGTGTTTGCAGAGTTCTCTGTTAAGGGCTGTC
Source organism: Campylorhamphus procurvoides (assembly GCA_013396655.1). NCBI lineage: Eukaryota > Metazoa > Chordata > Aves > Passeriformes > Dendrocolaptidae > Campylorhamphus > Campylorhamphus procurvoides. The sequence goes on along the minus strand of WBMV01008990.1, from coordinate 205,705 downwards.
TTATTTACTAGAAATACACAAATTCTAACTGAACTTTGAGGGAATCCCTTTATGTGTCTTTGGGGCCTTTCTTGAGAGTGGAAGACCTTTTTAGAGTTGATAACAGACAGGCCAGAATTTGCCAGATGCTTTTTGTCCTTTGGTTTTGTCCTTTGGTTTTGTTTCATTACTTCAATGTTCCTTTTTTATTTCTATTTTTTAAGACTGAATAAATCATGCTACTACATGTCATTGAGCTAATCCCCTTTGACTTACTCCTGGTTTCTCCACACCTAAGATGGTGCCAGGAGGGAGCCAAGTAGAGTCCCCCACGAGCTGCTGTGACTCCTTGGTAGGGAAGGGTTTTTCTCTGGATATCTTCCCTTTTGGAAAAGTCTGATGAGATGAGCCTGGAGGAATCTCCATAACCCATTTCCCCATGAAATGGAAGAAAAGGAATGGGAAGGAATCCCCTAAATTCCGAGAAACAGCTTGCACAGGAGGGCATTCCAGAGAGCTTTAGCTCTGTCCCTGGTGTGGTTTGGCAGCCCTGTAATGCAGCTTAGGCTTCTTTCAGAGGGCACAATGGCTCACTGCAGAAGACACAGAGCTAATGATGGCTGAAGAGTCCTAATGATGCGTTTTGTGTACAAACAAAGTACAAATCCATTATATTCTGCTTTCATTTTATTAATTAGACATTCATTACCCACTGCACTGTCAATTAAGCCGCTCTAAAGAAATCCATGGTATCCTCCTTTTCCTTTGATTCATGATAAATATGTCAGTCTCTGATTAAATGCCTGAATGGTCAGAACATGTTTAGAGGATATGACATTGTCTACCTCTTCCCAGCATGACCCCAGGCTCTGGTGACAGCATTCAAGCATGCTCCAGTGGGCAGACCAGTTACCCACAGTGTGCAGCCTCCGTGGGCTCATCCAAAGTCATAAGGGTTATGATTCCACCTAAAATCGGTCTCCAGGAGTGTCTCAAAATATCCCCTCCAGGAGAGCCTCACTGTGTGTGTCTCAGAGCTCCCTGAGTCAGCCTGGGCTGGGAAGAAGCCCGTGGTAAAACCCAGTAACAAGCTGTGTTTATTAAAACACAAATACTTCTTTCAGAGCGTTTGAAAATGGATGAAGTATTTAAGATTCTCACAAACAAGGTACCAAGTGGTCATGTTAGTCTGGAAACACACTCAGATGGTGCAATCTATTCTAATTTGGCTAATTTCTCCTAAAAATTATACTGGTCTCTCCCATTTAACAAAATTAGGCAACATCTGTGCAAAGCAAGGTTTGAATAGCCAAGCATATGTTTTGCATACATGCAAATAAACTTAATTAAGAGTTGCACTCAGTCATAGAGTGAACTGACAGGAGGGATTGGACTAGGACAGAGCAGTGCCACTGGTGTTTGGCTGCTGAGCTCAGACAATGCACCTTTCAAACCCACACTCAAAGGCAATGTGCAGATAGAAAGTAAGAAGGTGCAGATATATTACCCATCAGGAACTACTTGTTCAGCTCTAATGGCTCTCATTGCATCTGACTAAAACAGGAAGGGCTGTAAAAGCAAATTTGGGTCATACTATCAGCTTAATTAGTAATTAGTGATCTTGCTAAACTTACTGCCTTCTCCACCAGTCCAAAAACCTCCAGACTTTTGCCTCCGGTTCCCCAGATGACCTGTAATAACTTTCAGATTGCATTTTATTTAACTGATGCTGACTTGAAACATGAACAAGTTCTATCCCTCTCAGAAAATACAGAAATAGCTACAAATGTGAGCTGGAGTGAAAGTCCTCCTTGCTTCTTTTTATAGGCACAGTTTGAATTTCATGCATGGCAGTAGCTCTAAGGCACTGGAGCTATTAGATCATTTTTAGTTCTACCTATTATGTGAGCTGGTTTAGAAGAGAGAAAAACCAACTCAAATGTATTTAAAGATAAAAGCGAGACATGAAATGCTGCATTTTGAACCTGCATCAATGGCATTCACGAGCCAAGTGCATCTAAAACAATCCCACAGAGCCCGAATCCACGGCCTGAACCTGAACAGCAAAACCTGCCAGATTCAGTGAGGGGGGGTGTTTTATCTCTCTTGCAGCACTGGGAGGTGACAATCAAGAACGCTTCCTTTTGTCATTAATTCACACCAGTTTCTCCCAGTCACAACAATCTCTAAACCAAGGCTGGTTTATACTCAGTTTGGGGGACAGCTCTAAGGGGAAGCCCCCCAGTCCAGGCAGGTGACTGGGACCAAACATACCTGACCTCCTGTGATCTGTAATGGGAGGGATTTTCAGCTGGTGGCAATGTCTGTCCTCAGTGGGATCAGGAGAGTTAACTCAAGCTGGGGAACTGGTGTGCTCTCTTTCCTCATCTTTCACTTTCCCCCACATCCACCCCCACTATCTTTAAATGTTTTAACTGCTCCAACTGGGCAGAGGAGGAGAAGAGAAGTGGGGTAGCTTTTCCTCAGAGTGATTGCCTCATCGTCTCAGTTTTAATTGAGATGGCAGGCCGATGCATCCCCACATTTTGGAAAGCAATCTCGAATTGCTACTGAAGGACCAGCCTGAAAAAGTCACCCAGATACATCTGATGAAACCTAAACCAAAGGGGGTGCATCAAAGCCTGGGGTGTGTTGCCCTTAGCAATTGCCATCAATTCTTAGGGCACAGACAGGAGTGTTGGCCCCACACCTGAGCCTGAAAGCTCTGCAGGGCCTTCTGCACTTTCTGGGCAGCTCTGGGGTCATTTCCCTGCAAACAGGGCTTGTTACAACAAGCTCAGGGCAGTGGGGGATGCCCACACCAAAGGGGGGACTTGTCCAGCTGCTTGTTCCCTTCCCATGTCCTGGAGACAAGTACCTAATGAGGAGCTACAGAGACAACCCGGCTTTTTCTCTGAAGTCTCTAACAGTGTTTGAACCAGTTGGGCACCCTTTTCTATTATATTTGTACTTCCTTTTATTTCAAAAGGATTTGGGGGTACTCAGTGCTTCACAATGTTTTAAACATGATGCATAAGAGGAATTTGCAAGCTCCTGTGAAGGTCAACAGGAGATGGTCTTAGAAATAACCACTGAGTGTTAGCATTCTACTTGAAGGACTGCTTGTAATCCATTATGCTATTTAATTTTTTCTTCTGCTTCCATAACCTGGGGCTACATGTGTTGTGCATATTTTATACACGCTGAGTCCTATTTTTAGCCAAAGGTATTTCTGATTCAGGGTCTCACAGCATCGTGATTGGCCTTTCCCTCTGCTCTGTTACCACCTCTGGGCTGACTTAGCACACTAATGATGTCTTCCTGAGGTACTTTACCTAAGTCACACATTTGTGAAATAAGAGATGGAAATGCCCAGGGACTCCAGTGAAGATCAAAAGAATCCATATCTGAAATTTCATCTTTCCTTACTGCTATGCAAGAGCACAAAAATATTTTTGCCTGTCCTCTGCACCATGTGATTTTTAGACACAAAGACCTTCATTCTGTAGTAGAAAGATGCTAAAATAGGTTTCCTCTTAAAAACTACTCTTCAGTCTGTTTTATTAATACAAGAACATCTGTGTTTTCATGAGCAGAAGTTCCCTGGTGCTGAAGTAATAGCGGAAAAGATCTTTCCGTTTCCATTGAAGAAAAGAGCTGAACTTCCCCGTACATCAAAGAATCTCTCTATCTGCACTCCTGGCCATTTTAATGGCTTTCTCTAGTAAATCTGAGGGCTAGGAGATCAGTTGTCATGGGAACTGGCAACAGATGACTCAAGAAAACAAAATTAAATGTTGGCTTGATGTCAACAGCTAATCCAATGGCCTGCCAAGTGAAATCACAGTTAACACGAGCCGTGCCCAGCAAGCTGTGATTTGAATGGAGCTGCAGCCAAAGATAGTTTCTCACCCCATGAACAGGAGAACATTTTAAAAACTGAAACTAATGAGGAGACCCAACAACTTTGGAAACCCTGAAACTTGGGAAAACATTGTTTGTAATTGTTGAGTTAGAGCCTTAACAGCTAGAGATCAGAGTTTCTTCTTTTGACATCAAAATCATGATCTCAAATTAATTACCATTTCAGGATCTGTCTTAGCATTTTCAGAATCCATAAGATTGATTTGTGCTGGGACAGAGTCCAAAAATTGTTTCAAGTTGTGGTTTTAGTGCATCTGTTATCTAGAAAATCCAATTCTAATGCTATAATCTATTTTGCAGAGGAACATCTTTAAGCATATAATTTTTAGAGTTGGAATTTAAAGGCTCTTTTTTTCTAATGAATCACATCTAGCTTTTTTTGTTCATCATTAGTAGATTTTAGGGCCTAAGAGGCTACATTAAGGACTGAAATTCAGAGAATATATAAAAAATTGTCTGTTAAATACAGTGATGAAAAATACAGCCTTGGTTAAGAACAATCTGCTAATACTTGGCTCCTCCTAATGACTGTTAAATTAGCCCATATGGAGTGTAATAGAAAATAGAACAGCCCTGAAATAACAGAAGAGTGTGTTTAAAGCTTGTTTACATAAACATGGACTATGAAATTCCGTGGAGTTTCACTTATGAAAGTACAGTGGATTAATTAACTATTAAAATTTGTGTGGACACTCATGTTGAGAATTAAAGCGAGCTCAATTTAATTTAGCTTTATTCTGTTCCAAAGTAAATGAACCTAAATTGAATTAAGATTACTTTAATTCTACAATAGAGTGTTCATACAAATTCAGCCTGGTTTAATTAAACTACTCCAATCACACACATTTAGGTAATTTGGATTAGATTTTGTAAGCATTTCCATGTCCAAAAGCCCTGAGGATTCATGGGAAGGACAACTTTCAGGCTGCAGTGTCTTTGTGGGCAGTATCAGTGTGTTCCCTTCAGCAAACGTGCAGTGACTGACCTGTCTCTTGGCTGTGGGATTCGCCGTGTTCTCTCTAGAGCTGCCACATTCCAGGTTGTTTCATTGGGAAGATATTCCAGCCTTTCTGCAGTTTTGGTTTTTTGAAGTAGGTACAGAATTGTCTAAACCCACAACACCTGGGAGGTTTTGTCAGCATGGCCTTGTTGTCACGAGTGGATGGCCAAAGAACTTGTTCAGAATCGATGACAACTTGTTCTCTAAATCCAAAAGCACTCGTTGGCTTGGTCCATAATAAATCCAGCAGGGCCTCATTTGCCTTTTTAATGTATAAAATATATTAAGAAGCCTTCTGAGTGAGTGTCTCACGTGCATCCAGATCAGTTTAAGGTCAGGAATAGATTAATCTCAACCTACCCAATAAATCTGCATGTTTCAAGTCCACACTCAAAGGGAATATGAGTCAGCCAAACCTATGCAAAAAGAATCTCTTAAGTACATCCACACAGCTGTTTAAGGGAGTGAAATGTGTCTGTCTCTGTCTCCACACAAGGAAAATCTGCCTCCTGTGATGTGGGGGATGTAGTTGAGGAGCAGACAAGAAGTGCAAAGAGAAATAGGCTGTTCTGTGCCCTGGTCGGTGGGTTGGTGGTTGCACACACACTGTAAATACTTGGGAAAAGTCAATTTGTGGCTGGCCTATCATGAAGCAAAGAGGGAGTTGTGCTACAGTCTCATGTCTTTGGAGATTGTACAATTTATGATCTTTGTTCAAGACTGTGCCCAAAGGCACGATTTAGCCCATATATTGTACATAGAGTTCAAAGGAAAGCACATGGAGGTGCTGCTCAATTCATCTGGCAGATCTTCCACTGCAGCTCATCGTGCCCCACTGAAAGGAATAATGTTCCAAACTCCATCTATTTGTGTTATATTCCACATAGAACGGTCTATAAAGAATGCAGTTAATGAATAAAATATAAAGTTTATATATTTTTTAAAACCTTCTCTATTTCAACAGGTGTTTTATTAATTCAAGATTTCTCAGTGTGTTTGCTGGGAGTTCTGAGTTGGTGACTCCAGGCCCTTTTGTACGGGCTGTGCAGAGCCCGGAGCTGGCCTTGGTGCTGAACAGTGGCCTGGTGCTCCCTGCTCTGCATTGCAGCATCACTGGCACCCCGATGGGAGAGAGAGGTGTGTTCATGAGGACATATCTCATGTTGGGATCTCTTAGTGGCTGATTAATGTAGGGCCAGTGTGAATTCTGAGCGCAGATTTTAAGGAGGCTGATGAAGACAGGCCCATAGCTGCAGTCCATGAAAGAATTATTGGACAGAAAAGTCAACAATTTGTGACACGCTGATTTGGGTCTCTGGATATGGATGCAAATAATAACCAGTTTTAGTCCTCAGAGCAAGGGAAATGCAGTTCATGGCTCTGGGCTGTGCCATGTACACTGTGCTTATATTCAGGTTTTTCGTGCTTTATCCTGTACAGGGAGGACAGAAACCCATGTTTTCAGAACCAACTACAAACAAAATAACTGCTTTTACACAGCGTGGGAATTGCCTTCTCATTGATTATTCTCTTGAAAGACCATCACAATTTCCAGTGAAAAGGCAAGAGAGATTGTGAAGTAAAGCTCATATAATGTGAGAAGAGATAAGAGAAAAGAGCAAATCCTGAAGGGAATTACGGTTCAGTGTTCCCACTTCTCGACATCAGTCTCTTCACTTTCTGTTATGTTGGCTGGTGAAGAAATGGTCATCCCTGTTTCAAGTGATACGCTCTGTGGTGAGGAATGTTAGGAGCTACAAGGATCTTATTTTAACAAGTGAGAAATACACAGACTGTGTGATATTAGGTAATGTCTGAAAAGCTTCCCTTAAAAGTTTCTTTGGAGCTCCAAACTTCAATTGCAAGTATAGAAACTCATCCCAAGAATTCAGACAATACCAGGTGTTTGTTACCAACAATTGGTCCATTTTTGCTGGTTTTATTTTTCTGACTGAGCTAAAATGGACATGTTTCTTGCATTACCAAAGTTACTCTTGCAGTCCAGATGAGCAGATAATTTATAGACTTCTAAACTTTTCCACCTTTGGTCAAGTGGAATTTTCTGTTGTTCTTCAGTGTCTCTGCCTGAAGGTCAAAATCATGTATTTGGGGCATCTCTAGATATATAGGTAAATAATTGATGGATGTGGATGTGGATTTTATTTATAAGGGTTACATAAACAGCTCACAGGATCACAGGGTGATTCAGCCTGGCAGGGATCACAGAAGATCATCTAGACCAATAACAAGATTCTTTGCAAGGAGGAGTTTCTAGTTTCTCAAGGATGCTACAGCTAGAAAATAAACTGAATTATGAAGTGTTGTGCTGTTATTGCAGAAACAAGTGCACAGCAGGATTATATTCCTCTATTCTGTCACATACCAAAGCCAAACTCTCCTTCCTGTGGAACTCAGTGAAATAAACCCCACAATGCTGGCTCTTTGGAGTAGTACTTCTGTACAGCCAGTTTGGAGCCCAGTTGTGCAGCCCTTGTCCCCAGAGCAGTGGGTGATCAGGGCAATGGTCAGCAGGGCTGGGTGGCATTTGGGGCCACGAGTGACATCCCAACAGGGGGTTTGGAATCTCTTCCCTCTTGCACTCACAGGATATTGAGGAGAGGAGCTTTACAAAACCACATGCAAAGGACACAAACACCAACAGAAAAGGGATTTAAATCCTCAGCCTTTGCCCATTTCACTGTTTCCCCCCTACAGTAATTTCTGGGTTTGGACAGCATTTTATACAACTCAGTTGCATAACAACCTTTCAGTGAACCATTAAATTGCTTACACATACAACAGATTTCTGTGACAGATGATAAAAATAAAAATTGGAAAAGGCCTTATTGAGAAAATAAAAGGAACTTATTGCCACATTTAAACCCCCAACATATCCTAATTAAGACTGATCAAGACACACAAGGCTAATGGTATATGAATTTTCTAGCTTTTGAAAATAATTTGTAGGACATTTTAAAGGTACTTCCAGGAATATATTGGAATATCTGCTCTCTCTTTTTCCACTGAGTATAACACTAATTCCAAATCACCAAAGGTTACAAATGTTATTTACAGAAGCAGAAACAAAGTACTCCAAGCATGTGAAGTGTATTCAAACGAAAAATACTTTAAAATAAGAGGGCTTCCTCAGGTTCATGACAAGAGAACAAATGCTTCCTTCTACAGTACTTCTAATCCTAAAGTTGCTGGTTTGAAGAGGACTTGTTTACCGTTTTCTGAGTATGCCTCTTGTGTAGGTATTCATCAAACCTGATTAAAAAAAGTCTCAAAGCTGAGTCCAGACACAGTTTGGGAATATTTCAGAAACACTGACTGTTACAGTCCTAATTTCACCTAATTTAAAACCTGTTAAGAAGGATTCCTCAAATGCCAATTTTTCTGCAGTGTGAGTGTTTTCAGAGTCTTCTGATTCTATTTGAAGAGTTCTAAAATTGACACTCAGCATCCTGATACCCAGACAAAGTTTCTCCTGATAATTTTTTCCCTGCAAATCAGGGATCAGAAGGAAAAACCACCTTGGATTTTCAAGAGGTAACAGCCAATTTGCACCCACTGACCCCTTCCTCTGAGAGGAAACAGCTTTGCAGTAACCACATGTTTTGTATCCCAAGCTCATCCTGTGTCAACTGCTCATGATTACCTGGTAACAGCAACAATTGAATCTTCTACTGGAAGACTTTTGAACAATCAAACACTGGCAGATGGAATATTGCCCGGCTTCATTGAAAGGAGTCACCATTTATTACCAGCAAATGGATTATATTTTAGCTGTAATCCAAAGATCTGTGATCTCATTAAAAAAATAATATCTTCTAAACCAGAAATACACTGGCAGCTGAAATGGAGACTGTTCTATCCAAGTCTTGCCACAAGCACAGAATTTAACATGAGACATTCAGGATGCTTTATAAAGTTCACATTCTTAAAGCATATTTGCTAATAAAAGCTTCACAAATTTTAATTCTCCACTACACAGAGAATCAAAGGGTCTGAGGGGAGTTCAGATTTTTAACCAGATATTTTAAACAGGGCTGTATTCACTGCAGAGATTATTTATTCCTGCAGTGTAAGTAGCCAGAGGTGCCTCGTATATGGAAGTATAAAAATGAGGGTTCTGCATCTCAGGTTAAAAGGGAAGATTAAACTCTGGGTCCTGTTAGGGAGGAAAGGTTCTATTTTATTTATGGCACTGAAAAATCTGAATCTGAAGTTAGGCCATTCTAAGCTTGGGGGAATTGTGTCCATCAGGAAGAGCACAAAACCCCAACTATCTCCCTGTGTTTATTCACTTGGTGGCTCAGTCCTGGATCAAACCTTGCCTTGGTTGCTGCAGCCTCAGGAGCCCCTCAGCATTTCCTGTGGCTGTGACACAACTCCTCCCCTGGTTACCAACCAGGGATTCACAGAAACTTCTACCCCAGGAAAGATCTGTTTATTTTTCTCTTACATTTAAGAAGCTTTTGCCAGATTTTCAAACTTGGGTGCCTAAATTCCAAGTGCTCAGAAGCTCAGCAAACATGGGTTTAGAATGCAAAGCCTGTTTGCACATAAGGCATCTCCCTGACAGATGAATCCTATTAACCTTGTTAAGACTAAGTATTTAAATTTAAGCACATGTTTGGGAAATTTGCTGGGTCAGAGTCTTCAATTTTTAATAGAGATTTTACTTAATACTTTTTATTTACACTTGCAAGTTGGGCCTTTGGTTGTCATAGTGTTTTCCAGAATTTCACTAAGTAGAAGAGATGAATTTTGTGCACAGATTGGTGACATATCATTGTTTTTTTTAATTAACTGAAGACTTCAACACAACCAAGGAAGCACTTTTAGATATGAGGACACTTGTCCTTTTCTTTGTTCAACTTTATCTTCCACTTTTCCCTCCTTTCTGTTATTTATCTCTCCAGTTTTAGGCTTGCCCCATCCAGGAGTAATTCAGGGAAAGGTTAGTGCTGCCAGCAACAAGGTGAAGAGAGGAGATGACTGAACATCCTTCTCTGTCTTACGATACCACAGAAAGAGCATTTGACTTTGCAGCAGTAGGAAGAACTTCCTGAAGAATGATTAGATTAATGGCCAGATACTGATTGATGGGTCAGGATAAGGCTCACTAGCAAATTTCTATAAAAAGTGGGTTTTTTGAACTTGTCATTGCATTTAGTTCTTTAGGATATTCATCTCTTGTGACATTACAGATGGAATGACATAAACACAACCAGGAAAATCAGACTTATCAAAGAAGTTCCCAAATTTCTGGGCTGGATTTCCCTCTAGAGAGAATCTAATTCTTCTATAATGCTGAAGTCATAGTCAGGAAATATAAGGAAGTCCTTTCCCAGAACATACACACACCCACACACATATATATATAATATATGTGTATACAAAACTGACCTAGGTTATGCTATTGCCATTAATTACAAGACTCCCAATGGTAACAGTCATTAAAAGAGTCCTTCATTAACTTTGTTCCCTAAAACATCCCTCGGGCTGCCCACTGAAGTCCTGTTGATGATTAGAAGTCCATGCCTCTGTTTTATATCTGTTCATTGAATTAAAGCACATCCATTTTCTATTTTCCAAATGATCAGTGCACTTTTTTCAGGAGCAGCACTTTACCTGAGCTGCAATGGATCCTTCAGTCACCCACTACACTATTCTGGAAAACACACGTGGGTGGTTGTAGATGATGCACAGGAAGACTCACTAAGAGAAAAACTGTTAATATGTATTTCCTGGGGCAAAAAAAAATAGAGTGTGATTTATTGAAATGCCTAAGATTTTAGTGAAAATTTGTTTAGATTTTCTCTGTGCTCAATGCTCCAGAGTGGCATTGTTTGCCAGAACTCTGTTGCAGGAATTACATGACCTAATATCCCCAGAAGCAGACAGTGCTCAGTTTATTTAAGCAATATTTTCCTTTCAAACTGAAAAATTAGAACTTGAGAACATGGGGTTGATCCCCAACCTTTGAGTCTCCTACAGCTGGAATACAGTAGTGCTCATTAGTGGGGACAAGGTGCTTCTGAGCTGAAGCATCTATGGCATGAAATTTCAGCAAAGAAGTGTGAGCAGTGATTTATTTGGAGGAGTTCCTGTACCTGTGGGCTCTGGCCAGTTCTGCACACACACCTGACAAGCAAGGTCTGTCGAAAACAAGAACTGGTTTTCACTTTGATCTCATTTCCTGCATCATTGCCATGGAATACTTGCCCAAGAACAGTCACTGTGGTTTTAAGCCTTGGTGCAGGAAAGCCAGTGTTTTTAAATTTAGATGGTAATGATACGTTCCCAGTGACAAAATAACGTCCCAAAGCCTCCTGCCACATGGCTCACTGAGAGCAGTGCAGCTGTGCTCTGAGTCCTCTCGTGTTGCTTTGAGATCTGGAGCATCTGCCTTTCCAAAACACTTCACTCTTAAGGCTCCCTAATGAAGGCATTTAGGATTGCAGGAAGGAAAGACTGTTTTCCTGCATGCTGGGAAGTATGGCTGAGACTGGGTGGGGAGTAATGTGAAATTTAAATATTCTAGAAAAAGAAAACACAGTAAGGGAAAAGGCCAGGACAGGCTTTCACTACTGTAATTTAGTCTGGATTCTTTTCAAGCAGTGCTGGAACAGTTTGCTGACAGTGCTAGAAGGAACCAGAGGTTTGATGTGGTAGCTGACCAAAAGTTACAGCGGGGTTAGAGGCATTTTAATGGCCAAAACATGCCCAGCGTGTTTGTTTCTGGTGTCACACCAAGTCTAGAGCTCTCCTCCAGCATTTCCAGGGAGATAGATTGGTTGAGCTTCTTCTACAGAACAGGAAAAGGGAAACTTTTGCAACAAAGAGAAGCTGCTTTGCAGATTTCCATCTGGTTCTTCATTTAGGAAGCTGAGCCCAAGGCTGAGCGTTCCGTGGGTTCTCCCCCAATTAAGGAGCAGTCATGAGTGTCGTGGGGAACACAGGCAGTGCCTTCCTCTGCTTTATGTAACACCCACAGCCCTGGAGAGAGCCTGGGGGGCCATCCTGCTATTCCTGGGCAACTTGGGCTTGTGGAGGAGTTTCCAGGGAGAGCAGGAAAGGAAATAAGGCTTTTGTTGCTGGGACTGAGCTGGTGTGCTCCGTGTGCTCCGAGCGGCAGCACTCGGAGGGGAGGAGAAGGAACAGAAGAAAGGAACAGAAACATGGATAAATCCTTCCTTCCTACAGAGACTTTGTTTTGTTAAACTGATCCATTGCGTTTCCTGGGAGTTTGAACTGAGGTGAGTGAACAGAAGGTATTTGAAATGTGTTTCTGTAATTCTATATTGAGGGTGTGCTGCTTTTCACATGAAGGAATTAGGACTCGCAGGGTGTTTTGCATGTGATCCAGTATGCAAGGATGTGATATGTCTGTGATCATTTAGAATATAGGAAAAAAAATGCCATTGGCTCTCTTTTACCTGAGGAAGTCGATTGTTCTTTCATTCTCTGTGCTCTGCAAATCATACATTTCATAACTGTGCATCTGTTCCTCCCAGGCAGGTGAATTGCATAACTCTGTTACTCGTTTCAGTATTGATAGATACACTTTTCCAATAGGGAGAGGGATTCATTCTACAGTTACATTGCAGAGAAGCTGGGAGGCAATAAAAAGGATTTTCCCAGGGCAAGTGCCATGATAGTTTGGAGTTTAGGTGTGTATTGAATAGCTGGACTCTTCCCTCCTGGCACTGATGAGAAAAGGAGTTTTGGTAAAAGATCCAACAGTGCAGGAAAGTTTATTTCTATGAAACCTTTAAATGTGGTCAGGTCAACAGTTGTCTGGCGTGCCTGTGCCTGCTTTTTGCTGTCTAGTTGGAAGATGCAGGATGTTTTTATGCTCCCTAGTACTTAGATACTGATATACATTCATTTACAACCTCCAGTTGAAAAAATCAGAAATGTATTATTTTATAAAATACAAACTTTTTCAGTAATGTATAAACCAGCATATTGAAGCATTCAGGAGATGCTTTTTTCTATAAGTTTGCATCTGCATTATGATTAAAATTAAGTGCCTGGTGAAATTAAATTCACATACTTAAAAAGAAGCCCTCAATTCTCTTCCCCTCTCACTCTTCCTACACATTATTCATCTGGTATGTGAAAAGCTGTTCTGTGGCTTCCACACAAAAGCCAAGCAAAAAGAAAGCCAGAGATGTTGCAGTTAAATAACGATTATTTTCAGGATCCTTCTAAAGCACAAAACAAAATGTTCTCCAGATATTGTGAAAATATATAGGTACTTTCAGCTAATCACATGCTGTATACCAGAAAGCCACTATGTTAAGAGCACATTATTAAGATTTTAAAGGCAAGCACTAAACACTTAAGAAATGCCAGAATTCTGGTTGTCTGTGCAATCTTCCCTTGGCTGCAAATAGCTTGTCCACCACCAACCCCTGGTTTCTGCTGGAAATTCAGCACTATTTGCCATTATAAAGCAACCCTGAGCTAACACAATGTGATTTGTATAAATTTCATAGGGTTAAAAAGGAGTTGATTTGTAGAAAACCTCATGGGGTACCATTACTTTATTTACATGGTCTCATCCCAGTGAAAACTGCCCAGTCCAACCTCCGACTTGTGTGGCTGGAACACTTCTCCTCACTCTCTTGTGCTGCCTGAGGTGAGCAAATCTCAGCTGAGAATAAGTAAAAGATTTCCAGTTTTGTGTTAGTGTTTTCCTGCTCTGTGGTTTTGACCTGAACACTTAAGAGGCTCTTGTGGTGAAGCGAGAGTGGAGCCCAAAGCTGTTGGGAGGAAGAAATCTACTTAGTGGGGAAATAGAAAGGTTTTTCTTAATGAATGGGCATCATCTGAGATCTGATTGAGCACATCAAGGCTGGGAATCCCAAAGGCCCCTGTGGTGAGCTGAATTAGACCTGTGCTTGATGGGGAGCAGCCACTCCACCTCAGCACTGCACTTGGCTTTTGGATTTCTCATCTCCAGGAGGGATGTCTGGGAGAGGCAACTTTGCAAGGGGAGTTCATTTTCCATCCTTTTGTGCACTTCAGAATAAAGACTCATGTTTCACTAAAGCAGCTCGAGGGAACCCAATAGTGAAACAGCTTTAACTGACTTAGGTGAGTGACTGATCTGATCTACACAAGAGTTCCTGCTGTGACCTGGGAAAACATTCTCATTGTTTCCAAGAATGGAATCAAAAGATTCTATTTCAACATAAAATTTCTGAAAATCATGGAATTTTTCTTGGCACAAGGAAATCTGTGAATATTTCTAATATTTATGAAAGCACCTTCATTTGATGTGTATTTTTTTAAACTTAATTTGTACTGGAGAGTCCTGTGGCAGATCCTCAGTTGATATAATCAGTAATAGATCCACTGATTTCACAAGAGCTGGAACAATTTATAACACTGATGGTGAATCTGCCCTTGAAAAATTAGTTTCCAAAGTGCTTGGTTGTCTGTGGTAGGAAAAAGTTTTGTGGTTAAAATATTGGATGAAGGAAAGGGTCTGTTCTTTATCCAGTTTTTCAAAACCTTGGAAAAAACATTAAAATCTGTGCCTGTCTCTATCTTCTAAAGTTTGACTAACCTCTTTTAGAATATTTAAATTGTAATCTCTTCAGAAAAACATTCTTATTTATCAATTATTTTCGTGGTTGTTTTTCCAGCTTTTATCTTGGAGCTCTAACAATTCCCCAAACGTGCCCTGCAGCTTTTACAACAATATTTGTTGAATTCCAAGAGACAAGTTGCAAAAAAACCCCCCAACCTTCTTATTTGCCATCAGTGTAGATAAAGCTGAGCCACATCCACAGAGGGGCTGGTTTGCTGTGAGCAGTGATCACACATAACCATGTTATGACAGAGATGTAAAACAAGAATGAAGATGTCAGAGCTACCTAGCAGCAAGTGTAAATTTAATCTTAAGATAAAAGCATATCAAATATACCCCAGTGGCTTATTGCCAGAGATGCTAATTGGAAAAAGCTGTATTATGCAAAGCCATTTGTTCCAAATGGCTCTTCAGGGACCAGGTTAAGGAGGAGTTTCCCCCTGTGTGGTTTGGTCTTGTTTACAGAGGTTGTTAATATTTGCATAACCAACTCAGTGAAAAAATATGTCAAGTGAATGAAATAGACTGAAATGTGACTCTGGAAATTTCAGTTTTCACTGAAAAAAAATATTTTAAGGAAAAGCTGTAAATTGCAGACTATACCAATATTAGAAGATTGCAATTCCCCTCATACAGCCTGATCACTGTCTCTCCAGGACAAGATGTAGGGGGAAATAATTTTGGATTCAGGAAGTGACTGCTTAATCAAACAGCAACCTTAGAGCCCACAAGAAGAGATACCACTCTGAATTTCATCTGGGGTGGGGCTCAGGGCTCAGTTCTAAAGGGTTTAGAGGGGTAACAGGCAAAACACAATTGTATTTGGGGGGGATAGGAGGCCCAGGGCATCCATGTGCTGAATCTCTAGAAAAGAACTGTGTCAAAGTGAGGTTGTTTGGTACAAAAGGAACACCTAAAATAGACAGACCAAAAAGCAAGATGCATCTAAGATGATAAAAATAGAGTGTATTTGAAACCCAGGTGAAATACATGCCCATAACTCAGGATAGAGCTCTCATAAAATATTATGAATGGCAGTGGGAAAGTTAAGGAGATACTGTAGGGAAAAGGTGGGTATTCAAAGATTAAAGTTTGCCAAAATGGAGGTGGAAACTCTTTTCATCTCCCTCATTGCCCCCTCCCAGCACTGAAATGGTGCTGAACAGCTGCTGTCCCAGGGAAGGCTCCTCCTGCCAGAGCTGCTGCCAGGAGTGTCCTCTCTGTTAAACACACACCCATCCCTCATCCTTAGACTCCAGTGGACATTGCAAGTGATAGGCATGCCTTTCAAAGCAAATTAAATTTCTTGTATCCCTTTTACTCAAGGAGGATAAATGAAGCCCAGAGGGAAAGGAAAGGTTGCTCAAGGCTACCAGACAAGTCAGTGGCAGGACTGCACAAAGGAAAAATCAGCAGTTCTCTCGGGTTTGGGATCTCTTGGCCCATGCACAAGACAGTCTTTATAAAAAGTGACACCAGAAATCTAAATAATGTCCAATTTATGGATTATTGTCTGAAAGAAACCCACACTGAAGCATAAATACCATAAAACAGGTTGAATACTGAGCTGGTAACACTCAGTGTGTGTGTGAGAAGATTAATTAATTTTTCCTGATAAGGATTTACTCCAAAATAAGTGAGCTGCCCCTTTCCTCTATATCCACCAGTGGTTCTGCCCTGAACCACTCCCATCCTCACCAACACCACAAGGATTTTTGCTGAGCATTTACCAACTGTGTTGCCACTGTCAGTGCAAATAAATGCTGCCCCTTTGGAGTGGCAGGGGTGGGAGTGGTGGGTGAGGAGAGGTGAGAATCCTTTCCCCTGCTCAGCAGTGACCCAGCCTGGGTGAGGGCACTTTGAGCTGTCAGCTCAAATGGAATGAGCTTTGGCACGGTGCTTTTGCCTCTCAGCAGCCAAACAACACACACCTAATAGTTAATTCCATAATAAACTCATGAGAAAGCGCTGAGGGGTCATGGGCAGATGCCTCAGTCCAGTGCATGTGTGAGCTGTGAGTCTGCCCCATGGGCCCAGTTAGGACCATTATGCAAACTGGGTAATACCCTCCCCCCCAAAAAATTATCAAATTAAACATAATTCTGCAGCGAGTAGAACTGTATCAGTTTATAAATAGTGTGCATGGATCTCCCCTGCTGAATGACACAGGATTACTGCTGGGAAATCTTTGCAAAGCTTTGAAATCCTGCAAAATGAGGCATCATCAGGCAGCATAGACAGAGATGACAAAGAGAGGAGGAGCCTGGGTAGAGACAGGAATATGAGACTGGCCCTATTAACAGGAAGATGAATTTTACCCTGCAAATGCAGGTTTAAAAACTGCAAAGGTGATCTCCCGTTATTTCAATACGTGGACCACAATCCCTTCTCCAGCCGTGCTACCTTCAATGATGTTTCAGTTTTAATAGATTATCTGACATTTGAAAATACAAGTGTGGAGAGAGTTGTTAATACATTTAGACTGGGGAGCTTAATTTTGGTCATCTCTGGCTCTACATTCCTCTTAAAACATTTAATAGAGCCTCATTCCTCTTGGCTTCCATGAAGTGGGGATTTTAATTTATTTATGCTGATGAGGAACTTTTCAATATCCTCTTCCCCTCTTGTCACCATTACAGAGAAGAGGGCAATGATTTTTGAAGGAAACTGTTTTTTATCTAGAACATGCAAAATTAAAAAGATACTGGAAAATGCAGCATAATTCAGGCTCACAGCACTCTGGAGACCTAGTTAAAGAATACCTGTTAATGGATTAATTTTTCATGCTCCACATGTGCAGGGGGATGTATTTCAGGGAATATATATAGGCCTACAATATAAAATCCATTTCAAAAGGAGTGTGATGAAATGGTAGAAGCTTGACCTAATGAAAGTAGTAATTTGTTTGAATATCCCATGATTTGTTAAATATACAGCAAATGCTTGACTGCACCCCTTGCACAGGTTGGAGAGGAAGATGCCACATGTAACTAACCTGACAGTTCTTGTAATATTTAATGCAACCCGCCCCTCTCAACCTTCTGCTTCTGATTAATCTATTTATAAATAGCTTTGCTACCAATTATTACTTTAAAACTAAAACAAAGGCCAGGGTTGATCCCTAGAAAGGATGGGGCTCTCCATCCTGTGTTCCCTTGAGGCTCCTTGTGCCAAATTTCTCCAGATTTGTGCGCCAAAGTCTTTCAGATTTGCCCCTGGTCCTTCTCTGTTCTTTAATTCTCTCTAAAGACAGTTCTCCCTCCCCAGAAAATCTTGAGATTTTCTTACAAGTCATGTCACTTAAATTAAACCACGGGTTATTGAACCCTTATGACTCACTTTACCAAGCTCTGCTGAATAACCACGTGGGCCAGAAAATTTAATTAGTTTCTATTGTCTGTTTGCAAAATCTATTAATGTTCTCCAAGAAGAAATGAGCTCTGTCACTCACAGAAATCTCAGCTTTCAGACCCCAATGTTATTTTTGCAGCACTATATTTTTTGCCTAAAATTAGACCTCAGTCTATTATTACAGGATTATCCAGACATGATCACCAGGCACCACTATACATAACAATATATAACAAATATATTCAGGTATCAGAAGCTTTCAGAATTTCTGATTTTTGCTTTTGGAGAATAAGCCTTGAAAATGTAACCCACATGCGACCAAGGAGATCCATCCCTTTCTCTTGCCCCTCTCCCACTGCAAAATAAATAAAAAAGACGGGGAGATGTATGGAATTTTCAGGGTGATGCTCCAATTCACATATCTAGCCATGGTACTAAAGCCATAACTGCCAAGACACAATCTGATGCTTGTTCCACTGGGCTACTTTTTCCTTTTCATAGTTCACATCCCTGAAGAACATTTAGATTTTAGGGACCATCTATAAATGGTCTATATATCTATAATATATAGATAGCCCACAGTGCTTCTGTATTCTGATCTACACAGATTTAGTCTACACAGTTCTCACCTTTCTCTCAGCTGGGAATGGAGCTGGATTCATAAGCAAACCAAAAAACAGCCCTCCCCTTGCCCTGAAAGACAGAGCCCAGTTTGAGAGAGCAGAAAATCCCAGGAAATTTGCACTGAACATTGCTGAAAACAGCACTTCGAAGATGCTCGTGAAGCTCTTTGAATGAAATATTGAACAGGGGTCTAAAAATGAACTTTGGCTATTCAAAGCAAACAGCACAGAGAGAAAATCAGGATAGTAGGAAGAGAAAGGAACTGTTTACTTTTTATGTTTCTGCTCATTAAAAGTATGATTAAATTGAGAAGGGGAGATAAGGTAGAGCATGTGTCACATATTTGCACTGAAGATAGCCAGGCAGCATCTTATTTGGCTTCAAACTGAATTCCCCTGTAGCTGTGCATCCTAGTAGGGCTTCATTTTATTAAATGTCATGTTATAAACTATTACTTTGCTGTGTTAGTGTGAAGTAGCTGCTGGTGCCATCCCATCTGTGCCTCAACCCTCATTAGCCTCTGCTCTCATTTTCTACAAAGATGACTCTATTTTGAGAAGAATCATGGCAAGAAATTATGCTTGTTTAGTGAGGTCTCATTCAGCAAATTGTGGAACTGTGGAGTTGTCCCTTCTGCACTAATTTAAGGCCTGTGACCACAGTGAGAATTTGCTGGGCTCCAGGATTGAGCTGCACAAGCCAAAAGGCAAAGTGCTGGACCAGAGGTGAAGGTTCTTTCCAGCACCGGATCAGCCTGAGACAGTTGTGTTTTAGCTTTCCTCCTCTGTGAAGCACTGGGGTGTATCATTACAAAACAGTATTATGTAAGACTCAGCTGTTATGTTAAAATAACAACTGGCAGACATGATACTCATACATGATACTGAGCCATTTCCTGTGGGGTTTTATAATCCTTAATGACCGTGGACCATCCAGGTTAGTGTGGAGGACAAGATGCCAAGGACCACTTGACTGAAGAGATTGTATGTCTTGAGTGGCTTTACAGTTGCCATGGGAAAATTTATTTGCTGAGTGCCAAAGGGCATCGTGGAAGAAGACAGTTGTTTTCCTTCTTAAATGGTCAAAACATAAGTTAAACCTGTCCTGAGGCAGGCTCAGCGTATCCTGAAGCCACCCTGGAACATTCTCAAGAAATAGAAAAAGTTTGCAATTTGAAACAGCAACGTTTGGGTTGTTTTCTATTTGTCATCTGGCTTTGCCAGTTTGGGCTTGGGAGATGCTTAACTGTCAAAGCTTTTCACTTTTAATGTTGCCTAAATCCAAAGCAGCACTGCCCTTCTCCCCTTGCCCTTCTGCCAGCTCTGGGCTGAGGGAAACAAAAACAAAGGGAAAAAAGAGAGCAAAGAAGAATAAAAGCAGAGGAGGAAACTTCCAGGAGAGGTGAGGAGAGCTAAAGAACCCTTTCCTGGGAGCTGCAGCTGCCTCTTGTTTACAGTCCCACCAACTGTGCATTTGGGCACTCGAGTGTTAGAAATATGAATGTTCAAGACAGCACTGTAATGGATGCCCAACTTTAACTTCTAAATTATGCCTCTCTTGTTTGCTTTGGAAGTCATCCTCTGTGTTCCTGGCTGAGTTAGATGGATTATTGGGAAGGGGTTAGGACCAACTCAGCCACTGGGCTCTGCTGGGACATGGCTTTACGAGATCTCCGATGCCCACTGTGCCACCCTAAAATCAAGCTCCCAAACCCTCTCTCACTCTGGCCTACAGGAGAAGTAGCTATTTTATGATGCAAATCTATATTGCCAGCAGACTCCTTGACATTTGTTTTTTAGATTTTCAAGATGCAGTTATGCAATGCAGTGTGTAACACTGCCTGTATATTTATATACAGCATAGATATAATATGTAGATACAGACTATAGAATACCTGCCAGATTTGGGGAGGGTGGAGCATACATGCTGTAGTGCATAAGCCAGAAGTCCAAAGGAAAGGCAGCCTGAGGAAAGGGTGGTGTGTTGTGCTCTGAGAGCAGAGCTGTTCTGCACCAGCCTCGCTGGCTGAGGCTGCACAGGCTCCTGCCCTGCACAAATCCTCTCCTTGCCTGAGCTGCTGTTGAGAGTCGAGGTCACTGAGCAGAAATGAAGTGTACAGAGGCTGAGCCACCATGTGATGTCTCATTTTGGATCCTGCCACCCACACCTGAGGCTGGGGCTCAGGCTGGGGCTCACATTGGTGTCACATCCCCTTCTGGCCCCAGCAGGCTGTGCCCGAGGGGTGACGTTCACACCAGCTCTGTGCACGAGTGCTGGTAACAGCAGGGCAGGTTCCCTGCACATCAGGCATGGGCAAAGGACCATATTTCTGTCAAATCAGCCAGAGCTGTGATACACTTTATGCCAGCTCTGTGCTTTTATGCCAACTGTGGGATGACAGACAAAGCTTGATAAGTGCAAGTGGTGCAGGCAAATGATACCTGATCCAGCAAAAGGCTTGCAGGAACCAGGTTGGTGATAAGTGCATTTTAAACATGCTTGGAAAGGCAGAATGGATTTCTGCTGGATCTGCATTTTGTACCACCATGATCTTTTTGATCTGATCCTAAATGCCCTAAAACTTGATTTATTGGATACCAGCCCAAGACTTTGTAAAGCAAGACCTACTTGTGTCTGTGTCTTCTACCTCATGGAAGAAAAGTTGTTTTAGGGAATCTGAGTTGCAGTATCTAATCCCATGCCATGCACATGCCATGGAAATACAAACCTCCTCCCATCCAGCAGCTCTCCATTTCAGAGCTCACAGTCTTATAAATCCTGCAAAATTGGGTTTGGGCTGCCCAGAGATCTGTAGCACAGTGTCCCCTGTTCACTTTACAAATATCTTGTCTCTGTTTCCCCATTAAAGAAAGAACAAAATCATAAGATGTATTTGATTTTCAGTTTTAAGCATTCTGTTTGGGTTTCAGAAGGTTTATTGTGAAGCACATGTCTTGGGTGGCATGGCCATGTGTTTTTGCTTGTGGGATCTCTGGGTGATCCCACCAGGAAGGCACAAGACACCCAACTCCCCTAACCCTGGATTGAATTCCTAGAAGGGCACCTGGGGCATGGTTGGCATGTGAGGGAATCACCAGGAGCCAGCACATGCCAAGGAAGAGCAGCCTCATGGATCAGGTGCCTGGAAGCAGGATATGAGCTAGGAGGTATAAAATGTCCCTTTAAAGTTCTGGGGAGGTGTTTTGTTTGCTGATTTATTGTGACAGGAGCTCTTAGCCCGGTGCCCACACAAATGTCATGCCAGGCAGTATCAGTTTCGTGCCTGTGCAGGAAGATCATGGGGACACAGCAACACCTGCTCTGCTACTCATGGATTTGGGGCGGGCTCTGCTGGGGCTGTTTCTGGGCAGGAAGACAAACCTGGGGGGTTTTGGGGCTGTCAATCTGGTATCTTTAGATTTGGTTCCCTCAGCACAAGCTGGATGGGCTTTCAGCAAGGATATGGGGACAACATGCAACTGGGTGGGGACATGGTGCCTTGTCTGCCATCCTGCCTTGTCCCCACAGAAATGTGTGCATTTTAGAGCCATATCTGAACGGAGCATCCCAAGGCTATACTGATAGCCAGATGTCAGAATCATAATTTTTTGTTCTTTCAAGCCTTCCCCAGTAGCTTTAAATAGAAGAATAAATTTTCCACGGAGAAAGAATCTTCTATTAATAGCATTAGATCATTTCAGCACTTGAAAGGAAGAAATTAGTTGACTTTTTCATAGGGTTTTTTTTAATACTTTTTAAAATATCATAAGCCCTTTTATTGTGCAGGCAAGAGCATCCGCCTTCAGAGTTTTAATTACTAGGGGAAAAAAATTCTCTGAGTTCAAAAAATAAAAATAGTGAATAAGAATATGTGCAATGAGCTAAAATAAACATCTTCAAACAATCTGGCCCTATGTGTCAGTTCTTTCTCATGCTTTGATAATCTCATCTCTGCTGTTGAAAGAGCCTTACACAGATTGCACAGGAGGCCTGAAGCTGATGGAAAAGCCTTCTGCTTACCCAGGGCACTGAATTGCCAATAAGAGGGGATGTTCTGCAGGGCAGTCTCAGCAAATCTCCTCGCTGTACTTTCTCATAACTCAGAGAATAAGGCCAGTTCCAGTCCCCTGATCTCATTCTAAGATCTCTCCTCATTCATTTAAGGAAATGAGAGGAAAACAGGCCGTGTAGGCATCACTGCCTTTTCCAAATAAACTTTGTTATCCTCTTATTTAAAACATGAAGATATTCCAAGTGGCAAAGAGCTTTATACACAGCTTCACTAAAAAGCAAAAACATAAAACATGTTTTGTTCTGCAGTCACAGAAATTCCAGTCATTCATAGCAATGAACGGGCAATGTCAAAGGAACATATGGTATTTTTAGCTCTGCTTCATTACCCAACGTTGTAGATGAATCCTGAGTACTTGTAACATCTAAAAGCTTTCTCAGAGAAGAAAGGCTTTTATTGCATGGTCTTGATTAAAGTCAGACTGTTCCTAAAAGTGCACTGAGCAAGGAGAGAAGGATGGGCACTCAGACCTGTACAAGTGGTGAAATGACAGCAAAAACAGGGCTGTGAAAGCAGAATGTGTTTGAGGAGAGGAGGGATGGTGAGGAGAACAGTCTCTGACAGGGAGAGGTGACTTCAGTGCCTGAGCTGATGTACAGGAATTCAGGACTGAAGCTCTGTGTTAGAGACAGATAAGCTCGAGTGACACAGGGCAGGGGGAGGCAGAATGGTACCTGCTGTAAGTGCCATGGAGCTCACAGACACATTTGATACCAATATCCACAACATTTCTTTTAGTTATGTGTTTGCTGTGTGATGAATTTGGTGTATGATGAAGTTGACCTTTCTTTCTGTTTCCTCACTTCCTGCACAAGAGCCTTGACCTGGTTTGCTCTGCTCGGTCTAGACCTGTGCCAGAGCATGAGGGATCTGGCTTGTTCTCTACAAAGTTATGGCATTTCAGAATGAAGGATGGGTTTCTGCAGGAGCTTCCCCCGTTGTTTCTAAATATTTCAGAGGTAGCTTCAAGCAGAGATTTAGGTTGGATGCATCTTACACTGCCTAGGAAGGAAGAGGCAGGGGATGAACATCTTAGCTTGGAATAGCATGGATCAGTGTGGCAAGCACTGAACACCCTTCCAGTTCTTATAAAAAAAGCCTGTGGATTTCAGAGTTTCTTGGAACATCACAGAACCAAATCCAAATTGTGCCTAGACCAGTGAAATTCAATACCATCATTACACCAAACAATCCCCAGAGTCAACAGCAGTCTGAAATCTCTGCAAATGCTGAAGAAGAATTACATGAATTTCAAGACAGTGAGATGGAAATCCTCAAATATCTTCATTTTTATTACCCTCATAAGTAATCTCTTTTTGCAGCAAAGATATTGGCACTTCCTCTAGTAATTCCCATGTAGGTTTGTAGCACTAAAGAGGCTTGCAGGAGCCTTGTGGCTTTTTAGTGGTATAGCCCCAAACACACCCAGGTTCCCTCCTAGGGAAGCAGTTATTACAGTGTTGGGGGGGGTTCTTTTCCAGCTCTCCATGACTCATGAAAGCAGCTGAGAACACAGTGAAAATGTGAGAGCTGAGAAGAAACTGAGAAGAGGGAGTAGTTATTCCACTTCTCTTTCTCTTGGAAGAACTAAAAAATACATAAATTTAGGTCAGACAGGGTAAAAATATTCCATGCTGGTTTTCCTTCCATGCTGTTTGGGCTTTGTGAGACTTACAAAAACAGGCCCAGGATATGGTTGAAGTGAACAAGACTATTATTTACTTGTTTAATAAAAACCTCATGCATTGAAATAGAAATTCAGTTCATGTTCTATGGTGGTTTTAAAATGATAGTTTTGTCACAGATCTGGTTATCCCTTTTGCGTAAAAATAATAAATTAAAAATTAAAACCATAAGAAAACAAGAGGAGAAAATCAAATATTCTTGCTGATGTAAGGCAAATGTTAGAAAAACATTCATTAGAGGTTTCCATCTGAAAAACATGTCCTGAGTGAAAATCAAGAGCTGGAGACCAAAGAACTGCCTGGGACTGCTAGTTTAAAAGAATGTGACTTTAAAACTCCTGGCCAGTAAAATTAACAAAACTTGTCTGTACAAAGAGAGAGCCCCCTGACATGCTCTAGTTTGGGAAATGGTGCTTATTTTGTGTCCTTTTGCATAAGCCCTGACCAGAAGAAGTGTAATCATGTGCTCTCAATATCAGAGAAAATATCCTTGGGAGAAAATCTTGTGGCTCCAGCCCCTCCTGTTGGATCCACAGCCTGGGCCAAGCTGAGCAGGACAAGGTCTGATGCATCAGCCACCTGGAGACACTTTGGGAAACCTCCCAGCACTTCAGGAGAGGTGTGGAGAACTTCTGCCAGTGCTCCTGGAGGCTTTTAAATACAAATGCTGCCAGGAGACTTCTAAAATATCTAAAAAAGCCATTTCTCAGCAGTCAGGATTTACATTTCAGTTTGGCTCATGGCATTCTTTGTACCTGTGTTGAATATGTTTGTGTGCTCCTTCCTTGCTACTCCTGTATTTCACTGTGTTATAAACCTTAGAAATTAAAGTGGCTTTTTCTGTCACAGCCACAACATCACTCTAGCAAGTTTGAAATTGCCCTTATGTGTTGATTTATGCACAGCAATTTCATTGATCCTAAAATGTGTTGCTGAAAGGCTCTAGGAAGGTCCCTGCCACTCTGGACACAGGGATGTAGAACAGACAAATGGAGTCTAAGGACATTTCAAATAAGCTTTAGTATGGGCTAAAACACAACTTCACCAAAAATTGACCAAAGTCTTGATGCAAGTTAGTGACTTTTGGTCCCAACAACTCACAGGAATTTGCACGTGGGATTAGGGGCTTTTGAGTGCTGTAGTTTAGTAAAAGAAATAATGATCTTTATCCCTGCGCTGGAAGGAAAACAGGAATTCTTCGTTTGTTTCTGGAAAGATGGTTTAGTTTGGTTGGTATTTTTGTTCCAGTGAAGGACCTTGTTTGCTTTGCACTTTGTAAGGCAGGAGCTCGTTCTCTCGAGTCACAAGATCAGAGTGCTTGACAAATGCAGCAGGAGGTGGTGAGTGCTCAGCACCAGCTGCTCACAGACCCACTTCCAGCCCTGCCTTCTTCCCAACGCAGGCACCAATGGATCCCGTTAGCAAAGGAATGGCAGTCACTTCCATATTGTTCTCCCTGCTTGGCTGCTGGGGACAGGGGGTGTTAAGGCACAGGCATTGCTGTGCTCCTGCCAAATTCTCATTCTGTTGTTCCACATGGGGCATTGTCTCTCTAATTTTCTGTTTCTTACAGGAGGCAAGGATTACAGCTCAGTAGTTTGTTTGTCCTTGTCTTATAAGGGAAGAAGGAAACAACCTGGAATGGAGTCATTCCAAGAGCTGCAGAGGAGACAGCTTCATACATTTTGAGTAATTTCCATGTTTATTCTTCCTCTGAAGGTCCTGCCATTCCCATTAGGAGCAGATTGTGGCCTTGGTTCAGACAAACAGTGATAATCACTGCAGTAAATTTGATAAGCAATTATTTCTCTTGGCCCTCGACCAGTGAAGAATTT
The DNA here is from genome assembly GCA_013396655.1 of Campylorhamphus procurvoides. Classification (NCBI taxonomy): domain Eukaryota; kingdom Metazoa; phylum Chordata; class Aves; order Passeriformes; family Dendrocolaptidae; genus Campylorhamphus; species Campylorhamphus procurvoides. Next base: position 179,622 of record WBMV01008990.1, on the reverse strand, counting down.
AATTTTAGAAGGCATGTTGCAGTTTGGTTAGATCAGTGTTTTAAAGCCCTTACCCAAGCCTGGAGATAGTTCCGTGCTGAGGTTCATGTTAATGCAGGATTGAACAGGTGAGAAGTGCCACTGCCCTTGGGGACATGGCACCTCTGACTGCTCTGTGTGTGCATGTGTGTCTTTTCAGAGGTGCTGAGGTCACCAGAGGGTTTGTGCTATCTTGCTGTCTTTGGAGAACTCCTGAGGATTTGGTATTATTGCTTCTGAAAAATGCCAGTCTTAAAAACAATGCTGCCCTCCAGGTATTTCCTACATGTGTCTCATATTTACAGAATGTTGTGTGCAGTAGAGCAAACCATTCCTAGAAAATATTTAAACCATGGATTCTGGTAAGATGACCTCCCAAGAAGGGCTTCATTGCAATTTACGTACCAACCAAGTGTATAAATCATTGGTAGCTTTAAAACAATTTCACAAGGAGCCAAATTGGATGCATAATCTTAGACAAAAGTTGAATTCAGTCACTGTGCCTGTTTTCTATCTACCTTCCCCTGTAGCTGTTCTGGTTTGCGTCATATTTGTGTTGTCTGAGTATTTCTTCTTCCAAATCTCTGTCCTATTCTGGAGTATGCACCAGAGACTGTTGAATAATTGTGGATTTGTTGCCAATGGGAGCCAGGGAAGAAAGTGCAAAGCAGCAGGGGTGATAAAGGAGAAGAGAAAACAAAAGGCAGATGCTCTTGCATTTCAGAGAGCAGAAGGAGTGTTTTCCATCTGCAGCAGTGGCACTGAACAGTGACAGAGCACCAAGAGAGCTGTGCTGTGTTCGAGGGAAGAAGGAAATTATGCATTAAATTACAAAGGCATAAAAGTGCATAGGACATGAGGATTTGATTATTTCCCGAACAGACAAATTTGGGATGGATATAAAGGGAGAGCTGATTGTATGTCTGGGAGACAGAGACTGCCATAAGCTGAAGAAGCTCAAAGCAGGTCAGTCCTGGGCCATGAATCCCAAAAAAGAGCAGTGCTTGTGTCCCTGTTAGCTGACGTGGTGCTCCTACACCCTTGGCTTCCCTGGATGTGTCTCTAAGGGCAGCTGCTGTCAGGGAGGAGCTGCAGTGCATGGATCTGAAGGTGCCTCTTGGAGACAGCACAGGGTGTGTTTCAGCCTGCAGACTCCCTGAGGAAGCTATAAAAAAACATCCTTTCAACAGGTTTGCAGCAAGGCTCCAGCTAATTAAACAAGTGCAGGTGCTGAACCACTGCTCCTGCAGTGCAGACAACGGCTTGACTGCTCCGAGGACATGGCAAGCCCAGTGCAAGCCTTGCTGTGCTCCCCGGGCCGGGCTCGCTGTGTCCTGCAGAGCAGCATCTCCCCGAGAGCCTTTGGGACACTGCCTGGCACTGGGAGTTTGGTCCCTGTCTGTGGCACAAACCCCGTGCAGCTGCAGGAGGGACACACTTGGCACGGTCTGGCTGCCGGCCCTGTGCAGAGGCAGTGCCCATTTCAATGGATTTTTATTTGATTTGAATGGATTTCTTGTGCATCTCAGGAGATGCTGCTCTGCTGCCTGTGACAGGCATGCAAATGGCAAGTGTCCCCTCTCAGAAGAAGATATTGTACAGGCCCAGGTAACTGAATTACACAGCAATCCTTAATTAGCCTCATTTTCTTATTGTTACTTAGCTCTTTCTTAGCGAGGCAAAGAATGTTGTGGGTTCCTTTATGCAAACACTGACAAACTTATTTTGTTAATGAACTGTTAATGTCACACCGAGCATTGTAAATCACAGCAAGTGGTACCGGCACTGACACAATGATCCAAAAGCATGAAAGGTTCCCCATTAATGTCTTTGCACCTTGGCTCACATGGTGGTAATGCTGTTAGGTGATATGTCAACTTCCAAAAGGAACGTTTTCTGGAAGACATCACAGATCTCAAGCATACAAAGAGTATTTTTATCTGAGAGATTTAGCTGGAGTTGCCACTTCCCCGCTCACTTTCCTTTGATAAGCATAATCTGGTTCCCTGTTCCTTTCAGGGAAAGCTGGTTTTAAAATCCAAATACTTTGAAGGGAAGCTCAGCATGACAGAATGGAAATAAACTTCCCTGGAAGCACAGCCCCCTCCTGCCACCCACAAATAATGTTTCAGGGCTTTTTTTCTTCAATTAAAGAAAAATGTTAAATCATAATTTAACACGCTAAAGAGCAGCGGAAATTATAGAACAAGGACATGGCAACTGTTTGAATATGAAGTGAAAATGGGAGCCCAGACTCTGGAGACCACACAGTAAACTTGCATTTTCATGCAGGGAAGTATGAAAACCTAATCAGGATTCATCCCACCCAGCTAAAAGAAAACTGCTTGAGCCCAAGAACAGCCTTTCCTCGGGGAAGCTGAACCCAGAGCTGTTTCTGTATTCCCTTTTCTGCCATTTATCTTTCCCTTTCCCCCTGCCTTCATGTGTCTCCACAAGCCTGAAGTCTGCCCAAATTTACCATGCCAGATTTTGCCCCCAAGGTAACTGGAGTTGACGTAATTGCCACGTGGATGAACCTGGCCCACTGTCCATCTGCGTCCTTGGGAGCTTAAACTGTTGGCTGGGATGAAATCCAAGGTGGGAAATCAGGAACAGAAAGGATTACAATGGGAGAACCTGCACCACTGACCATACAAACTTGACAAATTTGGATAGATAAGTGCATGAATCTGCACCTCAGTCCTGTAATTTTCCCTCTTCTGCTTCAGTATTTCCCTGGTGTAACAAATATGATGTGTCAGAGTGACAATCTGTGTCATGTAAGCAGCTGCACATCCAAAATCAGCTTATGATTACATTCAATAATGCACTGCAGGTACCTTTCCTTTTCTGAAGAGCTAAATTGGTAGAAACTAGGGTTTATGTTTTACAAAGGATCCTGTGTAAATGTTTTCGAAACCAACCCAAAACAATATTGAAATGTTCACAGCTTCAAATACAAAGTCCCTTCAAATATTAAGTAAATTTCAGGTTCATGAAAAAAGCTTTTTTTCTCCTCTCTAATTTTAATTTCTAATTCCTAACAGTCATTCAGAATTGGGAAAATGAAAATCCTCTATATTCAAAAAACTGAAATGGAAACTTCAAACTGGAACATTCCACTGCAGTTTTCTTTCAAAGAGAGTCAAGAAAGAGAGCGTGTCTGCAGAAATGCAGGTGACAGAAAACATTTTTAGAACAAGGAAGAGCTCCATCCCAGGAAACATTTAACTAGTGCAGTAGAAGAGCTCCTCAGTTTGAATTCTGCTTTGCTGGGACATAAAAAAGTGTTCAAAGGCTCCCAGACCTCTATCCTGCATATTCAGTCACTGAGATTCATTCTTTTAGGATGCTAAACTAAGGGAAAGGGGGATTGTTCCTGCTGGTAATTCTCTTTCACAGTGCTCAGGATGGTCCTTACTCTGAGACCAAGCCCACCTTTCTGCCTTTGCCCTGCAGGTTTCTCTCCCTGGATAACAAGTACTGTCTGTAAGGAGCACCCCTGACACGTGTCTGGCTCGGTGACATCCTCAGTGACATCCCCCTCACATCCTTTTTAGGGGCAGATAGGAATTCCAGGCAGAGAATTGTGGAAGTAATAAAATGTGGGAATAACTGAAAGTTAGTGGTAAAGGCACGTCCATCCCAAAGCCAGAAGGTCATTTTGCTTGCACTCCCTGTCTCTACCCTCTGCGATGGGCCAAAGGGAACCTCTTTTCACTTGGTGTCTGAGTTGCAAAGACAGATGCAATGACAGGAAAGGGGAAAACATGCAGAGCTGCATCACAAACCAATTCATCAGCAAACAGAGCACGCCTGCCTTACAAATTTGCCTGCAGCTCTTGTCTGCTGTGTTATTTTTAAACTGCCTGCAGGTTGCAGATTTTTCAGTGGTTCTTCTCCTACCAGTGTACACAGAGGATTTAGCAAGGCACAAGTTTCATTACCATGAATTTAAGTTAACCAAAATTCCCAGCACATTAAAATTCAGCATCCTTCATCTTCCCACAAACTTTTTGCTGCAATTTGTGTATTCACAAGAGGACATCCCATGGCTCTGACAGCCTCTCTCTGTGGCAAGGTCAGTGTAACTCAGCTCTGCATTCCTGATGTTCCCAGCTGCCATACATCAGCCTGCAGTTGCTGTCATCAGCAACCCAGAAATTTGGCTCATCATGAAAAACCCAAGAAGATGGACCCTATTCACTGAACCCAGTGCTCAATGTAACAGCACTCAGACGTGATCATCTCAGCACCAGCTGCTGTACAAATGAGGGCTGTGTGCAGGCACGGGACACTTTTCCATCACACCCCCAGGACACGGGTCACAGAACTCCCAGCAAACCTGCCCCACTTCAGGAACAGAGTCAGGATTTGACATGTGTAAATGGGAGAGCTCCTGTGAGCAGAAAACCTTCACAATCATAGCACAATTCCTCCAGAGAGGGACAAACAGGAAGAGTGGTCTATTTATGTCACCACAGCATTTTAAAGAAGAAAGCAAGGGGGTGTTTTTCAGAAGCACCATTCGCCACAACTGCTGCTGATGTGAACAGAAGCTGCAGATGCTCAGACTTTCTGAGGGGTCAGACCCTGCAGCCAAATGTAATGAATATTATGGTTTGTTTGCTTCTTCTCTGTTGCCTGGTTGCTTGTTCAGCCCAGAGCTGCACTGCAGAGCAGCACCCATCAGTTTGGAGCCTTTCCCCTCGTCTGATTTGGGATGTCTCAGACCTGAACCCATTCCCAGCATCATCAGAGGGGCACAGCCACACTCACTTCCACCCCTTTGACACACACAGAGCAGAGGACAAGCCTGTGACATATGAGGGGTTTGTTTTGGAACCGGAGCTCCTGCACAGAAGCCTTTGCAGAGAATTTAAAGTAATTTCGACATAAACAGCCAATAAGCTTCAGTCAGAGCGAATTCCTCTGGCCCCACAGGGCTGGTGAGTGTGGGACAGTGTGGGACCAACTGGTCCTGTGCTGGGCAGGGTCAGGTGCCTGTGCTGTGGGTTAGGTGTGTGCTCACTGGGCCCCCCATCCTTCCCCACTGCACAGGAGTTAAGCTGCTGCTCCTTTCCCCTCCCAGTTTCGAGTCAGGATTTGGTTCCTGGCTGTTTATATTTTGCAGACATCCCCTGTAATTGCATGGCCTGGCCCCAGGCTCTCAGGCTCTGGGAGGAATAACCACATTATTCCACAGAACAGTTAGCATAATTAAAATATTGACTGCAGATTAAAAAAATGTGCTGAATATTTCCCAGAGTGGTTGGAGGGTTGGCAAGCCTTGGCAGCTTGTTGGCTGCAGGATCTGGCTTCAGCCTGCACTGCTGTATGTGGGAACTGCTTTTTGTGCTGTCAACTTCTTATCTCCCAAACAGCCAACCCACAACCAGGGAAAAATGAACTGACTGGCAATGAGGCGCTCCAGGGGCTTTCTTGTGATTCTTATTGCCAGTGAGACCATTTCCTTGTTATTTATGACTTCAGGACATCTGTCTTGCTGTGTCTCTATCTATTTTTATTTGTGTCCATCTCTCCAAATGTACAGTATAGGGACTGCATATGGTGAGGATGTACCAGGTGATAAATCCATTTGCTTAAGAACTGTTTGTACCATAAGAGAAGCACTAATAAAGTTTAAAAGCCCACAGAAACCTTCACTGCAACATTTGTTTTAGCTACCATTCCTTCCTTGACATTTGATTTCTATCTGTGCTTCATCTGTAATCAAAGTCTAAGGCACAGAATCCTTATATTTCCACAACCAAGAAGAAGAAGGGGATGGAAGAAACCCAGCTGACATGGCTGGAAAATCACAGAAGGACCGCAGAGCACACAGGGAATGCTTGGAATATCTCCCCATTCTCTAATTTTTATGGGAATATCTGGGGTAATTAGCATTGTTAGAGACACACAGGTTTGGGTTCAAGGACTTCTTTGTCTTGTACCTCCCCTGCTAAGTGGCAAAAAGGTAAAATGATCTTGTGCCACCAGTGTTAAACAAGGCATGTGGGCAATGCCTGAACCACTTTGCAGACACCTACATCCTGAACAGAGAGCAGTGACTTGCCAAGGTACTCCTTTAAATCAGCTTCCTATTTAATCTTCCCTTCCATGCTTGAGAAGCTCCTGGAATGGAGCAGGAGCAGGAGCAGTGCAGTGCCACAAGCAGGGACCAGGGACAGCTGAGCTCAGACTGTCCTGCTCCTCTGTAGCTTCCAGGGACAAGGCTCTGATTTACAGCTCTTTTGAGATGAGCTAATTCTCTGAACATTTCTATTCTCACTCAAGAGATGTCACAAGAAATGGCCAAATGCTATTTTCTGAGGCTTCTATTACAGCTTTGAAGTGGTCATAATAGGAAATTAATAGATCTACTCTGCCATTTTCCATTCTCATTGCCATTGCTGTAATCAAGAGTAGCTCTCCTTCTTCAAAGCTTATTTCTGTGGTACTTCTCATTTTTGAATACACTGTTAGGGAAGGGGAAGGATATCTTGCCACTCCAGCTGTGGTCTGTAGGCTACTGCCTTTCTTCTGTGCTATTTTCTGCTCTCAGCTTAATACTGACCTCCAAACTGTAAATTACAAATATCACCTTGGGTAGACACCACGCTTTCAAAGCCAAAAAAATGTTTTTATGTACATTTTAAATCTCTTGCAAATTAGACCCCAAGATAAACTTGGTGGGAGGAGACAAAAGGTGCTCTAAATTGAGTACAAAGGAAGAGAATGTCACTGGGCACACAAAATGAGTGCGGGGGGATTGTTGCAGCTTTGCTCTGCTCTCATAGTTCACATGGCCAAGGTTTTAGTTTGTCTCCACTGAATGATTCATCTCTATTACCAGTATTTTCAAAATTAAATGGGAGAGGAGGGATGTGTTCATTCCCCTGCTGTGTTTAATAATCTTCCAAAAATTGTTTCCTGTTTACTTGGAAACCCCTACCTCCGTGCTGTGATTTAGACATTTGCACCCTGTTAACTTGAAAACAAAGCCAAGAAGATGCTGTATAGTTTTTATCTTGCAGTCATAAAGCAATTTATGATAATTTTGATGTTACAGAGAAAAATTACTTGGAAATGTGCATAAGTTCACAGCTTCACATTGCTTGTTTAAATCATAACTGATTGTTGAACAAAACCCAACAAACTGTTGTTAGATTTTATTCATGTAACATGTCTGATGGCAGCTTTTCTTTTAACAATTACTGTGTTGGGGCTCAGCAAAGGCATCAATAACCCCATTTATGGGACTGTGCTGGTTTCCTCCATGGTACTGCTTAGAACTCAGCTCTGAATGGTCAGTGTGTGTTGTTTTGTGCAAGACTTTTCTATAAGCAAAACTTAGAGTGTATTTGCAAGACAAAATATTAAACATACCTAAATTGATTTTCCAGCTAAAGCATTATCTCTGAGTTCCTGTGGCTTGGCTGGACAGAAGGCAAAGATTTTTTCCCTTAGCTTCCTCAAGGAATAAATTTTCATCATAATTCTAAGATCTTATTTATGTAGTACATATCAAACCAACTATTCTTATATAAAAGAATTGTATTAGCTCACAAAAGTCCGTGTTAGCTTATGTGAAGAGTACATTTAAAAGGCAGCAATATCCTGTGGCCTGAGAGCACAACTGGAAGCTGGGAATTCCGAAGGGACCTGAGCTTTCTCACACTTCCTCTCAGCTTTTCAGGAAGGTCTGTGCTTTCCTAAATGAACATTACATTTATGGGATCAACTGGAGGCCATATGGGCCTGATTTACAGGTGTGTTAAATTCCTCCTGCTCCATTAAAGCCACGGAGAGGTCTCAGCTCTCCAAGTTTCCCAAGGCTGTGATGCAGCTCTTGGAGAGGAGAGCAATACCATTACCTTGGTGAGTCCCAGGCATGGACAAAGGTAGGAAAGTGATGGAAAGAAACATCAGATGTACAAATTCAGCACATGCCCCTCTCTCTGTGCCCTGAGGGATCTATGAGCAATGGCAGTAAGGAGATACTGAAATATTTGGCCTCCAGACAGGTTCTGTGCAGGGGTGGAGTGAAGGGAGCAGCTGTAGGAAGCTCTGGGCTGGCACAGGGAGGTTGAACACCTCTGCCCGGTGTCCCTCAGCCTGGCCACTGGTTCCAGCAGTGCAAAGACTGCCTTGCACTGCTTATGTGGATGAGTAGAGCCAGCTGGTTATCTGCTGAGTCTCCACTTGCCTCCCCTTTGGAAACTCTTTGTGCCACAACCTCTGCCCTCTCCTCCCCCTCAGATGAGATGGAGCAATCCCCTGCAGTGCGCTCGGACTACTTGGTCTCAGGGATTCGAACGCCCCCAGTGAGGAGGAACAGCAAACTGGCCACGCTGGGCAGGATCTTCAAACCATGGAAGTGGCGGAAAAAGAAAAACGAGAAGCTAAAGCAGACATCTGCAGGTAGGTGGGAAGGAGAGAGGGATCTGTGCAGAGCAAAGCTTACACAGGATGTGTTAAAGGTGGCCTGATCTAAATCCAATTGGGGGATTTCAGCATTCAACACATTAATAACACTTAGGGCTAGAAAGAGCCCGTATTTGCTGACTTCCTATATAATACAGTACAGTACATTTACAAGAAAGGGTCAAAATATGAGTGAAGCACAAGCCTTTTCACAGACTGTTTTCCACGGGCTGTCCTTTCTCCAAATAGGCTGCACATTTATGGCCCCAAGTATCATCACCCCTTTGATTTGGGGTGAAGATTATATAGGTCACAGTAACATTATGAGAAGTGACAGGAGGGAGCCACAGCATGTGAAAAACCTTTCCTCCAGCAGCTGCCTGGGGGGAAAGGAAGGAGCCCAGCACACAGCACAGCGTGTGCCTCCTGGGATGTCCCAGGAGATCAGCAAGGAGACAAACTCCCTTGCCTTTTCCTGAGGCAGGATGGTGCAGCTCCCTCTGCTTGCTTTGATATCCCATGGGAGTGTCACAGCAAAGGACACTGTTTCCTGAGGCAGCTCCAAGTGCCACATTAAGCAGGCTCTGATACTCCCTTACTCTGCACTCAGGGTGATCCAAACCAGGTCCCATCATAAACCTCAGCTCTACATGTGGGTGGTTTTACAGCTGTTTTAACAAAGGCAAAGGCACAGACAGGCTGACCAGTCCATGCTCCCCAAAACAAAGTGCTTGCAGTTCTTCCCAAGCATGCAGTGGCTGAGGCCAGAGGGAATGTCCTAGTGCATCTCTCTCACTCCATGACATGAATACTCTGCTCTCACCTGTGCTGTGTTCTGCTCCTCCTCTGTGCAGTGCTGGAGAAGAAGATGACAGCACGGCAAGGCCGGGATGAACTCATTAAGAAAGGACTTCTGGAGATGATGGAACAAGGTAAGGAAACACATAATTGCCAAAGCAGAAACCTAACAAACAAGTGAAGAAAAGGGCAAACCTGCAATCCAAACAGAGAGGAAAACTCTGAGGGTGTCTGAATTAAGACTTATCTTTCTTCAAACTCCTCCCTGCTGCAATCAATCCATGTAGTTTAATTTCTGATACTTTCCCATCTTGGATACAACTCCATCTTCACTTGATTTATACATGGTGCAGTCTGAGCTGGTACATATACTTATGTAATTGCTCTAAACCCAATTAAATCCTACTGCCAAGAAAGCCAGCTAAAGCTGGATAAATACAAACTTCAACACAGAGATGCAGTCAGCTAACATGTACACCATGGATCCCAAGCTCTTCAAATGATGCTAATCTGGTGTTTTCAGCTGTCTTTCCAGTAAACCAAGTCTATGACAAGACATGTTACCATTGTGCTGGCTTTTCATTCACGTGGAAAAGTGAAGCTTTTGGGAGTATCAATTTAAAGCTTCCCTGGGTACAAACCAGCAGAGTTCATTGAAGGAAAGATGATGAATTGTCAGAAACATGCACAAAGGACCATGGTTCATGCACACCTCTGCTCCAAAGCTCTGAGAGATGCTCAAGGGACACAGAGATCTGGGTGACTACTCTGTGAGATCAAGTGAGCTCCCCGTGTCACAACAACATCCCAATTGCCATTTCCACCTAAACTGATATAAAAACCATAAACTCATCTTTACTTTGAAAACTTTATAGCAGAAAGTACTGTCAGTGAAGAAGGACTGGCCTTTTGAGTTCGATCAATCTCAGAGATAGAAGTTCTGTTCTTTGAAAGCAGTAATTCAGTTTCTCTGTGTAAAACAAATGTCCATAAATAGCCTGTGGGACAATACCCAGTGATGCCATGCTGGAGTGGAACTGAGCAAATGAAGAGTCAGAAAAAGAGCACTTTAAACAAGACATTTTCTTTTTTTCATTGCAGTAGAGCAGTTCTCATATTATTTTATTGCATGTATTTTAAGATGAGTTTATGTTCAAGTTGTAAAATAGTCTGTCAAACCATCAGCTTATTCTAAAAATGGAAGTTCTTAGAAAGCTCCTTTTTAGTTCTTGTCCATTGAGCTTGTCGTGTCTCTCATCATTCTAGATAATTAGTTGCCCTATTTGCTTATTAGTACTATTGGATAGAGAAATATAACCTATCCCTGCCAAGAGTAGAAAGTTCCCCATAATCCACAGATTTGAATACTTGCATATCTACAGCCTTGCAAAAGAACAGTAAAATAAAACTTCTGTAGAGCACATTAAAAGGTAATAATGATGACTCAATAAACCTCTTACACACATAATAAACTGGTTGGCAGGAAAACGTGATGCCAGGTGGCAAGATCATTTTAACAAAATTAAAATAGTTTAAATAAATACATATAATCCAGTGAGCAGTGATGGCAAGCTGTGCTTTTAACTAGACAGCTGCAAGCAGGCTGCTAACCTGTCTGCAGGAAAGTTGCCTAGAGCTCCTCTAAACATCAAAAAAATTGCCAGGACCTCCCTGGGCCCAGCAAGGGGACAATGGCTGACAGGCAGCTGAAGGACACTGCAGCTGCCTGCAAGTTATTTTTCTTTACACAGTGTTGTGAATCTCCAGGGTTATTGTATTATATTATTAGGAGAAGCAGCTTATTAACTGGAATAAAAAATTGACCCAAATAATTCTCAGTAAATGATTATTGCCCTACTTGGACTGAGCTGAAGTGGCAGCAGTTTCCAGGCTAAGTCCTTGCTTATGCAGTAAGTTGCAATTGTCAAAGCAGCAATATTGTGCTATAAGACTACAGTAAATCCTAAAATCACTCTATTTCGTCAGGCTCCACTCCACTTCCAAGGCCCTAATTCCCACTCCCTTTAATAGATAGCCAGACTGGGCTGATGCTGCAGCCTCAGCAGCCTCCTCCCTTCCCAAAGGCTGTGTGCCACTCAGGGTGGTGGCACACGGTCTGTCAGCACCATTCTGCACTGCCCTGTGGGGCTCAGGGCACACCACGAGGCTGGCACAGGGTCTGCATCGGGCTGGGAGCAGCCCAGGGGGAAAGTGCCCATCCTTGCCATGGTGTTGAGTCATCCTGCCAGGTTCTATCACCTTGTTTGCTCACACAACCCCACACCAGCTGCCTGGCCACGCTGTGCCATTGCGTGTGCCCCGGCTGTCCTTCTGTCCTCCCCAGCTCTGTTCTCAATGCCAACCTGCCCCCCGAAACTGCTGGAATACAGCTTTGCTCTGGGCAACCAGCTGGCACTCTGGGAGAGGTTCTGTGCTGCAGGCTCTGGCATGCAGGGGGATTAATATCCGACAGAATCGCAGCCCTGCTTTGGGTTACTTTAGAGCACTCAGGCTCTGGTGCTTTCCTTACCCATCTGAGATTCAAGGTCTGTGCTTTCTGCTGTCCCCAGCTGATCTCTGAAATACAGTATCGGGACCCCCCTGCTACTCACAGCACACCCACTCCCATCTAAGCACGAGCTGATCATCCCTGCCCAAGAGCATCATTGCTGTGAGTCTCAGATGCTCCTCAGCAGAAATCCTCCAGCAGGACTCTCTTCTGCTTGTCATTCCTTCATTAGTCCTGGCGCTTTCCATGCGCCGGGACCTGAAGGAGCTCGTGTGTCTGAGAGCAGCTTTGCTGTGGCACAGCTGTCAGCAGCCTGCCTTCCCCAGGGATGTGAGGAACCTGCAGGAGTTACTTGAAAACATTCTGGGAGCCTCCCCCGATATTTCTGCCCACTGTGAGCACCAAGTGGTCAGGTCTGTCAGTGCTCAGGGCACTGGGGGTAAGGGCTGCTGTCAAGCAGTGGTGGCAGTTGTTAATACACCCTGATTATGTCTAGGCTGCCTTCACAATGAGCTGAAATGTAGGCAATGAACTTTTTCCCCCTCCCCTTCCCTGTATCATAGCAACTGTGCTACTGCAAGGGCTATTTTAAGAACAGTAACTTTTCACCGAACGTGATTATGAGGCAGACTGAGTGAGCTCAGTGTGCAAAAATACTGCATCCCTTCCACAGCATCTCTGGGCCAAAATCTGATACCCTTGCCCAAAAGCTCAAGAAATTACTCTGCAGACTGTCCAAATGGTGCTAAAAAGGGGTAGCTGTAAATGTAAATTTTAAATCAATGTTCAAGAAACTTGTTATGATATCATTGCAAGAAAACATAGTCATGTCAGGAGCTTCCAGAAAGGAGAATCCAGGGCTGAGAAATACAAGGTGGGAGGTGAGGGGTGGACAGCAGGCATGTCCATCAGCATGGAACACTGCCCAGGGTGGGGAGGAATGGCTTTGTGTGGTTTGTAACAGTGATGTACATCTTCTAGATTCTGAGAGAGTAAAAGGAGAGTTTGTATTCAGAGGACTCCTGCCTGAATAGCAGAATAGTAGAAAAGCCTCAGTCATCACGATGCGACAGCTGCAGGGATCACTGGCACAGAAATCTCTCCGAGTAAGCAAAGGGAGCAGTTTCTAGGTCTGCTCGAAGAGGGATTTGAATTTCTGATCAGCTCAATCACACAGGACACGCTTTTCAAAACTGAGTAACTAAAATTGTGCTCCAGACGTACAGCCTGGGACGGAATGTTCCTCTGGCATTGCTGCTGGGGCAGCAGGATGGCAGCATGGCATGAGCCTGGCCTGGCTTAGACGTGTCAGACCGACCTGTGAATGTGCTGCACCACCAGCTCTGCCCATGAAGGAATTGCCTTCTCCCAGAGACTGCTGGTTCCCCAGGCTCGTGCTCATCCCCCACATGGCAGCTGCTTCCAGAGGACAGGGCCATTTGCTGAGGCTGCTGGATGCCCACAGAAAGAGGTGCCCCATTGAGAAAACCGAGTGGGTTTTATTATCCAGATGGGCTGGCGCCCACAGGTTTTGCATTCCAGATGGTTGACACTGTCAGAGATCAGGTGCTGCTCCAAGAGAACTCTCAGTCCCCTGAGTGCAGCAGCTTTGAGACCCACCCATGAGGGAGTTTCAGCTTTCCCTGCTCACAGTTTAGTGAAGATGAAATGATTTGTTGTTTTAGATTCTGAAGGCAAAGCCTGCGCTGGTGACGATGCCACGAGAGCGACGCAGGGTGACCCTCCTGCCCCCGTGTGCCAGGCACTTGCCCCAGAAGAGGAGCAGCAGGAAAGCCCAACAGCAGTCACAACAGATGTGACCTCATTTGGTGAGGAGCTGCATTTGGAGGAGCTCAAAGAAGATGCAGGTATTGGATACCAGATGTTTTCAAAAAAACCTATACAATGTTGTAAAAATATTTCTGCCAAACTGTTGTATGAGGAGTCAAATTTGTCAGTGCATTAAGGGGTCAGAGCACCTTGTTCAGCTCAGCCCATTCTAGATTAGCAACAGGGACTTAAAAACAGTGATTTTTGAGACTTCTTCCAAACTAAGGGACCACACAAAGCTTGGCATGATGGGATTAGTTGGATTATGAGCGGATCCAGACCTGGCATGGTGCCCCTTTGGTATTAGCAGTGCCTGCTGTGAAGAGGAAACAAGCTTCTCTTAAAACCATTTCTTAAACTTCTGTGCCAAGGCTGAGATTGTTTGTCTTGGCTCAGGAGGGCGATGTCCATCCACACTGTCCATATCATCCCCTGTCCACAACATGCTGCAAATACTAGTGAAGTTCAATACCAGGAGCACAGATAAGCTAAACCAAGCTCCTTTCATGCAGTTGTGCTCTGGCAGAGCTTATCCATGACAGCAGTTCCTTGGGACTGGAGCAGCCTGGCACAGCCCAGCAGCTGGAGGGTTTCCATTCACTTCCTGACAACCAAGAAGTGCTAAGCTGCAGAGATAACACTTCATCCTAGTTTGTGAGGAGTGCCATGGAGTGATTATGGATCTTCCTGGCCTCTGGTCAATCTTTACACCTTCTCCATCTGCCCTGGCTGCCCTTTGTTCTCTGTCCCACCCTCTCATGCCCTGTTCTCTCTGGGGTCCAGCCCAGACAAGGAAATATTTGTAGCTTTCACGTTCAGTTAATACACAAGAAGAGCAGCCCAGGCACAGAGAGGGCAGTTTTTCCCACCTAACCTACCCAGCAGGCTTGGGGGCAGTCCCAAGGGCTGGATTTCTACCTAGTAACGAGAAGGCATTTTGACAAGTGGCACTCCATGAATAATTCCCTCCTCCGGCGGGATCTAGTGCTGAGCACTTGGAATATGTTCAGCAGGATAATATTCACTCTGCAGTATGAAATCTGCTAATAGGTTTGTGTGCCTTCAGACTGAGATAAACGTGCTGTTGTTACCAGAAACAACCACAAAATAACCTGGAAGCAAAGAGCTCTTTGCAGGGAGCGCAAGGTGGATGTTCTTTAGCCATCAGCTCACAGTGTGAGTTTGTTTCAGGGTACCATTCAGGACAGGATGGGGTTCAGAACCAAAACAGGCAGCCTGGCTGAGGCTGAGTGTGTGTCAGATGCACCTTCTCTACAGCAAAGGTCCCACTGGGGCTGCTGCTCTGCACCTGTGCCACTCAGCACTGCTTGTCCCAGGGAGATCCACTGATTCATGAAGTTGCTGCCAGAGACTATTGCTGCACTCAGGGGAATGCACTCCAATCTGACTATTTTTCCCATCACACTCCTGACATCCACTGGGGCTCTTGATCTTTCTGTAATGTAACACATTAGTGATGGTTTTTTACCTCTTCCTTTGTTCTGCATTTTGTCTTCTGTGCAGTGGGCACGAACACACAGTGATGTCAGCCTGAAACAAGGCATTTCCTTGAAGCACGTTTAAAAGAAAATGATTTCCTTCTATAATTCACACAATTACCACATTTGGCAGCTTTCCAATGGAGCCAAATTTCACAAGAATTCCTGTTAACGATGTGTATTTATTCTACTTCCCTGTCTTTTTTGAGTGAGAAATGCTCATTCCTCCTCTTCTAGGCATACTCATTAATCTGTTTGGCAACAAATTAAATGCTATTATCTTGCCAATGCTATTGTTTCCAATTGCCTAAGTGCTTTGGTGCCGCCCCATGCACTCTGAACACGAGGCTGCTGAATGTTCATTAATACAGAGTCTGTGTTCCCAGTGAGACAGAAAAGAGCCAAGAAGGGATTTGTGACGCTGCAGCTGTGGGTGCTGTGGGTGCCCCCTGCAGCCAGATTTCAGGAGGTGCCCTGGAACGGTTTGGAGGAAAGGTACTCTGTTTAGACAATCCAGAAGGACAAAAGGAGTGGGATTTGCCAAGTAGTTTGGACCCCTCTCATGGTCTGCTTTTGTGAGAGCCCACCTGGAGTGCTGCACCCAGCTCTGGAGTCCTCAGGACATGGACATGTTGGAGCAGGTCCAGAGTGCCACAAAAAGATTAGAGGGATGGAACACATCTCCTCTGAAGGCAGTTTGAGAGAGTTGGGGTCATCCAGCATGGAGAAGAGAAGGCTCCAGGGAGATCTTATTGCAGCCTTTTGGTACTTACAGAGGGCTTATAAGAAAGATAGGGACAAACCTATTGTGACAGAACAGGGAATAATGTTTTTAAACTAAAAGAAGGTAAACTTGGACTTAGACATAAGGACAAACTTTTTTCCAGTGAGGGTGCTAAAATGCTGAGACAGGTTGTCCAGAGAGGTGGGAGATGCCTCATCCCTGGAAACATTCAAGGTCAGGTTAGACAGGGATCTGAGCTACTTATCTCCTTGAAGATGTCCCTGCTCATTGCAAGGGGAAGTTAGACTGGACAGCCTTTAAAGGCCCCTTCCAACTCACACTACTGTGTGATTCTGTGCTGAGGAGAGCCTTAAACTCACCTCTCCCCATGCTTCACCTGCCAGGGCAGGAAGAGCAGCCCTCATAGATACTACTGAGCACACAGTGGCTGGAAATGCAGTTTGGAGAGGGCCTGGCCTTGGCTGGGTCCCCAAGCCCCGCTGTGGGTCCCCACATGTGCCAAGGCAGAGCTCAGGACACGTAAGAGAGTGTGAACTCCAGCAGTGAGGCACTGCGGGACCCTGAGCACTGCCAGAGCCACTTGGTGTCTGAGCAGAATTCAGGGATGCTAATTTTGGACTTGATAGCTGAAATTCCACCTCCAGCCTGCCTCAGCTTCGTGCCTCTCTGGATCTTTTCCCCTGTGCCCTCATCACAGCCCGGTCAATTTGATGAACTGCTCAGTGATTCAGCCTGCAGTAACTCTGAGAGCTAAGTGCTTTTGCCATCTTTGTGGAGACACTCCTGGAATGAGCACTGCTTCACTCCCTCAAATTAAGGCCTTGCAGAGTGATTTTTTTTCTTAAGTACTTCACCAATTCCCTGTGCCACACTCTCTGCTGAGATCCAATTGAAAATCTGTTTTATGGCAGGTTTTCCTTTCTTATGATCTTTAACCTCAATGGTTTTGGAGTCAGGTACAGTAAAAGAAGACTTGGAAAGTGAGCTGAAGTCATGTATTAAATAAGAGAAAAATTAAATTGTAAAAACAAACATGCACATCAAACTATTGGAAAGTCAGCTTGTATGGAATATTATTGGTTTGATACTCTTTGCCCTTTGCCTATGTGTTCCTAGAACAGAATCTGTGTGCTGTGAGAAAATTCATTACAGTTCTCAAAAGTTGCTTTGCCCTGCTCTCTTCATTATTAAAAAAAAATGGAGAGGGGAAAAGTCTTTAGGGAAGTAAGGGAAGCTCAGCATTTTTTTTCAGGAACATCAAAATTAACATTTCTTCAATATCCTCCTATATTTTATTCTTCTCCTGCCTTGTCTGGTTGGCTATTTCACACCATAATTACTTTCACTAAGGAAAAAAGTGCTTCTAGTTGTGTGCCATGTGTTCTGTTTTTCTGAATGTTCCTGGCATTGTCCCCTGGCCTATCATTATTAACTTCATGTTCCATTAATTTTCCTCATCTTCCTCCCAGCCAAGAAACCTTCAGCACCCACGGAAGAATCAGAAGATGCCAGCCTGCCAGCATCTGAAGACAGTCCACAAGCCTTACTTGTACCTGAATCCACAGATTCCCCCCAGAACCAGATGGAAAGAAACCCAGCACAGCTTCCCAGCCCTCCATTGCTCCCGGCTCCACCACCTAAGGCAATCTCCAAAATCACAAAGAGCATAACAGGTCAGTCATTACTGCTCAGTAAAGACCTTCCCATCCCTGGTGTGTTGTTCTCTTGCACAACAGTTTCTAATTCTTTTCTCCTGGCCATTTTGAAGCCTTCTGTGAGACAGGGTACTTATACTGAGTGAACAGAACACCAGTGATTTCCCTGTCTGACTGCCTGATACCAACCACTGATCTTTGTACTTCACATATTTATCTGAATCTCTCAGGGGATTATTTGTTGTGTTTCTATTGCACTAAACACATGTAAAACAAATCAAACCAACTGCAAACATCTGCTGAATCACATGCTCATATTGATATGCCATAAAGCCCAGGGAAGATTTCGATGTTTGCCTTACCTAGACTCCCACTGGACAGCAGTACAACAGCCAAAATTAGTTCAAGTCAAAGTTCTGCAGAGGCTCCTCTCTGAAGGGGCTGCTCTCCAGGGTAGGTCTAAACTAGAGCTGTGAAATGTGGTCTTGTTACCAAAGCACACAGAAATGATACCCTTGGCTGCCACAAATCAATCCTCTGTGCCAGACTTCATTGAACATTTCAAAAGCGACTCCTCTGGACCTGATTTTTTAATGTATTGCCAATGTTACGTTTTCCAACATTCTGGCATGGCAGAAAGGGTGTTAAAATGAATATGATTTTGGTTGGTTCCAATTTTAGGGCCCCTACATATGGTAAAAGCCGTTAAAAGGGCCTTATTGCAAATTAGACTCAAGTCCTGACATCTAAATGTCAGACCTGTTGGATATTTAGACTTTGAAATGACAGCCATTATCTCAGCCCTGATTTGCATCCACACTCATCTACTGGTACAATGAACAGGGTTTTCAATGTCACCAGGAAACAAAACATCAGAGAGACACTGTGACCTGAGCACAGAAAGTATTGAGGGTTTCAGTCTTTTCGGAGAGAATTACAGGTATTTGTTTGCATTGGAAATTATCCATGCTTTATCCATGTCTATGCCTAAAAGCTGTAAGAATTGAAGTGGGAGCTGGATTCAGCATGGTATCTTAGTGCTCCTTGGGAGCTGCTGTGCAGGTTGGTTCACATTTCTGTGCCACGGGTCAGGCTGGAGCCTGTCCCTTCCACCCAGGCCCCCCTGTGACTTTGCTCAGCTGAGGAGAAGGCCATGCTCTTCATCAGAAGGATTTGGAAATCTGGCCATGGAAAGTACTGAGTTTACACCTCCACCAGGCACTTCACAGCATTTCCAGTTTCGATATTTGGCTGCTTAACCAAAATATTTCCAGTAGCATCTAAAACATTCTGAGTTTTGGTATTTCATTGTCACCTACACTTTCCACAAAGGACAACTTTTAATTTCCTCAATGACTCCAGTAACTGTAGACCCTTTTTCAGCAGTGATTGTACATGTTTATTTTTGTGGGGATGTGGAGGCAGTGCTAAGTTAAAATTAAACAAATCCTGTCAGTGAATGAAAGGGAAGACAAAAGTGTAGGGAGAGGGAAAGGGCGATTATGAAAGAAAAGGAAGATGAGGAGGTTGAAAAGCTCTTGTGTGGTTATTTTTTTCCCCTTAACAATGTTAGGGATGCTGTTAGCAGAGGAGTGAGGAGTAAGGCAAGCACCAATTAATCAGAGAGAGGAGGAACGAGGCAAGGTGCCCAGACATCACTTTGCAAGATTGTTCACTGAGCGGCTGTCATTAGGACAAACAAGGTGTGATGTAAGGAAACTCTCATTATTGTCCTAAGCTGCCATGAGGACAAGACTGGCCCTTGACCTATTCCAGGAACAAGCTGATAAAAAGGCTAAATAAGGTCTCCTCCCTTGCTGCTTTAGGGCTGAGCTGAATCCGTGTTCTTCCTGAGCAAACACAGACAGCCTCTCTCACTGTGCAGCCCCATAAAGTGGCTCAGGAGGTGGTTTTGTTCATCCCTCAGGCCCTGATTGATCATAAATGCCCTCTGTGCATCTCCACAGTAGCACATAACCAGAATCCCCTTGAGTACCAAACCCATCTTTCCTTAGAGACCTTGGCTGTCTCCTGACCACAGCAACGATCCTGACAACACAACAACCACCCCAGAAATAGAAAAAAAGACCAGGCTTAGTGTTGTCACTCTCAAATTTTCAATGTTTGACTTTAGTTATGACTACAGGAGCTCTTCTTCTCCTTGTGCTTTTTTGGAGGAAATATTCAATAACTGAATTTAGTACTCAAACCTGAGTTCTCCCTCTCCAGTTTTCTAGTAAGTTCCCTGCTAATAGAAACCAAGTCCTTTTTTTTGCATTGGCTATTTCGGGTAATCCTGGCCTAAGCAGAAGTTTTTCTCTGCTATGAATTGAAGGATTTATCTCACAATGAAGTGGAAAAAAAGGTAAAAATTACCTGTGAAAATGAGTTTGTACAAAAGCTGTCCAAGCCGTGTGAGTTTAAATTCCTGCTTGAAGCACTAGGTGGCAACAAGAGGCAAGAAATACTCTTCTATGAAGCCCTTGCATTGCCTTTTTACACCCCACCCGAGCTGCTGGTGTAAACAAGGCCATGTGCTAGAGGCTTGGGACACAGATATAAGGGAAAGGGGAAGAGAACTGCAGAACAGAGAAACCCATCAGCATCTTTTTCAGACCAGATATTCAACTGTCCTAAGGGTGTGAAACTACTGCACAGGGAAGTGTCCACTATGATGTGACTCAGCTGCTAGAGAAATGTAGAGATCAGTCTAAATGTACATACCAAGTGTAATTTCCAACCAAATGCTTACATTGCACCCAAACCAGCTGAATCTGGGCATAAAAAGAGGTTAGATTTCCTCACCCTTCTTTTTTGCCATGTTAATGCTCAATACCACATCTTTCACTTGGATGTCATTTGGCTGGGTTTGTTATGCAAACTTTATCCTCACATTAGAATGATTTTGGCATTTTCTCAACGGGCATATGAAAGACAGAGGTCTGAGCTTTGCAGCACCCACAGAGGAGCACATAAGAGACACTGGGACGTTCTGTCCAGACTGAGAACCACAGTGCTTAAATTTTAATACAGTCTGCCAGAGTCCAGCAGGAAAAGTGCTGGGTTGGAAAGCCACCACAGTCCAAGCCATGGTGGTTAGGAACGATGGTGTGGGGAATCAAGAAAGCATTGGAGTGCTGGGAAAAAGGAGAACTTGATACTGTGGGAAATAGGGGAAAGGGGGGAGGTATCTGTTTTGCTAGAGCAAAGATCTGGATTTGTGTAGGAAGAGCCTTTTGAACTTAAATAGTTACTCAGCCTGGCCAGTTACCTCGTGGCAAGAGCAAAACATCCCCATTTCCCCCTGCTCAACACAACAAATTCATTTCAGTGCAGACTCTGTGTGCAAAACAAATAAAAGCATCACACACAACTTTTACCCTCTTGTGTTTTGACAGCAGGAAGCGAAGTAGATGACCCAGCCATGAAATCTCCTCCTTCCACCATCCTGAAGAATTATGTCATTGTTGGTTCCTCCCAAATCTCAGGACAAGCTGCCCTCTTCCATCCCTCTGGCCAGAAAAGCTCAGACCCCCATGGCAGGACCCAGGTGACAACACCAACGGGTTCCCCTCACATGGCTGCTGTTCACCTGCCTTTACCCCCCAGCAGAGTCATCGAGGAGCTCCACAGGGCTCTGGCCACCAAGCACCGGCAGGACAGGTACCTACATCCTCCTGGCTCCAGGGGGACATGGGGACACCCATTCCATGCAATCATTTTGCTTGGTCCGTGATCCTATCCTGTTATTAGCAGTTTAATTACTCCTGCAGAGTGGGTTTGTCACTACCTGGGACAGATCCATACGTTATTTCCAGGCCCTGCTAAACCTTTGTCATGATCATAAAATATCAGAGGGGTGATATTTCATGCCATGTATGTTTTACATTAGGAGGACGTGCTTGTTGTGTTTTTTTTTAATCAGTACAGTACATCTTGTGGCCATATATAAAAAAATCCATCAGTCACTACCCTTCCATACCTAATTTTAATAACAGAGACTGGAAAGTAGCTTTACATTAACTATTCTCAGCACAGTGTTGTGAATCCTGTGCTGGCCCATGCTGAACTCTCTGCCCTGGCCTTTATGAGCTACCAGACATTCTGCTCATTCTCAGAGAGCAGTAAGTTTCTCCTGTGGCAATAAAGGAGTCTTTAAAGGTGTAAAAACTGGGCTGTGCATCTTCCACCCACAGCTTCCATGGAAGAGAAAGCAAAGGCTCTCCAAAAAAAAGAGTGGACGTCCGTCCATCCCGAACATCGAGCATGGAGCGCAACAAGGAGAGGGAGAACTCCCTGAGTTACAGCAGCGATTCAGAAAACAAGAGGAACTCAGTTAAGGAGTCGGATGAGAACAAAGAAAACATGATCATGAACTCAGAGCTCAAGGAAGATTCTGTTTTTTATCAGGATGAGGAAGTTTTGAATGACTCCATTATTTCTGGTAAGAAAAGTCACTTGTTATAAAGATACAGTATCGTAGCCAAAGGGAGCTCTCTAAACAAGGCAGCATCAGCAACGTAATGGGGAGCACAAATCCCTCTATTGTCACATCAACTTCTTCAAGGAAGCTTGGTGGAAAGCTAGAGCTAAATTTGAGTCATAATGATTGGGATCATGTTTGTCTTGCCAGGTACTGCACACTACACTGAGGTTTAGGGTTGTGCTGGTCAGTCAGTATGTCAGTGTCTTTACTCTCAGTTACCCGTACAAGCTGGGCCATGCCCAAGGCATTCCTGGTGTGGACACTGGGCGGCACTGGTGGTGCCAGCACTGGCTGGAATTCACTGCTGAGAGGAGGGAGAGCTGCGGGAGTGACTGGGATAGTGCCAGAACAGTTCCCGAACAATCTCCAGATTGCTTCTAGTTTGAAAAACTCTGGGCTGGTTTCCAACCAGGGAGTAAAACCACCCCTGACTCCAGAGCTGCTGTGCAGTCAGTGCCCTGCCTTAGCGTGCCACCCACTCTGCCACTGCCACCATGGTACAGAGCCACAACACAGCCCCGTGGCTCCAGGACATGCCACAGACAGGTGAGGACTTTCACCTTGGTTTTCCATCACCATCCTACTCAATGAATCATTATTTGAAACATCTAAAAACACAAGGCAAGACAGTTTAATGCACGAGCTTAAAAATCAGTGTAACTAAATCCAAGTCTTTCCAGCATCATGCAGTGTTAGGATTTGCTTTTTGCTTGATAGAAAGAACAGCAAATATGATAGAAAGGACAGTAAAGATACAGGAAATTAAATGTCATGATCTACCTGAATTAAAACAGGAGCTTTTTTCAAGAACTTGCAGGCCAAACATGAAACAGGATGAATTTTCTGAGCATTCCTTGTCCTAGCAGAGCTACCATAAATCAGGGAACAAGCCACAGCCAAGATCCTGCCTGAGATAGCTTGGTCATGGAACAGACTGGCACTGAACCTGCCTGATTGCCCAGGAAAAACAACCCTTAGGAAAAAATACTTAAATAGGGGTATTTGCAGGTTCACTTTCTACTGAGATAGGGATCAGGAAGGCTTTTGCCTCAGGGTGCTGAAAATGGATGTGGGGAAAACTAGTTTGGGGCTTTATTTTCTCCTTGTTCTCTGGCTTAGATTTATTTAGATTTTTTTATTCTGCAGCATCAGCTCTGGGTTTCTGCAGGGGGTGGAATAACAGAGCTGGCCATCAGAGGGCTGGTCAGGGTGAAACCACATGAATGGCACAGTGTTCCTCAAGGGGGGAACATCATCTCTCTCTTCCCCCTTTGTTGGGCAAGCATTATTTTTCAGGAATTAGCCCAATTGATCAGACAATGGGAATGGCTCCTGAGGCTGCCAGATCGACCTGATCCAATCTCTTGCATTTTGATTTGGTGAAATACCCTCCAGATTAATCAGTGCCCAGAGCACATGGCCCATGGCAGTGGCTGTAGCATGAGTCTTTTAGAAATGCAGACCTCTGGATGGAATTAGCACAGCTTGTCCTCAGTGGGTTATGTGCTCTCCACTACTCAAATACAACAGCAGCACTTGGGTTAAAGTTGAGGGTTTACAGGTATGATTTGTGTTTTTAATTTCCCAAAGCAGTAGACTCAACGTGCAGCAGAGCAGCCTGGGAACAGTCAAACCTGAAAATGCGTTCAGGGATACCCAGGAGTTTTCTAGCCCCAAATGTCCTTCAGATTGTGTCAGAAGGAATCCTGGTGGTTCCTGTGCTCTGCAAATACTCACTCTGCACCCACTCCCAGCGTGGTTGAGGCTTCAAAAACCTTGACTGAGTCCCAAGTCTGTGGCTTTGTGAGCCAAATGTTCCTGATGGAGTCATACATTCAGTCAGCAGAAGGTTCTGCATGGCATCAGCCAAATCATTTCATTCTTTACCCATCTGTTAAATATATACCTACTACTTCAGAGAGGGCTGGGGCTTTAATTTAATTAGTGTTTCCAACAGACTTTGAAAGCACTTGAAGGAAGGTGCTAAACAAGGGCACAGCTTTTAGACTCTAAAAGGGGGTTTTAGCTGATTATGGCTTCTAAAAAGTTTAATTTTAGACCAGTCAAGAGACTTGTTGCTGTTCAAACAGGGAGATCAGAGCTTCTCTGTCCCATCTTCCCAACAACTATATGTGGGAAGGAGGTGGTATAGACTCCTCCCCTCTGCATAAAGAAATTCAAGATCAGGAGTGATAATAACAATAATATATGTCCACATATCCCTAGCAAATAAATCCCCAATATTTGGGAATGAGGATCTGTTTAGGATTGAGAATCTTGCCAACCTCCAGAGCATCCTTTAAAAATAGACTTTAATCCCATCTCAAATGCCAAACAAAAATACCAATTAAATGTCATTTTCTTTAAAAATGAGGTGACCTTTTGTAGAAAAGGCAAGGCATTAAATTAAAAAACACAACAAACCTTTAAAGTTAAAAGAAACCCAAACAAATTAACCTCCTGTTACACACGGTGCTCCCCAGATGAGGCCAAGGCAAAGATTTAAGTGTAGCTCCTGACAGTGCACCAAGCCCTGTGTGACTGGGGCTGCTCTGCAGGGCTAATTGTCAGACTCTGCTGCAGCCCTGACAGGACAGCAGTGCACGTGGGGAGGGTCTGGTGTAAATTTATTTGCCTACAACCCACGTGAGACACAACTGCTGGAGGACCAGTACAACCCAGCAGCTCACTGGGTTCATAGCACTTCTCTCTTCTCTTCTCTTCTCCCCGTCACAAACAAGCTCAAATGTGGGCATCACCCCAGACTTGTAACTGCCTTTGGAAATAAAACTGGTTTTCTATTTTCCAGCCATTTATCTGCATACCCTTCCCAGCACACGGCAAAATGGTTTTATAAGCTCAGGAGTCCAGTTCTCATTTCTTAAGCCCTCTGTAACTAAAGGGTTACACCAGAGACACAAAAACCTATTCTCAGTGAGCATGAAAAGATGTTTTCAATGTCATCAGAGGGGCAGCATCAAGGACTCCACATCCAGCACACTCTACTCCAAACAGCTGCTGTATGTTCTGCTGTGAACAATTCCTTTGTCATGGCAATGTTTTAGGTTGTCTGGTTTGATGGAAACTCCCCGTCTTATATTTTTACAATATGCACAGCAGGTCATGCAATCACAGCAAGTATTTATGTCTCTTATTGCCCAAATGCCCAATTAAGTTGCCAGCATTCTGCAAATCATCATAAAACCTGGTCTTTTCTTTCATTCCTTGGGATATTTGCCCCTGCTGTCTTCAGAGGGAAAGGCCTAATGTCAACACTGTAGTATTGACTGCTAAATGAAATTCTGTTCTGACACACTGGACAGGGTGTGGGTGTACGTAGTGGCTGACTTTTAGTGCTAGAATTACACACTGTGTCTGACCACAATTCAGATTTTCTAATTTCTAGTGTCAGAAAACCAGAATGACATTTACTATACACACACACAGAGGCCAAACAACAACTTCAGTTGTTTCAGTTACCAGTATCTATTGCAGGCTACACTGGTGACTCAGAGAGGAAGGTGTGCATGTCCCAGCCACTCCTGCCATGGAGCAATGCAGTCCTTCTGCAAAGGAACAACTAAATGGTTCAGAAAACAGGGGTTGCTCTGGGTTGCAGAGATGCTCAGAGGGCTGTGGCAAGATGCACAGTCTGACTTCTAAACTAGTAACATGAATCATGTCTCAGCTACAAAAGATTTTCACCAGAGAGCACTGCTTGCTTTTCACAGATAAGAAAGAAAGCAGAGGAGTATGATCCTTCTGCATTTACAGGGGCTTTGTGTCTGAACCCTGCTCAACTCTAGTGCTCCTTGCTTACATTAATGTGTACAACTGCTCCCTGCACACTGTCACTCTGTGATATTCCTGCTCTTCAAACGCTCCCATTTCATTCCCAGGACCTGTCCTTCTAATAACTTCCTTTTCAATGCATGTTGCAGGTACTTTGCCAAGAAAATGCAAGAAAGAACTGCTGGCAGTAAAACTACGAAACAGACCAAGTAAGCAGGAGCTGGAAGACAGGAATATTTTCCCAAGGAGGACAGATGAGGAAAGACAGGAAATCCGGCAGCAAATTGAAATGAAACTCTCAAAGTAAGTACTGTGAATGAGGACAGGGAGGAACCTCCCTTTGCAGGGGAGCATCCTCTGAGTCCTGTCACATGAGACACTGTCACCCACCTCTAAGCCCATACACAAACCAATACAGCACATTTTCAGCTGTCAGTCTGCTGGAGATTATAGAATATCCTAACTCCCTCTTCAGTCAGGATTGCCTTGATTCCAGAAGATCACAAGTCAATGTGGGAGACAAAATTCTGCCAAATCTACCTGCAGCTCCACTGATGTAATCAAGATTTCGAGGTCCTGCTTTAACAAAAGTAGAAATTAACCCTGATTTGGCTCTGTCGTCACTAACTCAATTTGAGGATCAAGGCAATCACTAGCTGCATATTTACTTGCCCAGGGGAAAGCTGCTGTATTGGTGGCTGCACTGGTGCTTTAAGGAAGGGGCAGCATTACCCTCACCTGGAGGTCAGTCCAGCTGCAGGCACAGCAGGGATGGTGTGCTTTGAGCAGTAACCAGGGCAACAGGAGAGTGCTGGGAGAGAAAAAGCATCACTGTGCCTTGTAGCCTAAAGCAAAGATTTAAGGGGACTGTGAGGCTCAGAGTGCGCCATTTGGTTTATGTGTGTGTGTGTTTTTTAAGAGCTACATTTGGATATCTGCAAACATGAATATTTTAGATGAGACAAAGTGGATTGTTAAATAATCTGTGCTGTGCCTGCCCACACTGGGACAGTGAGCGCTGCTCACCGCCAAAAGGCTTGGAATCAAATTGAGAAACATGAATAGAAATTCATTTTCAAGGCTTATTAAATATTAAATATCTCAAGCTTCTCCTGAAAGAAACATTTATTGATATTTAGACTAGCTCATTCATGTGTGTGCTTTTGATTAAACTCTCCCTCGAGGGACAGGGGAAGAGAAGCACACACGTGGATCAGAGCACGAGTCCTGAGGGACCAGAGTTTATGGGGGAAAACATCACTGCCAGCACCACACTTGCCCTCAGCTAAGGAGCGTGCTGCTCACGGAACACACGTAAGATTTGGGGTGCCCTTCATGGTGCCCCTGCCCGGAGTTATTTTCTTCCTCCAGTCTCAGTGATTGCATGGTAGCACTTTACTCCCAAAGGAAAATGGTGCATCGTGCCAGTGACTGCACGAGACAGCGCAGATGACAGGCCCTGTCACACGAAACATGTACATCCCATGCCAGTAGAAAAGAGCCTATTGCAATTTACATTCAGTTCCAAGAGTTACAGACAGAGCAAATCATAGGTGTGTCACATTAATACCCATAGGAGGGAAAGCACCATGGACCTGGACCATCTGCACCTTGCAAACCTCAGGTATTCATTTCAGGGAAACACTTCAAGCCACACCCCAATAATGCTAATTCCAGTATTATGGCCAGTCAGTTGCTCAGGAGATCTCTTCCCAGGTTAGAAGCCTAGTTTTGTTTCTCTAAAATACACAAAAATGGTTTCCACCCCACTGCATCCCTAAAACCAAGTTCAACCATCATCAAGTGTTCACTGAATGAGAAGATTATGTCATATCCAGCAATATCTCATACTGCTGAAATGCATCTCCTTTCAGTCCAGCCTGACTTCAATCGGTGTGAAAGGTCTAATGGAGCTGCAGCTTCAGGTGCTGTAACTACAGGCTTTATCCCTTCCTTTTCACTTCCCATTTAGCTTGCTTAGTAATGAGCCTAAAGAATGACTTTAAAGGATGCATGCCCAAAGTCAGGGATCAGTACAAGGACTTCCAAAGGAAACTGCTGTACAGGAGAAGGCAAAGGCTGGTCGTGACCAGGAGGTGTCTGTAGGTGATGGCAGTGAAGGGACCCTCCACACTGTCTCCTCTGGCCTTACGGAACAATCTGTGGTGCAGCCCATTGATCTCATTGGTGATGTCTAGAGGTTGGCTAAAAGCCATTTTTGTTCCAAGTGCTGGAAAACAGGCTTTCATTTAGCTCCTTCTTCCTGGAATGTGGAAGATTGAGCGCATTTCGGGGAACAGACGGTGCAGAGATTGCGGGAATAGCCAGGAATGGCAAAACAGATTGGGAGCCATCTCCCACACAACTTCCAGCACATATGGGAGCTGGCAGAGCTCAGCTCAGCTCTGAACTCATCCACCAGAATAGAACATGACCGTGCAGACAAGCTTAGGTGGCGGATGCATCCAGGAAAATATTTACACCAGGAAGAGCAAGGAGTTGTTAAAAAAAACCCAACAACCAACCAACCAACCAAGTGAAAATGGGTAATGGTAAAGGCCAAAGAGTCTAAGCCCAGAGATACCCCTCTGGAGTTTCTGATCCTACAAAACCCAGACCACCCTAGAGCCCAACCTGGCAGTAGCAGGGAAATGAAACCACCCTGGGGAGGGTGAAATTGCAGGATGAGATTTTGAGGTCTTTACGTTCATTCATTTCACTGGTACTTGTACAGCACAGTCTCTTTGTGACAACCTGAAAGCTGATGCTGAGGTGGGAAGTACTGACCAGGAAATGGGATCCAGTAGAAGTGTCTGTTCTCTGTAGGGTTTTGTGCAGGGAAGAGCACGTTGTTGCTGCTGCTGGACTAGCAACACTTCTATAAGAGTAAATCATGAATCCACGTGTCCCATCAGGCTATAAGCCTGCACTTTAGCACAAAAAAATAGTGTATGGGCAGATTAGAAAGTAGCTATTCCATAGCTGTTGGCATAAAATTGGCAAGCAAACAGGCAGTTGTTTACAAGATGGGTGTTTTTCAGCACAGCTCTAGTGATTTGATGGTCTATATCTGTCTAGCAAATTGCCTCAGTCCTTCACCTAACACAGCCTAGCTCTGTACTCTGGAGGAAAAGCTCTGCTGACACACCTGATGCACAAAATATACCAAATAATAGTGTTTATGTAACTCCAAAAATGGGGAGACAAAAGAATAGCATCTCAAAACCACTGTATTTTTAAATGGTTCTGGTTGTAACATATTTTGACAGTAGCTGTGAACCTGCTGAGCAAACCAAGTCTGCTCTCACTCTGGTGAGTGGGTATGAAGTCAAAGCTAAAATCCCTATTTTTCGTCACTTCCCCACTTATTCCATCTCAAAAGAGAGATTGAGGAGTTCTATCTTTTGAGCCGGATTCTACTTTTACAGCAGTGCAAATGCAGACTTCAGATTTATTATTGACTGACAGCAGGACGAGGACGGATTCCAGGAGTCATTTAATGCGCATTGCTGCTTTGGGAAAGTGTAGTTCCTGTATTTCGTGCTCCCAGCCAATTTAATCCACCACTTGTTGCCTTGGAAACATGCACTTCTCCCTGCTCCTCCATCCAGGATGGCAGGATTCCATTTTTCCCAGCTTTCCCTGTGCTGCAGTGCTTCTCTGTAATTCATGCATCCCCAGTGCCCCAGACTGTGGTGTGCACTTGCAATATTCAACTGTGCATTAGGCAACAGGGCTCCCAACAGGTCTTGGATCCCATTGTTATGTGCTTGGAGCACAGATAATAAGCCCTCAGTGGAATTCAGTCAATTTGGAGCTCTTTGTGTCACGAGGCAGAAAAGACATTAGCAAGCACGATTATTTGCAATATCTGCTTTCTGTCTTACAGACTCATTTTCTTCTAGAGGGGGTTTAAGCTGAAACCTGGGGGAGTAAAATGGTTGCTAGACTGAAAAGGGATGGAGGAAAAGGTTGCTTAATTAGATTTGATATCTGACTGTATAGAAAGTTGATGTTTGAACTGCCTGGGTGGCTGGTACTTCTCAAGAATGCCTCGTGCAGCCACAGTTAAAGACACTGCTATTATGTAATGTTTCAATGAACACATGAATTCCTGGAAAGGATTATACTTGTAATTTTCACTTCATGTTCTGTTTCACCTCCTTGAGTGCTTGCATAAGTAGACACGATGTGGTAAGTGGCACTTAGAGACAGAAATTCACATTCAGAAACGTGGGCATCAAAGGAGTCAGACAGGAAGAACGACAGGTTTGTGGACACAGAGCAGAAGCCAGACTAAGGCATCTAAAACTGATCTTTACCACATGGAAAATCTTGGCCTGGGTAAAAGGATCATGCTGGGGCAAGATCACTGGAAAGTGAAAAGGAAGTATCTTTATTCAGTACTTTATCACATCTGGAATCTGTAGTTGTAATGCTGCCCTGAGGTTCTTGCAGAGGCATTTTCGAGTTGACTTGCCCAGAATCTGCAGATGTGGCTAAGTGTACACCCAGATCAGAGCCTGGTTTGTACCTCGGCCCCAGGTAACAGAGCGTGAAGTTTGCAGTGCTGTTTGAGACAGAACAAAACCAAGCAAGGACAGTTCACATTTGCAGCCTAAAATACAGCCTGACAGTTGAACACAGAGCCATCACGAAGGAAATGTTACCCATTGACGACACAAAAGCTGTCCCCTGTTTCCCAAGGACGGCACATCCAGTGCCACTTCCTCACAGAAATGTCTCTGTGCAGCTTTGCTCACTGAAAAGGCATCAGCCCTCCAGGCTGAGATTCAGCAGGAAACTGGGCTGAATCCACAGAACTTTGGGGAATGCTTTTTTTAAAGTTTGACCAAAGAGGAGGTGTGTGTGTAAACTGCAGGTAGCCCTAACTCGGAATTTCAGCAGCTCCTGAACTGAGCCCGGTTTAGAGTTTAAACTCACCTGGAGCTTAGCAATGTTTTTCAATGAAGCTCCAACTCCCAGTCACTGCTCTAAAAACCAGGGAACTGCCCTGATTTCAGGAGGCTGGGACGACTTGACACAGATTTATGGCAGAGACAGAAAGGCAGGGGCAGGCACAAAGAACAGCTCAGCTGTCATCACTAATTAGCTGTGTACAGTTTAATGCCTTTCCTTCTCATTTGGCAGCCAGGTAACATCTCCCTGGTGCTAAAAATAACTGCAGAGCGCAGCGTGGGCGGCTGTGCAGCCTCAGCTCTCACATGAGACACGAGCTATATATAGAGCCAGCTTCATTCTGGGGGCGTGTGTGGAAGCCCAAGGAGTCTCCCATCTCCTCTGCACCAGACAAAGACGGGATGGTGGCGGGGAGACTGGCTGGGGGCTGCTGTCAGTGCATGGCTGCAGTGTTTTACTGAGAGCATGCACAGTGCTGTGTGACAATTTGGGGGGGGTTTGTCCCTTTTCACTTATGCTTTTCAGGTTATGGGAATAGAGGAGGTGAAAGTGATGCTGAGATTGTTTTGGTGCCTGGGTTTAGATGTCTGGATCCCACAGGCATTAATATTCCCTGTGCCCTTCCCAGGGGTCAAGCAGTGGCACACAGCTGAAATCCCTGCTGTGGGCACAGTGACAGGCAGCACCAGCCTGGTCAAGAGGGCTGTGGTTTAGTGTCTGCTGCTGGAGTTACTGAGACAACCTTCAGTGATAAAATCAGGAGGAAAGGGAGAAGCCTTGAGTGGTTTTATTGTCTCTGAGAAATGAGTGAGTTCAGCCTCCTGTTTGCAGGGCTTTTCAGGTCCAAGGGAGCTGCAGAGCAGTTCAAACACAAGCATTAGAGGAAGTTCAAGTACATCTGTACATGCTGTACCTTGCCTACGCTGTCCCCTTGTCTTTAGGGCTGAAGAGCCCTTTCTAAAGCTCTGTTCCCTTTCAGATATTATAGTCACAAAAATAGAATGGGCTTCACTGCAATGAGTCCCTGGTTAACAAGTAAACCTAACCCACCCCAAGTGTGTGAGCACACCGGGCCCTCTGGACAGAGGCTCTGTAACCAGAGGCACCTGCAAGCTCCAGCAATGAAGCTGTGCTTGCACAATTAATTATTGAGCACCCTGGGCAAGAGCCACGATCTGCAGCTGAACCACAAAGAGCAATTTGCTGTCTCAGACCAGCCCACAGCTTGTCTGGAAAGAATTTATGAGCACACTAATTCACTTATAAAGGTTGAAATAGGGAGGGCTTAGTCTTCTGTTATTTTTTGATTGGAATGCTTGCACAGCCCAGAGCTGCTCTCAGGGCAGGTGTGTGTTGCTAAGGATTCAGCACACACCTCCTGCTGATAGTGGTGGGTGTTTGTGCAAACACAGGGCAGTGTCCCTGCAAAGGCAGGAACTTCTGGCAGGGGACAAAATGAAATTCTGAATTCCCAGGTCACAGCTGATGAAAGATTGTCTTCCCAGAAGACAATCTCCTCACACTGCTCTGTTCTACTTCTCTGGCAGTGCTGGGAATTCATAATCAAACATGTTTTCCACAGCACAGTGAAGGCAAGGGCAGCAGGTCAGAGCACAGCAGGCAAGGGGAGAGCAGAGCAGCAGGTATAAACACGGAGAGGAATACACAGGGCCTTTTCTGGGACACTGAGTCAATGCCTCAAATAGATCTTCTGGCATAAGTGGCACATGTGAAACTAGAAATAAAACAAATCAGAGTTTTCAAAGCTGCAAAGTATCAGAGAGGAGCATAATTACGTAAATAAACTTACAGGAAAACTGCTAAAGCAAGTGTAAGCAAATAAGGAAAAAAAACATTTTAGGGATGAAAAATAGTGCACTTGTTTTGCCAAACCGCCTACAAAGAGCAGCGTGTGCTCAGGCTCAGATCCTCCCTCACAAACTGGGCACCCACACACTTCTGGAGAGCTGGGCCCTAACCCTGTCAAGGGACAAGAAGTCATAAACCAAAATGGAAAGGCACAGAAAGCCAGTCATACTCTGTAATGCTTCACCTTGCACTGGATTATGATTCAGGTCCTTAAGCTAGTTGGACTTCACAGCACAAGTAATTACAGACAGAAATTACTTTAATTTAATTTGCAGAGCTTAATCGATAGAGACCGAAGTAAGCTGCTCTGGTTGTCACAGTGATTTGTGCTGGTTTATGATGAAAACCTGACCAGGACAAGGTGCTATAACACTTGTGAGCTCCTGATAACCCAAGGGTTGAGAAGGGAGGGATTCAGGCACTCATTCATCCATCCCTTTGTGGGGATGGTCACTGTGTTACTAAGATCATCTAGGATTAGGGATTTCTTTCCTAGACCTGTTAATAGAATTCAGGAAAAATGTTTCATGCACTTAAAGCCAAGCACTTACTTCACTTACTTGGAACAGAAGCCAGATAGAAAGGACAGTGTGTACCTGAAAGACTGAACTGGCATGAGCAAAATCTCTGCCAGAAAGGGGTTTGGCTGTGTGTTTTTTTCAGTTTTAACAAATCCATTTCAGACGTGCCACTTGAAAGTATGTAAGACCAAAAGAGGCAGTTTTGGTGTTGAGTTGGTTCTCCCCCTCCTTGCCCTTTAAACCCAAGTAAATTTAAATGCAGACTGGATAGAAATGAATGTCCCTGTCACCACTGCTGGGAATTGCTTGCAGAATACCTAAGTGGACAGAAACCTCTCCCACTGAATTTGAAGTGTGGCTTTTACTTTGGAGATGGGAAAAGACAAAACTGCCTTGCTGTGGGGTGTCATATCTGCACACACCATACCTGGAAGGCACAAGGCTTGTCCCACTCAGAGCTATCACTGATTTACGGGCAGCGTTGGCAGATGAATCATCGGCACCTTCGCATGAGAAACTCTATCGTGTTTTTGGATCCTTTTCCAAGAACTGTCTCAGCACATCTGATCCAAGGAGATGAATTCATACAGAGCAGTTGCTGCCTCCCCAAATTCTGTGAGAGTTACTACAGTTTCCTCCTCCTGTGGCTCTGAGCACAACTTCTGTGTCTGGTTCATTCAGGATCTTAATTCCTCCAGGAATTGGAGGCTCAGGCTTGCTGCTTTCATACAGAAAAACTGGGTCAGCCTGCCAGAGTTTGCACCTTTCTGAGAGAACTTCAGAGAAGGCAAAGGAGGTGAAAAATAAAGGAAATAAATATTTAGAAAATAGCAGGGGGGCAAGGAGGGAAAACAGGTCAGCACAGAAGGTCATTGATTTCAGTCAACCACTGCTCAATAGATATTGTACAGTCGTGCCAATTATTAACACACAGCTCTAGCTAAATCTTTTTGATTCCATTGCCTGTGCCCACCTGGCAAGCTGCAGCTCTATAATCAGATTTTGTGGGGGCTTTCCCATCATTTGGGAGCTACCTGTGTCAAACAGAGCACTGCAAGTTTCCTTCAGTATCTGTTTTTCAGGATAATTAACTCATCCAAATGGCCAGCACACTTCCTTGACCTTTCCAGACTCTGGAGAGTGCTTTTCTTCCCAGAAAAGCATGCTTATTTTCAGTCTTTTTCTTTAGCTGTCACATGTAACACACCAAAAAACAAAAAAAAGGACTCTCAGATTTATCACTTCGTGCTCAAGTATTTATCCAGGGAATTTAATAAGAAACAGATGACACCTTTGGAGGTTGAGGATCTACTTGTCTTGAAAATCCACTTAATACAGAGGACTGTATAAAGGCAACTAGAAACAAGAACCAGCAAGATGGCAAAATCTGAGTCTTAAATGACATTAGAAACAGGTACTTCTGTATAGTGAATCCATTGTTGTGCAAAGATGTGTCAGTTCCTTTGCTTTGTTAATACTATACAAAATACTACTGGGCCAAGAGACAAACAGCAGAACAAACCATGAGTGCCTCCCTGTTGGAAAAAAGCTCTCAAAATCAAGACTGCATGGCACACAGATGAACCACCAGCGTCATTTGCTTGAGATGATCATATTCATTAAGCAAATTAAATTCTGAATGAATTAATACTTCATTAGTTTCTCAGAAATCATGTTTAAAATAATATTAAAAAAGGAAGAAACCAGGCTCTCCCAGCAGTGCCTGCAGAGAGCAGCTGGCCTGTTGCAAAGATCAGGCTAATTTGAAGGGTGTCTGCAAAAGCCACACTGCACCCTGTTGTTGTAATTATCCTTCAAATACCACCCAAATGGGGAAAAACCCTTCTACTCAGGAAAAGGTTTAACAAAGCAGGACTAACATGGTAAGGAAAGTTATAGTTATAGGCATCACACAATTAAGCTTAGAGAAATCCCTTCAGCATCCTGTTTACGACATAAAGGAAGAAGGTAAGAGGGACTGATGGGCATGTGGAAATGGCAAGCTGAGGTGTGCAGGGGCCATGGGAGCAGGGAGCTCAGGGTACCAGGGACTCTGGGTGGACCAGAGACAAAGCACTCAAGTGCTGTGATTTGCTGTGCATCAGCTGCAGTGAGAAAAACAGGCTAGAAAAGCCTAGAAAAGCCGGGTATGGTGGAGGGGGTTTGCAGAGTCAACGCCTGTTCCAGCCCTGAGAAGGCACTGCCAGCTCATCCCGTCCCAGCAGTCACTCCACAGGCAGGGAACAGCTCTGAGGAGACACGGAGGTGGGAAAACAGAACCAGAACACAGAGGCTTCACAAATGTTTTCCTCACAGCCTTGTGCTTTGACGGTAAGAGACAGTGCGTGTTGTACCACAACAAATCATAGCTGTAATGTCAAAACTAAGTGCTCAGGTCAACAGGGATTGCTGCATAATTAAATTCTTACGTTTATTCTATTCAAGAACTCAGGTTTCAAAAGCTCAGAATATTCTGTTCTGCCTGAAATTTGCCAGCAAATTCTGTTTGTATTTACATGGCCATAACTAAACACAGGATCCTAAACAAAACTAAAGAGGGTCCCAAAAAGCTTTGGGGAAGAGCAGACAGAAAACGAGGATAACAGTTTAAAATCCAAATCCTCTCAGCATTTCCCTTTAAGCTAGCCTGCCTGCCATGCTCAGTGTCACACTTTGTGGCAGCAAGTGACAAGTCACACTACTCACCCAGTCCAATTGAAAAACAAAGAAAAACAGAATTACTGAAATACCATATGCAGAGGGAAGTGAATAAATCCCTGCAGGGTCTGAAAATCTGGTTTTCCAGACAAGCCCCTTTGCCACACTTTCCTATTCTGTTCAGCAGAGATACCCATACAGACCAGCTTTGCAGAGCACAAACTAGATGGTTCCTGAGATCGAGGGACTCACACTTCCACAGAGAGTTTGGACCACATCTTTGAGCTGTCAATGGAATTTCCCATAGTGGAAACACTCGTTGCATTAAAAGTCAAGGTACTCTCAAGAGAAATTCTGAAGAAACCCAAAATGCTGAAACCAAATGGGAATGCAGTAAAGCAGCAGGATCAGAGCCTGCCATGGGCACAGGCTGTGTGGCTCTGGCCAGCCGAGGCTCACGACAGTGTAAGGGCAAGCTGTTGGTCTAAGCCTGTCCTGCCAGACACTGGGCCAAGCACAGCGTGCACGAGGCAGACAGAAAATAGTGCAGCAGATGGTGAAAGGCTGTCTGAAGGCAGGGATACCCCATCCTTTGGAGACGCCGTGTGGGTGAGTGACAGGCGAGAACTGGAGAGTACTTGCCTTGCCAGGGGGAATGTTCCCAGAGGGATTCCCGCAATTGGGGAGCAGGTGTGTGCCCCCAGCAGGGACTGCCTGTCCCAGCAGCATTTGCAACTTTAGGAATCCCTATAATTTAGAGTTTTTTCTTTATAAGGTACTTGGAAAGTACTGCATTTTCCTTGATGTACTTCGGTAATCAAGAACACCGTCCCTTGGCACAAAGCCTGGCATTACAAAGGTTTGAAGGTGCCCCAGCACATCCACCCTGCCGGGGCTCAGAGCCACTGGGTTAGTAGGTTCACACAGCTCAATCCCCCCAGCTCAAGGAAACCCTGGCTGCTGCTTTCTGCAACACCTCACAAAGGCAAATACACCTGAAGAGGTTTCTTTGTCACTGTGCAGGTTGCTGAGGGGTCCTTTATGTACAAGTGCAGCTTACAGGGCAGTGGGAAGGACATCCTCCAGACCCCCAGTGCACGGGGAGCTCCCAGCAGCTCCTATCCATGACAAGAGTGGCCATTCTCAAACCAGCCTGCCTTAAATGAGGGGGAGGAGAGCACTGACATGCACTCAGCAGAGACAGGCTGACAGGTCACGCATGCCGACATTTCTTTGTCTGCTCTCTGCAAATCCAGCTGTGGTTTCTTCCAGTGACCCAAATCCCACAGCTGCACATTGCAGTGGCATCTGGTGGGAGGGGCAGCTGTTCAGAGGGTAAAGGGATGGTATTGCAGGATCTTACTGCTGGCTGTGCAGCATCCTGGCTGAATCCAGGACATTTTGGCACACTTCCATCCACGTCCTGTATGTATTTGATACACTCAAACACAGCTAGTGCTACAGTCCAAACTGACATGTCTTTTTGTCTTCCTGCCCTGTTTCCTTCCACTGCAGCAGCTGAAATTGCATTCCTGGCTGTCCAGAAAATTGAGTCATGATCCTACAGACATTTAATTTCTCATGGGGCTCAAGGGTGGCTGGCAAACCAGTCTCAGCCTCCCTGGAAGCAGAAACATTTTATCAAATAAATGATGCCTCATATAAAGTTAAACCCTAACTTCCTTTTTTTTTTTTTCCCCTTCCCTTTTCTTTTTGTACATAAAATTGCCCAGTAAGCACCCAGGAGTCTGGAACTGGTTCAGTAGAACATTGGGAAGTCTCAGGACAGTGGCAGTCTTCACCACTGGGCTGAGATTTGCTTCTGGTCTACTAATGATTGACTTGCAGACTCCCTACTGCTGCTTACGCAGTTGCTACCAGAGTAGATTTTGGTATCACTTGAGTGGTGGCAGATGTCTTTATTTAAAATAATATAATGGTAATACATCAATAGTGGGATAGAACTAAACCCCTGGGATTATATGATTCCTTTTGTTTGCCTGTCCTGAAGATTTGAACCCACCATGTTCTCAGTTCAGCCAAATTTGAGACATGTAACATTTGCCTTTTTTTTTTTTCATTCTCTGGAACACAGGGCTCCAGAGATTTATTCATGTTTCAGAGGGGGAAAAAAAGGTAGAGAAAGAGAAAACCTATTGCTTTTCAGTGAAATATTATTAACTATCTTCAGTGACCTGCACAGTGTGACCCGGGTCATAACCACCATGTGGCTTCCATTGGAAAACTCTCCAACATACATTTTGACACACAGCCTTCAGCAGGGAAGTGCACTGGGAGGCTGCAGCACTCACGCTGTTGTTTGAAGAGCATGTTCTTTCAGCACTCTTTCTTGCTGAGCTATTTTTAGCCTGAATGTATTTCCCAAAGCAGCCCTTTGCCCAGCTGCAAGGCAAAGCAGAAGTAAGAAGCAGTGGTGCAGCTCATGCTGACATTGCTACTGAACAAAGCACTCATCAAACCACAGACTCAGAACATGGCTTTGGCTGAATAACCTGTTGTAATTTTGTCACCCGAGTGACTAAATATTGTAATTCTATTGCAAACAGGACAGATCCACCACACAGCAGCTCTGTTAAACCAGAGTGGGGATCAGATGTAAGGGAGAGAAGAAAGCTCCTGTTCTATTACATTTACACCCCAGTGCCAGAGCATTAGTTCTTGTGTATTAAATTAAACCCATTATGTTATGCCAGTCCCGTGATGGGCCACAACATCCTCCAAGAGTCCTTACTGGTATGTTGAGAGGCATGAAAGCAAAAACCTGCTGAAGATGATGGAAGGATGCTCAGCATCCACACTGAGCTTTCCAGCAGGCCTTTGAACTAAGACAGGTTCTGCTCCCCAGCTGTGCCTGGCCTTTCTTCCTCACACTTTGGGAAACCCAGGGACCCAAAGGTCAAATGCAGCAGGGCTTTCACAGGTGGGGAAAACAGTGATTACCATAAAGCCTTCTCCATCTGAATCCTCTGCTGTAATTAGATCTGCCTCTCTTGGGGTATCTCAGCCCACACAGTGCTTATCACTAAGTAGCACTGTGCAAGAACAAGCCTGGCACAGGGTGTGGGTCGCTTGGGGACAATGGGTTATGATACAAGGGTCATGCTGGGCAAGTATGTAGATTTTATTCCAACTGAAATCTGAACTCCTTATTGCAGGGCCCATATCACAGAAATTATCATGATGGACAACTGTAATTGCCTGGGAGATGAGTGACAACATAATTAAGTGAACTTGTGCTGATTCGCAGCCTTGAAAACCCAGACAGAACTAAAGGCTAAACAAATAAGGAGCATATGTAATTAAGGCAACATATACAGCCTCTGTGTCTCCCCAGTTTTCTTATTTGGATGCAAAAATAGTTCCTGAAGGAACATAGACAAATACTGGGCAGTTTTAAAGCATGCAACTCACAGTATCTACCACACCAGCTCACCCTTTTCATACTGGTCTGAGCTGCCTGCTACCAGGGAATGGCAGCAATTGCTCTTAGGATGATACTCTTGGATATTCTAAGGGCTGGAGCAGCTCTGCTATGGAGACGGGCTGACAGAGTTGGGGTTATTCAGCTTGGGGAAGAGAAGACTCTGGGGAGACATTGTGACCTGCCAGTACTTAAAGGGGGCTTAGAAAAAACGAGGGAGAATGACCTTTTACACGGGCAGATAGTGACAGATCAGGAGGGAACAGTTTTAAACTGAAGGAAGGTTGGGTTACATTTGGTATAAGAAAGAAGATTTTTGCAGAGAGGGTGGTAAAATATTGAAATAAGTTACTCAGAGAAGTAGTGGATGTTGCATCCCTGGAAAAATCCAGGATCAGGTTGGACAGGGCTCTGAGCAACCTGATCTATTTGAAGTGTCCCTGCTCATTGCAGGGGTGTTGAACTAGATGAACCTTTAAAGTTCCCTTTTTCAACCCAAACTGTTCTGTGATTCTCCTGTTATGGGAAATGCTGGCACATCACTCAGCTCATGCTTTTTATATGCTCCAGAATTACCTTGGGATGAAAACAAGTTTGTGTCTCAGTGTTTGTCTTCTAATTTTGTACAGACAGTAAGAGAGAAGTCCCTCCTCCCATGGATTTACTACTACCCATAATTGTACATTGCCAGCAGTACTGCACTGCCACAGTGCAGTGCGTGGGTGACTCAAAGCCCTGGCACACGTTCTCTTCACAGCTACTTTTAGGAAGGATGAAAATAAACTTCTTGATGAATTGAACATGATGTTCTGGTAACAGAGATGCCAGTTTAAGAGGCAGAGCCTTTGCCTCTTGATGGGCAGCAGACACAAGCAGCTTTATGAAGAGGCAAGCACAGGGCACTCCTATTTCTCCTCCCTTTGCCTGGCCTGGAGCTCTCCTGTGAGAGGGATCCTTCCCACCACCTCCCTTCCCAACTCCTCTGCAAAACCACCTGACAGAAAAGACAATCAATGCAATTCCCTCTGGCTACAGCTCATTTACTGATGGCTGGATTGATTGCTCACTTGTCAGTCCAGACTCCACAGGCACATGCACGTGTCCAAGTCTACCCAGTTCAGTGCTCCCTTAGGAGAAGATTCTCAGAATCACATGGATCTAACTAAGAGCAGCAACAGAATTCCAAAGTACATCTTTTGGCTTCAGCTACAAATCCTAAAGAAATTCAGTTTTGTGATAATCATACATACAGATACTGTGCAACAGATGCTACGCAAAAATGTTTAGGGGAAACAGAGAAAAATATTTTGAGGACAGATAAGAAACCACACAAACCAAGAACCTGACTTGTTTTTCATTGGATTCTGCTCAATGTTTGTTAGGCAGGTAAATGCAGACCAGCAAGAAGAGCTAGAAAAGGACTCTCTGAGGTGTGGGAAGTCAGCATAGCCCCCCATGCACACAGGTGGGCTGTACCTGTTCCAGCTTTATCTCTCATCAGCTATTCTGTGCCCATACCTGCAAGCACACAGCTTGCTGTGGCTTTGCTGGCATGCAGTTCCACAAGGGATGAGGCAGACACTGCTAAGGGTAACTGTGAGGACAGAGAACTTGGCAGCATCTCCTGCTTGTAGGACATATTGATGCATCACCCACCTGACAGCAGACCCAGGGTCCTGGTACATGCAAACCCACAGACTGTTCACCTGTAACAGCCCGATAGTATCAGCCTTGGTATAATCAAGTCCCACTCCTTTCAATGTGAAGGAGGCAATCCGGCTGTGTGAAGTCAGTATTGATCTGCTGATCAGCAGTCACAGGCACATGTGGCAGTCATTGGGCTCACAAACATGTGACCTCGCTCCAGAGGGGACAAGCAGTTTGTGGTTTTCCCCTTGACTCCGATTCCAGCATCTGCACTTGTGCACATGTCAGATGTGGTTGTTAGCAGGACCTCACACTGGACTCTCCTGGTGAGGGGCTGCAGCCAACCCTCACAGAAACCTCCCACCCATGTGCTGGTAGGGCAGCAATCTCCTCTTATCCCTCTGGGCAGCCTGTTTTACTCCAATTATAAACCACACATGCCCACCAAGGAGAACAGCCAGACTGCGTGGATTTAGTGCCCCTCAGAGAGGCGGCATGGAACCCTCACAAACCTCACAGAGTTCCCATGTGCACACAGAAAACAAACACCTCGAGGCCATGTGCAAACTCTCAGCCCCTGAGGTGCTTTGAGACCCCCAGTGCACATGATTGTACCTGCAGGGTGTTCCTGGGGTGAACCAGGTGACTGAGCTACCCCTGCCCTGCTCCTCTCACCCACAGCAGTAACAGTGCAGAGGACATGGGAGCAACCAAAGTCTTGGCTTCTGAGATAGCAATACATACATTTATCCAGTTACCGTTCTGGGCACAAATTACTTGAGCAAACATTTTAAAGGCAGTCTGAAAATACACCCAGAACACTCCCCAAGCTTCAAAAGCTGCAGAACACCTGGTGCTTGGAGGGTTTTGCTCACTTTGCACAGAACAACAACACAGAACCTTTGTAATTTCTCTGAACTTAAAAAATACCTGCACATACAGTGTTGTGTGCCCATCCCCTTTTAACCCCCCACAGTTACATGGCTACTTCAACATTAGGAGAAAGCACTCAGATTGCTGTGTTTATCCAAACTTGGAGCATCACTGACACACAGAGCAAGCTCTAAGCTGTGTCCAGACACCATTTCCAGGGCAGTGACACTGGTGTCCCCAGCTCTGCTGTTCCTGAGGCAGCTGCAGCGGCCTCTGAGGAGCTGCCAGGGCAGTCCCACTCAGTGCTGCTCTTGGCACCCCTTGTTTTAACAAGAAAGCAAATTCCTGAAATGGATACCCTTAACATGAGACCATGGCAATACCTGTAACACTGCAGAGGATCTGCACTGATGAGTTACTTGAGAGTTTTCAATAAAGTTTCAAGACGTTCCCAGAAACAGCTGGCCCTGCAGAGATGCTCTGAGGGAGCAGTCCTGCCTCAGCAGACAATGCAAAAATACCCAAAACCAGATTTCAATAACATCTGAGAACACAACAGCATTAATTAGATATTTTTCCCAGAAACAAGAAACGTGTCTCTAAATCAACCAAAAGGAAATCATTACTGTGACGCAACAGGAGTGCTGGGACTTTGTGAGTGCTCCCCACAGAGCTCGCAGTCCCCTCGCTGAGGGGGATCCATGTGGGGCTCTGAGTCCCTGGATGAAAAAAACCCAGAAATAAAAGCACAGAACTCACCAAACCACGGCCACTTCTGTGTCGCAGCAGTGCTGGAACCTCGTGTCCACCTCAGACCTCCCCATGGCTCCTCCAGAGCTGCAGTGCCAGGCTGAGGGCAAGGTGAGCCCTAGAACTACCTGCCCTCAGGTGTGGGGACTGGGCTGGCCCCTCAGGGAAGGAGCCAGCACTGATTGCAGATGGCCTGCACCTGTGTGAGACAAACCTGCCCTTGCACAGCCTGTGGAGACCCCCCAGGGGCACGAGGGGTCGGTTTTCTGCCCTCCCAAAGGCTCCTTCCTGGCAGCTGGAGCAGGCTGTGGGAATTGCTGCTCAGCTGGAGCTTGTTTCTGTTAAATTGGATTTGAGCATCCCCTCTCCAGCTCTCCTGTCCCTCCGTCCCCGTTTCCTGGCCTGAATCCCCCACAGGGGAGCCAGCAGCCATTTCCCCAGGCCAGGTGTCCCTGAGGTGTGTGAGGCCACGGTGCTGGCCCTTTGCAGGGATGGATGGTCCCTTCTGTGGGAACATGGAGAGCTCAGTGTGCAGGGTGTGTTCCTGGCTCTGCCAGGGGCAGGATTTCATATCGTAGGGGCTTCAGAGAAAATATGAAATAAGTACCCCAAGCAGAGCCCTTGTTGCTCGGAGCTGCCCAGCTCAGCCAAGCAGGGGCGCAACCCTTCTGAGATGGTTTCTTAGGGAAAAGCTCCCCTCAGGAGGGCTGTGCATTTTTGCCGGGGCTCCCCCTGCCCTGCCAGGAGCCCTGAGGAAGGTGTGTGTTCTCTCACACAGGGCAGTGGGTTCACTCTCCAAGTGGCCACAGAAAAGCCCCTGCAGAAGGGTGTGTTGTGCCCTCACCCCAGCACAGCTCAGGGGGATGTGGCTCTCCTGGTCGTGCTGTCCCCATTACAGCCCTTGGTGGGGTATCTGGAGACCTTCCCCGACTCCTCCATTTCCCCTTCCCCCCAAGCCCAGCCACCCCACAGCAGCTCTGGCAACATAGAAAGGAAGCGAAAGTTGTGTCTGGGCAGAGAGAGGCTTCTCCTGGACAGAAAAAATCACACATAGACACAAAATGTCCCTGTACTTTGGAAGCAGCAGTGTCAGTGGTTGTTGCCACTTCTCCTTGGATCGTGACTCTTGCTTTGCTCGGTGTTCTCACTCCAGCCCCAGCTTCCCTAAATCCTGCTAGAATTTTATTTTGAAGCAAAATCTACATCTAGTTTTATGACTGTGACACAAAGTTTGGAAGGATGGTCCATATCTCTGAAAAACTTGGGGAAAAAACCCTGTAATGCCCTGTGTCTGTGTGCACTTCCTTCTGCTGTGGGTAAAGCTGAGGGTATGCACAGAAATTCAGGCACTTACCCTGTGCTTGTCAAAGCCAAAAGGGGAACAGGGTTTTAAATAATCTCAGAGCATTCATATACATTTGCATTCTTATATTGCTTTAATAATTTCTGTTAGGCTTTTAATCCTCCAGTTTAAAAGGGGCCTCTGAAATCCAATGTACAGAATCAGGGGAATCTATCAATCTTGCCTGGCAGGGCTGTAATTAAGAATGGTTGAGTGAGAGGCATGTGAGCAGCAGGTTGGGTGGACCTTTCATTTGCAGATAAGCTCTCTGAGTAAGTCATTCTTCTCTGATTTGTATTATAAAATGCACTTCAATCTGTTTCAAGCATAACATAGTTGTGTAATTTCTGAAATGTACAGAATTGGGCGAGAACAGGGGAGTCCAAGGGTAACAGGAACTAAAAATACATGTTTAATTCCTGAGCAGGGCATTTCAGCATCACTCCTGTTTCAGTTTGGATTATTGCAGCTTCTGCTGCTGGAATATCTGGCTTATTACTCCAGACAGAACCCAGAGGCCAGGAGAAGCTTAGGGCATACAAAATGATGGGTAAGAAGAATGAGTTAGGCTGTAGGTGTTTCTAAGCTAAAGAACTCAAGTTTTCTGTCTGTGTGAGTCTGAAGTAGCGGTGGTGGTGCCTTCCTGTTGCGAAAGGTTTTTCCAGAGAGTTTAATTAAAACAGGGCAAGGAGCTGGTCTGATAACAAGTGACTACAGAGC
Organism: Campylorhamphus procurvoides; assembly: GCA_013396655.1. Lineage (NCBI taxonomy): Eukaryota > Metazoa > Chordata > Aves > Passeriformes > Dendrocolaptidae > Campylorhamphus > Campylorhamphus procurvoides. The sequence continues at coordinate 135,121 of WBMV01008990.1, read as the reverse complement.
TGATTTTAAGGCATATTGGGTAAGGCTTACAAAACAAGGAGAAATGGGAATCAGGTACTCTTACCAGTTCTTTTACAGTCTGTTAACAGTTACTTCCTTTTTCCATCACTTGTATGTTTGACTAAATGTAGATCTTGTTACATCCTGACTTTATAATCATTCATTCATTTCCTCTGCTGCGCAGAGCAGTAACTGCTGCTGCAGTTTTCAGTGTGGTCCCTGCCCTGCTCTCAGTGCTTCTTTGTCTCTGTAACTTCATCTCCGGTTTGGCAACATCTGCTGAGAGCGGGTGAGGAGAATCCTTAAGGCTGCCAGAACACAGGCCAGGAAGCTCCCCAAACCCTTGCCGGTCTGCAGGCTGGATTATTCCCCGAGCAACAGCCAGGCAGCCTGTGTGTTGTGTGTGTGTGCCCGCCGAGGGGAGGCTCCCCGTACCTGAGATCTCTGCAGATAGGAGCCGTGTCTCGGGGGGAACTCTCATTTAGTATGCGCAATAAAATCACTGTGGCACGGATCATATGATTGCAAGGCTCAATCCTGAGGCAGCACTACTGAAAAGGGGAGGTGGAACCAAGACATAGTGCTCAGGCAGCGCGAGGCTGCGAGCGGCACACGGGCTGCATCCAGCAGGCAGAGCAGAGCTGAGCAGAGCTGAGCTGAGCTGAGCTGAGCTGAGCAGAGCTGGGCTGGGCAACCACAGCAGAGCTTCATTGCTGCCACTCTGCCCTTGGGGTCGCCAGAGCGAAGGGATCCCGCTGCTCCCTGGGACGCAGGGGAAGGCAGTGATAGCTGCAGAAGATCACTGTGGACTCCTTTGGTAACCACCTAAACACCCTCCCGAGAGGGAATTTTCCCCTCGGACAGCTCTGGTTCCAGCTGACTGTCTGGAAGGTGTGATGGGAAGGATGCACATTCTGAGGAAGCCTTTCAGTGACAGCAGAGCAAACTAGAGGAGAACTTCCACCTGCGCTGCTGGCTTTTGGGCGAAATAATCCAAGAAAGAATTCTGGTGCCAGGATTCTTCTTTTTTGGTGGCTTCATTAGTCCTGGAAAAGACTTTTTAGTTCCCTCCTGAGGGAAACACCAACCAGAACTCAGAACACTGCAGACTTGCCAAAGAACAGGCATGGTACAAAATGTGATTTTGGTGTTTTTCCGCAGGCGACTCAGCCAAAGACCCGCTGTTGAGGAGCTAGAAAGAAGGAATATACTTAAACGTGAGTATTCTTTTTCCTAAAATACTTTATATGTGTTTGTGATTTTTATATGAGAAATCAGTGGTTGCATTTCCAGAGCATGCTATTTTTAAATAGACAAATTCATTCGCTGGGATTATTTTCGGTACATAAAAGTTGTAATTTTTCACAAAGACATGCAATTGGAGACAGAAAAGAACTGTTCAGACTCAGGCTTTCAAGTAATTTTCATTCTGATTACACTGCTATGGGTGTCCAAGAGGGGAATGCAATCCCCTGAGTGCCATGAGAATTGGACTGACATTTCTTAAGACAGGGATTGTCAAGCCAAATTATCCCCAATATCCAAAATTATCCAAAATAGCCACACACTGGGTGTCCCCGAGGCTGCAGTGGGAGGGGGAACATCCTTACAGAGGTGTGGTTCTCCTAAAATACATTTGTTATGTCACTGGAGATCTTCCAGAGCCAAGTGAAAGATCATTCTGGGCTGTCAGGGTTATTAGAGGGACAGTGCCAGCCCTGTTACGGGTGTTGCCACAGGGGAGTGTTCTCAGCATCTCTCAAATTCTCAAGGCAAAACTTGCAGCACTTTTCCTAAGGGTTGGTGTTCTGACCAGGGGATCAGACAAGTGATGGACATAATCCCTTTCCTTGCTGGGAATCCTCTCAGTCAGGGGAAGGTGAGAGAGAGCTTTGAAATTGTCTCACACGTGAGAAAGGGGGAATCCATCTGCTTGAAGGAAAAGTTTATTGCTTCTTGGATTTTCATGGTCTGTTTAGTCTTGAAAGACAAAAAACAGAATGATGTGAACTACAGTTTCGCACTAAACGAGCATGAATTTGTCCTACAAGCAATGCTGACCCTACTATTTAATTTGTTACTAAAAAGGTTCCCTATATTGTGTTACCTGAAATTTAGTGTCTCAGAACTTTCTTAGTGGTTCCTAGAAAAAAACCTTATGCTCTTGTCATGGAAGTTACTGGGGCTTTCATTTCAGTTTTAACACAAAACAGTTGCATAGTCAACAGGTATTTACTAGTATTTTCTCTACTGTTCCAATGCATAGAACACACCCAGTAAAATTAGCTGTATTTACCACGTGCATAGCTAGATGACAAAGGGAGACCCTCCTTGCAAAGGGAGGGATGAGCTTGGCCAGACTTCACTTGCCATCCACCACAAGAGGCAAGAAAAAGCAGCAACCCCAAGATTCTGAAATATGCTGGGCCAGATTTTCAAGAGTCAAGAACAGAGATCTCTGAAAATCTGTTTCTTTGGGGTTTTTCCTGGCTAAGGAAGAGCTGATCTCTACTGAAAAATCTGTTCTTTTGTGTTTACTTTTTGAAGTGTGCTGGTTACATCCTTAATCTGGGTTAGACTGACCAGCTTTAATAATAAAAAAGTTTGAATACATTCATATAATGAGCTTAGAGAGAGATAAAGCAGAAAGAAGATAAAGCAGAATTAAAGATAGTTCCTGAATTCCAGCTAAACATACTGGGCTAGATTTGTATCTCATTTAAAGAGCTTCCAGCATGGAGCAAATTTATTGACTTCTGTTGAGTTGCTCAGGCTTTATACAGGCTCAGCTGAGATCAGAACCACTTCCATTTTATTTACCTCTGCCACTATAGAAAAAGCTGAGCATCCTGTGAAGAGCTACAGTCACCAGAAGCTGTGCCAGGTGTGAGCTTAAACTGCAGGACAGGTGCAACAACTCTGCTCTGCTTTGGGTGAGCTGAGGAATTAGTAAAGGATCCTTTTATTAACAGGGATTCTTGTTCTGGACTGTAAAATAGCTTATAAAATAGACTTTAATAGCCTTCTTGTTATGGATTTGATGAAAACCCTGTGGATTGGGTGTGCCAGGCAGAGCTGGAGCAGTGTAGATGCCCTTCAGTGAAATCACCACAACCTCCTCCAGGTGGAAAGAGTTGCACAGTTGTAAGCTTTGAGTTTCCCAGCCTCTTTGATGTTCTGCTGACAGAAGCAATGCTACCCCCAAAGCACTTCTAAGGACTCATAATTCCCATTTGTACAACTCTGGCAAAAAGAGGAGCATATTGCACATGTCTAAGTGCAACTGCTGTTATTTAAAGCAAATCTCAGCAAGATTTCAAGAAGTGATTTCTTATCTTCCTTAGAGAGATCTTTCTGAGATTAATAGATGAAAAGCAAGCTCAAAGCCAACACTTTCTTAAAATACTGTTCATCTTCCAAGTCCTTTATCTATAGATACACTGCTGGTTTCCCACCAAGCATGAAAAGCTTCCCCTCAAATCCCAGCCCAGGTGTCAGATGGGTGCTGTGCACTCGAGAGCTGAACTTCACATTCAGGGAACATCTTGGGAGCCACCCTGTACAGTTCCCATTTCATTCTGAACTCCAGCAATGGTTTAGTGTCACACAGAGCTGAGAGCTCCCTGAAGAAGTGGCAGAGCAGCAGAATGAATCCCAATTGCAGCACTGCTCAGGCCCCCTCAGGATTGGGAGCATCTCTCTGCTGAGGCTTCTAAACCCAGCCCTCAGTAATGAATGGATCTGTGTGGGCAGAGGGATGGTGATGGGAAAAGCCTCTCTGGTTTGTCTCAGGAATAATGCCTGAGTTCTAAAATGCCCTTGCCAGCATTCCCTATCAAATCTTTTTCTTTAAAAAAAAAAAAAAGAAAGATTTCTTTCATTTCTTGGAGCTGAGAATAAGCATTGGACCTGAGTGACTGTCAAATAGAAATGGGTCACTACACATTGAGTGTATTTAGAAAAGCATTGTTTTGATCAGAAATATGTATTTTGGGTTTTTTTTTTAGGAATTAGAATTATAGAATCATGGCAAGGACACCTTCCACTAGCCCAGGTTGCTCCAAGCCCCGTCCAACCTGGCCTTAGACACTCCCAGGGATGGGGCAGCCACAGCTTCTTAGGGCACTGCATATCACACCATATCTTAGAAAGGTACCATGCCATGGACAATTCTCTTTTTTTACGTAAAAATATATATATAGAGAAAAATGTCCTCTGAAAGGGGTGAATTAAAGCTGAATGAGTAACCTCTCGCAGGTATCTCTACATCTAAGAATACCCTCCACTTTTTAAAGCCTGTTCTCTTTTTAAACATTCCCCACTGAAATAGCTGCTCATCCCTGACACAGCACTAATTTTAGCTGACCTGTTCTCTTTTACATTTTGTGCCTTGCCACTGAACTGTAACATTGCACATTACAGCATTTGAAATTACTGGATTTACATTTCTACTATAGCCACTTGTAGTTATGCACCACAACGTTCCTTTAAACAGATACTTGTGACTGCATTTCAGTGGGATCTAATGAGCGTAAAAACCAGGGAGAACCCTTCATTATTAAAAATGTATTTCTGGAAACTCATCTGCAGTGCTGGTGGCTTTTTGAAGCACATTAGAATTCACGTGTGTGCTTTAACAGTGAAAATATCTAATGCAAGTGGTGTAAAACTTCACAGGAGTATCGGGAGAATCCCAGAATGATTAAACCCTTTTCCCTTGGTGTGCAGCTTTGTTCAGGTCATGGGCTCCCTCCGAATTTAGTAACAGATAGTACTGGAAATAGAAACGCCATTAACTCGTTTCCTAAGGCAAAGGATAGATTTCAGCAGCGTTACAGCACTCCAGGCTATTTTTAGAGGCAGTGTGTAGGAGTTCTCACGGCTTGAATGTTAATAGGCACAACACACAAAGCCGGGCTGGCTCAGGGTAGGACAGAGCGCTGCGAAGGAACCCCCGGAGGGATAAAGAGCTTCTCCTGTCAGGAGTGGCATGGAAAGCAAAACGTGCAGGTCACAGCCAAGTACTGCAGCACTGCCAGCGTGATGATGTAGGCTGGAAAAAGCAGGAGAGAGGACAGAACATGCTTTCCCTGGAGCTGCTGCAATAAGGCTGCTCAGCTTCCAAGAGCAGTGACTGAATGGCCCCAGCAATATGGAGAGTAAAACATGATCAGTAACCAGCTATGGGATATTTTGATTTTCCTTCTCAAGTTCCTACAAGTGGAGAATTGGTGTGGCTTCTGTTGTTTTATTAAATCTCCCTGGGGCTGGAGTTCAGAGCCCAGGGAAGCTGCCACTGGAAGCAGTGCCTTGTCCTTACAGAGAGGTAACTCCATGTTCTGACACAGAACAGAGGCATGCACTGAATTAACACAACCACAAACCAGCTCCTCATTTTTCTGTGCTGGGACTTGGGAAAACACCAAACTCCCTCATGAGGAACCTCATCTTCTTTTTTATACTCTCTGCAGAACGGAATGATCAAACGGAGCAGGAAGAAAGAAGGGAAATCAAGCAGAGACTGACCAGAAAGGTAAAATCTTGCAATACCTGCTATTAGCTTTTAGAAATTTAGCAAAGCTACTGTAACATCGACCACATATAGAGGTTATTATCACACAGAACCTCCTCAGCAGAGTTTAATAGTGTTTAGTAAAATGAATTAGGAAAATAACTTCCTTTTCTCAGCCCCATGAGAATTAGTAGAATATTTACATATAAAGTGTAAGTCAGAAAACAGTATTTGCTTGCACATTGTGTATTTGTCAATTCTATTGCTAGAAAAAGACTCGTTCTTTGGAACTGAGTCCCTACTGAGCACCAGGTGTGCTCCCATGGAACATTCCTCTTTGCATTAAGTATTCACAGAATCAGAACTAGATCTTGTTGTTCTGTTCCTGGGAATCCCTACTGGAATTATAAACCAAATATGCTGATAACTCATTAAAGCCAAATTGAAATTCTTACAATGGTCCAGTCACGAGAATCTTGCACAATCTGCCTGTAGGAGAACACCCCAGTGTCACCAGAGATCATAACAAATCCACCAGGGTTCCTTTGCATTTGCAAGTGCATTTGATCAGTATCCAGCTTAAAATATTTTCTTTTTTTTTGTCCATTTAAACCATTATTACTCTATTAACAGTCCTCCCTGGAATCTCCAAGGGTTGGGTGGTTTTCCATACACATAAATGCACACTAAGCTAAGATGGGAAGCAGAAAATACTGCATATTTTACTAATGCATTTGTTATTAACCCTGCTTTTATTTTACCAAACTACTGAATGCAGCTTAACCAGAGACCTACAGTTGATGAACTGAGAGACAGAAAGATCCTGATTCGATTCAGTGATTATGTGGAAGTGGCAAAAGCACAGGACTACGACAGGAGAGCAGACAAACCATGGACACGACTCTCAGCAGCAGATAAGGTACTGCCAGGGCTCCCATCACACCCAGCTGCTCTCTGCTTGCTCTGTCTGCATTGACACATCATGTTCTGCACAGACATTCAACCTCTGGGACACTTAATCTCTGTAAAGTTGACCATTACGTTTGTTTTATGCTGAGATCAGAGAGACCAGTGCCTCCTGTTACAACAGTGCTATTTATAGAAATGCCTGTTTAGTACTGGAAATACACCCAGCCCACCTAAAAAAGGTGGATACAATCATGGGGCTCCAACTCAAACACCTTTCCAGCCAACATAAGGTTAACGTTTCTTCTCAGACTGGAAGTTTTGCCCCAAACATGTAAATATCCTCCACCGTGTTTCTAAACATGCAAAGATTTCCTCCTGAAAGCTCAAGATGTCACTTGACCCACATTCTCAGGAGCATAAACAAACACTCATTTTGTGTCACATACCTGCCAGGTCACTGATTTCCATCCCAACTGAACTGTCACATTGAGGTCCTCGGGCAGTAAGAGCAGTTGAGCTCCAGATTGCAGCTGGAACTGCTGCTGCTGGATACCTTGGGAGGTGTCAGGGCTGCAGGAGGAGCAGGAGGCTGAGCTTTACTGGCAAAATGGCAAACACAGGACTGTCACTGATGGCTTTGTTCTGAGATGTGGAGATGAAACATTTCAGTCTCCATCCCAGTGTCTCCTCAGGGCAAAAAACCCAATGGGTTTAGAGGACTCCTCTGGAAAAGGAACAGAGCATTCATCCTACAGTAGCTGCTCTGAGCTCACTAAAGTGGTGAATAAACTATTCAATAGTAAGCAGTGGAATAATGATTTTGCATTTGCCTTGTATGCACTCAGCTTTTATTAAATTAGGTTTTTCCTGGTTTCAATGTTGTTAACAAGGCAGATTTGTAAGCAAAAAGAAAGTGGTAGTTCAACTGCACATGCTGGTGGCTCCCATAGGGGAGTCAGGGTCAGGAGCTGACTTGCATTGAGACTGAAAAAAAGGATCAATTTCCTGGCAACTTCTCTTATCTGTAATAAATTTTAACTGGAATCCTATTAAATGTGAGACAATAAGCCCTGAGGTGTTATTCTGTCAGAATTGCCTCTTGACAGCAGTGGCCCTGTGAGCAATCAATAATGAATGGGAAGTGTTGTGTCACCAATCCATACCCACAGCACCTGAATATTCAGTGGCTCTGGCAGCACAGTGTGCTCTGCTCTATCCAATACCTGCTGCTTCTGCTCTGGAAAACTGCTCTGCAACTCTGGCACTTTGCAATGCTCCTAAAGATGAAATAATTTGTTAATATATAATGATTTGTGTTTCTGTTTTCAATCCCTAGGCAGCAATTCGGAAAGAGCTGAATGAATACAAAAGCAATGAAATGGAGGTACATGCATCCAGCAAACATTTGACAAGGTCAGTGTCCCACCTCTTGATTTCTATTGCCTGCTAAAAACAGTCTGCTTGAGTCCTGAACCTGTAGATTTTATTCTTACATGCTGGACGTGGGAGAACGATATGCAAAGGGAGATTTATTTTAAAAGAAAATGGAAGTATTTCTCTTCCTGTTCTAGATTTTCTGATTTTTGGGGGGCTTTTATTAGCACATACCTAGAATCCTGCAGACCTGCTCCAGAGCATCCCTCAGCTAACATTCCTTGCACCAAAGATTCAATAAATAGAAGAAAAAATTAAATGTAGGGTAAAATGTAGAAAACAACATGACTCTTTTAAAGTAGAACAATGTAATACACTTTATAAAGATCTCTGAATTAAAGGTACTTTAGTCTGCAACCTTCTCACAAACACTGAAACCTTCCTGCTAAGAAACAGAAAATTCTCCCTGCAGTAACACACCCCCCTAATGCCCCTGGGTAAGGCCCTTGTTCTAATTGGATTTGTTCTAATGGATTCAGCCTGGGGATTTCAGGGTTCCCTGGCAGGTCAGGGGCTGTTGGAGGGGGTGCAACCCCCAGGGAAGGTCCTGGAGCAGGTCCAAGAGGGGACAGGTTGGGACTGTTGTCCCTCTGTGACAGTGTGAACTTGGTCAGGGCTTGCACTGATGATGGTAGGATGTTTAAACACACATGAAAATATTCATTTCCCTTTTTTAAGTGGAGAAAAAACAGGAGAGAGGCTGATTTCACAGCCATTGATACTTGCTAAAAGATCTTATTCAAGAGAAACTGAAATCACAATCAGTTGTTTGCACAATTCCCAGGAAGTGCCCTTGCTGTTGGAACACAGCTGGGGAGTTGCTGGGAGCACAGTGTGCTTTGCCATGCCTGTGACCATTCTCAGGTGTGATTGCTGCTAAAATCACTTCCTGGCACTGGCCTGAGTGTGTTTGCAGCTGTGGAAGGCTCATTTCAGCACAGCCTGGGCCCACGTTCCCATGCTTATTCCTGAACTCACAGGGAATTCCAGCTTAACTGAGCTTGGGCAGCTCAATGAGCAGATGTCCAGGCAAACACACTTCAGCTGTAAATGCAATGTACACTGTGGTATTTATAGAATTCCAGGCTGTTCAGGCAATTTAGAGCCCTTTTAGCGTGACAGGACTGAGAGTCAATGTTCAGGGCAAAAATCATCACTGGAATGAAAGAGGGGAGGGGAGAGGGGATGGCAGGAGTGGCAGAGTGAGAGTGATACACATCCTCTGACTGAAGCTACCTGGGGAGTGTAAGGACATGTTAATGATGGATTTTGGAATTTTTTCAGGATATTAGGAGTAAACAGGCTTACAATTTACAGTTAGTGCTAAAGCATTTCAAATTACTGGGACTTTAATTATGTATCTCAGCCTAAAGAGCAAGAGTTGTAAGACTCTCACACATTACACCAACAGTAGCTCCTTATACTTTACTAATCAGATCAACATTGTTTAACTCTTACAAAAAGACAAGATCACTGCACAATAAATATTGCCACCAATGACAAACTGTGGTTTCATTTACTAAAAAAAATCCACCTCAAGTCAACCCCACACCTATATTTGCATTTACACTCCTAAATAAATGTAAACGAGGTTCACATACCTTGGGGATTGTACCTGCACTACAGTCCTGGCCCACGGGGAAAATTAGAGGTGCTAATATTCTTCAATGCTGTTACTGTACAGAAGGAATAGTTCTGTGGGCTTTCAAAAATGTTGTTAATCTGACATAGAATTTACTTACTCTTTGTTTTTTCTTCCAATCTCTCCTAGATTTCACAGGCCATAGAAATTTTCTTCTGAGAAGAATCTGTCCTTACTTTTTGATATTGCTGCTGGACACGCATCAGGGACTATCCCAGTCTCCCCCTAGGGGTCAGTGCAGGAGCCCCTGGTGCCTGAGGGAAGGAAGGACTCTGGGCTGCAGTCTCAGCAGCACCCACGGACACAGAGCCCAGGGCTGCCCCTGGCCATGGGGCAGCAGAGCCAGGGCCTGGCAGTGGGACGAGCTGCTGACAAAGACTGAAGCAAAGCTACTTGGAAGAGCCTCCTCCTCTCCTTTGCCACGTTTGGAACTGTTCTGCAGCCTGGCTTGGAAGAGGAGATGTTGTGCATGTACAGGCGTTACCATTCCAAGGCCTCTGACATAAACGGACATGACACACTGTCATCCAGTATTACTTTGACAAGACATTTTGAACTTACCACAATTAGTTTGTAAAACACTTAAGTTCATGTTCTAAAAACTAATTTAATGTATTATAATTTCATTCTTTTTTATATAATGTCTAACAGAATCACAGCTGCAAGCATTTTTGATTCCTGTTACTTTTGTTCTTTAATTAAATGATTACTTATTGCAGGAAATGAACATGTTTCCTAAAGCTTTTTTTCCCAGGGACAGTTGGGAAGGGAAGAGATTATAATTCTTATACACCAGATCATTTCACTTCATCTCCATGGAGTCTGCAAAAGGATGATCTCAACTAAGGTTTGCCATCTCATGGAATAGCAGAACCTGATTGTCATCCTACACTAGTTGGGGCTCTGGCCCTCTAAAGAATGACAATTAAAGTTCACTCTTATTCTCACTCAAAATTACTAAATCGGACAAGCACAGGTAAAAATGTAATGATGTACTTTGATGTTTGACAAACAAATGCTTTTAATGCTTTCTTGACAGTAAGAAGGAAAAAAGTTCCTAAATGCTGATGACAAAGCAAACAGAACTGGTTGAGGAAAATGTAAAGCCAGGCATTCTGATAATGCCTGATGTGGAGGAGCATCTGAGAAATTACTCAAATTACTATTAAAAAAAATACTTGGGAAAAAAGTAATACAGTGAATAGCTGGAAAACACACCTGGTGAGCCAAGAACAAAATGGTGAATACACTCCCAAGACAAACATTTCCCTGCAAGACTCTTCAGTGCTATAACTTTGGGGAGTCATTCAATGTTACAAACTTGAACAAGGTATTCTTGGTCCTGTAGCTTCATTGAGATGATCTCCATGAAGTGTGAGAACAATAAAATGCAGTATTTCAAATGCTCTGTACAGACTACGACTGAGTTGCTGCGAGGTGGGAGCAGTCACTGCACACTGTGGTGAGTTCCCAAAGCACCACAACCCCAGGGCTGCTCTGGAGACACTGCCAGGGCAGGATGGAAGGTAAGAACAGCCCCACCTCAGGTATGTGGCTCTGATTGCAGTGAGAAGGGACTCAGGGCCCAGGGGCAGGGCTGGTACCCAGATGGAGGAAGCTGGCTGTGTTTTGTTGGAGCTGCACTTTTAAAAAGCCGTGTAAATCCAGAGGAAAATCCTGTTTCATGCAGATAACATTCAATTAGAGCAGTGGAAAGGGAAATACAACATCTCCGGAGGTCCATCTAGTGGAGAGCACGGGGAGCACAGGCTCAGAGAAACCCAAACCCACACACAAGCCCGAGGCTCAGAAACACGAGCAAAGCATTAGTGCACTTCCAGAGATGGGATGAGTGGATCACATTAGTTACTGGCAATTTCACTAAATGATTCCCACACACAACACAGCCTCGTGGTTTTAAAATTCGTGCATGAATTATTTGTGCAGCAGCTTTATCTCACTGATGTGCAAATGCATATTATTGATGTAAAGCTAAATAGCAGTGACATCACTGTGAAAAAAAACAGAGACAATATATATTTTTCTTGACTTGTTTAATACAACTATTTGCAACATATTCAAACACAAGCGTTTAGTGTTGTTTTCTCTTAGAAACTCCTGCTGAAGTCTAACACCACAAAGAAGACTGAGATCAAACCAGGTGATTCAATCCCCAAATAATTTCTGACAGCATTCTGGATCAGACAAAGTGGGTATTCTGTACATACAGACCCAAAACATTCCAGGGGAAATTCAAAGTGATTTCTCTGACAGTCATTTAGATAACCTATAAAAATCGTTAAAGACATTTAGAGTAGCATGTGCTAAAAATAAAATGACATATTACATTTCAGCAGATTCAGGAAAATAATTCCAAGTCTCACAGATAAGTGGAGAAGTCTTATCTACAAAGATTTTAGTAGTATTAAGGAAAATATGGTTTCATTACAATAGTTTCCTTGAGTGTAAAAAAAAAGTGTCAAATTTACCCTTGTAAAAGAGTGTTTATATTCACCTGGAATTTCAGGAAGGAATCTGAAAAACATCCCTTCAGAATTCTGTCTTTGATTGAAACAAGGTCTGCAATCCTTTGCGAACATTGCACAGTTCCTCTTCTTGCTGTGCAAAAAACATTACTCTTAGCACATCTTGCAGAAAAAAGAATTTATTTAATATATCTTAATCCTAGTGCATAGAATATGCTGTTTCTAATATATCAAATATGCTACTTTTCCATGTCAGCATTCCACATATTAAGACTCAGAACTGAACCAGTCCATTCACACCTACCTGTGTCTTTTATCACCCTGGTAAGGTTTGAAGTGTAACATCTCAGTGATAACTGGATTTAAAATTTGAGTATTTTAGTGTTCAAACAGCAAAAAAAAAATAAAAATGAGGACAAGACAACTTCATTTACCATTTCTCTTAGAAGTTTCTCTTGGAGTCCTTTTATGTCTTCTTTCATCAGATGCATCTGCAAAGAGATGCTGAATGTATTTGCTCTGCTCACAACTGGTAACATGTTTTCAAGCAAACAATTCCATCCCCCCAGTGTTTCATAAACAGGAGATACAGATGCACATCCATCCACCTGCCCGTGGAAAGGGGGGGTGTTTCAATTTGTTCTTTCTGGCATGAATAAAACCAGGGAACAAAGCCACAGAATCCAGAATAAATCTTGGTAACTGCACACATCTTCTACTGGGTGAAATCTTGGCCTAAACCACTAAATATTGTTACATTAAGGGACATTTTGTGAAAATTAAAACTACAAAAATCCTTAGGTAGCATTAATACAATGCTGGGGATAAAGTCTTTCCCCAGAAAAAAAAGTTCCTCATACCTCTGAAGTAAAAACACGTTCTTCATAGTCAACAGAATGGTAGATATTCTTTTCAAATGAAGTTTTAAGAATCTGAATTCTAAAGAAATAAAAGGTAGTTCAGACAGCTTTACTATGTATGAACCTCCTACATGGACCACAAATACAGCCATTATTGGTAGTCTATTTGTACTTTAAAGCATGGATAAATATCACCATCATTGCTGAACAGTCCCTCAGGTATGTGGGGAAATTTAGATGGAGGATAATTACATTTTTCCTGGAATGTAATATTTTAATCTAATTTTCTCATCTCATGTACCATCTCTATTTCATGGCAGAGACTGCACAGAGAGGAGCAGTGGGCCTGATTTGCACCTCCAGTGAACAGAGCACAGACCTCACCCCAGGAGTAACAAAGCTCACTAACCTCTGCTGCTCATTTTTCATGTATGTACTAAAAGTGCTTGTCTGTTTTTTCCAAAAGGTCTGGAAAGGAAAATATTAATAGATGCTAATCATTAGGAACCAATTTTCACAACTAATATTAATATCTAATATGAATAAAATAACCCACAACCACAGACTCAAGAGTTACACAGTCCCCCAAAAGCTGAATAAACAGCCCAGTAAAGTACTGGTAAGTGGTTTATTCCAGGAGGAAAATCATGTAGGAATTCCTCCAGTGAATATATATTGGGAAAACATGGAGTGACTGAGGAACTCCAAGAGCACTGGCCAAAACTAACAACACAAATTCATTGTTTGATATCTCAACCAACTTGAAGCAAAATGATAAGGGCTTTTAAACCCAAAATTAATGCTCTGAAGTTAAAGATGACATGCATCATCTACAGATTCCCTAAGAATTCACTTTGCCCCAGGATCAAGCAGTTCAAATACAAACCGAGAACTCTTTCTCCATGTTTTTCAGGCACTGAGAATCCTTTTCAAAATTCTCAAGTTCCTCAGTGAGAGTAAAATGAAATTTCTCCAGCTGCCTGATCCTACCAAAACAAAGCAGGTTACTTTCAGAAGGCATTCCTTGCATTTGAAAGATGTTTCAAAACACACCTTTCATTACTGACCTGCATTCGTGGAGTTGGTAACTCATGGTTGTCAAGTGCTGATGGGCAGCTTTTAATGTTTGCTTATTAAAGTGATCCATTTTCCGTGAGCGGTTCTAGGAGGGTGTTTTAACATTAAATTCAGATTATTTTCACTTCAGGGAAAAAACTGGAATGTGGTTAGTACTGTAATTACTTAATATCACAGCAAAGCTCCTTTTTTAAAATGCTCCCCTTTAAGGCAAAGCTTTCTGTTCGTGATATGTAAACAAACATGGGATGAAGTTTTTGATGAAACTTTACCTAATGTAATTGTTTGAAAAATATACTTCAACAAAACAGATAAAGTACACATGGAATGAAAAATAAAACAGACATGGGAGACTTGGAGAGTTCAGTACACAGAGGAACTGAAAAGGCTTAAAAGGAAATGGGAGTTGTGTCATGTCCTGCCATTCTTGGCATCCAGGGCCAGGAAAAGCCCACTGGTGGAAGCCAAGCTCCATGCCCACGTGCCCTGCCACAGCTGATACTGGAATGAAGGGGCTTGCCTCAATTTTCTTGGCAAATTCTTTCTGCAGCTTCTGACAGATGTTGAGAGTTGAACAGCCAGGCTCCCAGAAGTGCCCATCCAAAGCAGGCAGATCATTCATAGAGTGAGTGGAAATGCTTTCAGACACTGAAGGGAAGCACAAAAGGATCATGTCAAATCCAGGATGACAAAGCACCTCTCCAAGGTCAGCACAGGGCCTAGGGCAGCTTCTGTTCTATGGAAATTCATTTCACCAACTACATGGCTGAATCGAGTTTCCAGTTCCATATAAAGCTTTTTACTTTTTATATTTTTTTCCTTAACATGAAAAATGCTTTTCTTGGGATATTTCCTTGTTAAAACTTTGTCACGTTATTTTAAACTTTTACACAACCACATTCAACCGCCACTCCATGACCAACCTCTGCAAGTAACAGCATCATCTCTTTTAAATAATTTTCTGGGCTGTAAATTTCTCCTCCTCCTTCCTTTCTTTTGCTCCTCTCTGCTTGTCCCTGCCTCATCAGAGCTGCTTTCTGTGGCACTGTGGTATGTGCGTTTGAGGAATGGCTGTATGGTCGGTCCTTGAAGCAACACGAAAACAAAGCTTAATTTTAGGATTATTTAGAACAATGAGGTGGGAGGATAAAGATGATTTCATTCACCTCTTGGATCCAAACTCTTGGAACATGTGCCCTGGCTTTAAGACAGAACTATATCAACATTAATAACCATTATGTTTATAGAGGGCACGTACCTGACTCATTTGTGGGGGCATAAGGTTCTTCAACTGAAGATTCTGCTTTACTCCCACTGGAAGCAGATAATGGAGATGGTGGTTCACCCTCCTAAAAGAAAAGTCACTCACTCATTAGCTTCTACATTAAATCACTTTTAGAAGGCTCCATCAAAAATTCACATTTATGTTTTGAAAGATAACTTACTTTTTACTGAAAGTCAACAGGAAAACATTTACTTCCTGTTATTTTTTAAAATATTAATTACAACTGATCTCCTTGGGATACAATTCTTTCATTGTATCCATATGATAAGCAATCCTCTAATTTATCTCAAATATTTAAAAAATAACTCCTAGAATTTTCGAAGCAGGCTCCAAGTAGACATTATATAGTGTTTAATATTGAGAGAGGTATTTCCCTTAAACCTGTAAAGAAGGTCAAAGGGATGACATGCTGGAGCTCCCTTCTGGAGAGCCAAGAATGCATTAATTTACCTCTTTACTTTTGGTGACAGGGTGAGTGGGATCTTGCAGTTTCCCTTTGACAGAAAGTGTGTCTGAAAAGCAGTACTGGAAACTGGGCCCTCCATTATTACTCCCTGTTTCTGACACAGCTCTCTTTGCATGTTTTCCACTGTCAGTTTTATATGTTGTTAAGCTGAGCTACACATTAACAAAAAAATGATTATTAAAAGGTATCCCTCAAAACTCACCACTTGTAAGGTAGATAAAAATAGACAAAAAGCAAAGAATTTAGTAACATACCTCTTCTTTATTTTTGGTGGCAGCTTTTGTGGTGTCTTTCAGTTTTCCTTTAAGTGTGTCTGAAAAGCAACGCTGGAAACTCAACTCTTCATTATTATTGCAGGTTTCCAGTCCCTTGGAATTCTTTGCACTGACAGTTTTGTATGTTGTTACGCTGAGCTACACATTAACAAAGAAATAATCATTGTTAAAAGAGAGCTACAGAGAAGCACAACAGTTGGTAGATGAATCAATTACAACAACTCTAGAGAAATGTTAACATTCTTACCAAAGATGTTTCAGTTAAAACTGGGGAGAAACTTCTCTTTCCAAATGTTGACTTTGTTGCCTCAGGGGACTGATTTACACATACACTTTGACCACTCTTATCTGGGGGAGAGAAATCCTCAGGAGAGATTGCCTTCTCAGAGTTTAACATCTTGGTTTGTGGTGGTGACACCTGAAGATCAAGAGATCTTTCACTGGAAGTTTGCCCTGGAGTGCCATCTCCTCCTGAGAGCCTTTCAGCACCTAAAAAAGAGTAACTTCCCTGTCAGCACGAGGAGTGAAGTTAAAAAAGGTAATCCAAAGGCCCAAGCTGCTCCCTGTTCCAGCTATTTTTTCCAGGTATTTTTAAGTGTCAGATGTGTGGAATTTTATTTTAAGTGCTGGCACAGGACTTGCCACACTTCCCTTCTTGCTCTCTCCCACTGTTTTAGCAGTTACCAGATTCATTCCAACACTTACATACTGCTCTTCTATTTTATGCCGATGTCAAATAACTGCACCAACCTATAAAACTCTAAGTGACATATGAATACACTTCCTTAGCTCATGTGGAATACCCAGAACTAGGGACTCTCTCTTCCTTTGAAAGGATGAAATAATTGTAAAAATATACTGCTGTGCTGATCTTCATTTAAGCTCCACCTTTTGATTCAGTATTGCTAGAAATTCAAAGCCAAAACACCTACATCTCATTGTCTCAACAGATGCAGGACTCTCAGCTGAAGAGATCTCCATTTCCTTTTGCTCTGCAGAATGCTTGGATTTGTCAGGTGGTTTCTGCACAAAGTTCTCTCCTGTCTTTGGCTCCACAGATACAGCCTGGGGTGCCTTTTGCTGTTTGTAATCCTTGATTGCCCCATTCGTAAGTTTCTGTTAGAAGAAAAATGTTATATAAACCTTTCTGTAAACACAAGGAAATGCACACAAAAGGAGGTAAAGAGCACATTATCTGTATGTGCCACTGATCAAGCAGAAGGAACATCATTAGCAGGACCATAAGGACACTGGGTGTTCTAATATCAATAAACATTCCATTTGTTAAACTTGGAATAGAAGTTTCTATTCTTATGAACTACTTAACTGTTGAAAGCAATTCCTGAGGTTTCAGGATTTAGTAAAGATTACAGACCTTTCCCTATACATAGACATGTTGTGCTAAAAGAATGAAAATGTTTTAGCCCCCAAAGTTCATTTGCTAAAAATCCCATTTGGATATTCAGCAAGTGGATTGACACACCTCTATAAAGCCAACATTTCCTGCTGTACACAGAACTGGCACAGCACTACCAACATCACATTAACTCAAAGAACACAATTCAGCAGGACCAAAGCAGAGTTTATTTGGAGAAATATGGCAGGAGTGGAGTTTTGATAAGAAAGTGCAACGGGTTACCTGTGTTTTTGATTTCTTCTCCTTAGAGATGCATGCTGGAATTTGCCCTTCACTCTCTGACTCTGAACTGGAAGGCTCTTTGTAATTTTTGGCTACTGCTGCTCTCCGAGGTAGTTTTTTCCTGGAGGTTTGGTCTGCCTTTTCAGCACTTCTTGAGTTCTGTTTTTTACACTTGTTTACCTTTGGAAGAATAAAACCCCCCTCAGTTTCCAAGCATGATTAATAAATAAATATATAAGAAAAAAGGCAGACAAGTTGGCTTAATTACTTGAAATCTGTTATTTCAAAACTGCTAAAAAAGTCTCATTTTACCAAAGCTCAAAGAATTTAACCAACAGTCTGCTAACAAGAGTATAATAAGTACAATGTATAATAATCATTCTAACTTACAGGGAGTATTATGCCTGAAACATCAACTAAATACTACATGAAAAGAATATAGTACTGAAAAAAAACCCACAATATTTAACAAAAGATCTGGAAATAAGCACGGAGAAATATCACATATTTACAAAAAACTATTTTAAAACAGTTTCTGTGGGGAGTGAAGATATTTCAAATACATATTACAATTCCAGGTGCAAATTTACATTTACCTTTTTCTTATTTGCATTTTTGCCTTTAGGTTTATCCACATGGAAAGCAGGTTCAAAAGCAGGTTCAGGGGATTCATCTGCTGTTAAAATCCCATCTGAAAAATCAATGTTCAAATGTTTGCCATTGGTTTTAGCTGTGAATGAGTCACTTTCATGCCCACAAACTGACTCAGTAACTGTTTTCAACCCATTGTTTTAAAAAGCCTTCTTTTTTATTGACAAGACCTTCCACCTGTCCCTCCTCTAACAGTTTTCCACATTAAAATACAGACTTTATGTAATTCAACCTTTATAAATGATTAGAACTAATTTGAAAACTCCTTGGAAACAAGCCAGCAGAAACATGATATCTGCAAGACAGCACATGGCATGCTGTGCACTCAGTCTCTAAGGACAAACTTATTGCAGCATTCATCAGAAAAAGGAAGAAAGTTTCTTACTTTTGTCTGTGCTTATTTGTTTCCCTAATTTTTTATTCCTAGTGTAATCAACTATCTGGGCTTTAGGTTTTCTCTTGGATTCCTGGAGCCAACTAATATCTGTCTTGCTGTCATTCCCTCTGCTCTCTCGGTCTGAGTCACTAAAGAGATGCTTCTTGTCTCCATTGTTTCTAATCTACAAAACCCAAAAAAGTTTTTAGGTTATTGGTTTATTTTTATATACATTCTGCTCACATAGTTGGCATTTAAAGGCATGAAGACAAGCTACTGATCCACAAAAACCTGACCCTTACCTTTTTCCTTTCTTTCACTTCAGTGCTGGATTTACTGACATTTGCATTCCTTAATCAGAAAAACAAAACATACCTTTAACAATACCTTTAAAAACACTTGTAAATCTTTCTACTATTCATGTGATATGTGGATTAAGGATTTAAACAATGTACCCACTTTTGTTTTCATCCCATTTTGGAAATGCCTGTTCCCTTTAAGCACTACAGGATGCGTGTGTTTCCCAAGGATCAGTGAGAGCTCAGAGCAACAACACATCCCTTTGCAGGCTGCCCATGAACACAGAACCAGCCCCTCTGCTCAGGAGTTTCCAGCCCTGTAGTATTCCAGGAGGATATTTGCTCATGGAACACATTCCCTGGAATTCTGTCACAGGATGCTGGAGAGTGCAGATAACCAGCTATAGAACATCCTACCCTTTTCTGGTTGTCTCTGTATGAACACTCAGTTCAGTAACACGCAATTCTTGGACCTAAAAATGTAAATAAATAAGAACAAAATTAAACAGGCCACTAGATTGTAACTGCTAAGGGCTTTTCTTCTCAGTTATTACACTCAGTAATTAAGAGTGATTAATTTCTATCTCAGAATTTATTTAACAGAGCTGATGGTTAAAACCAGCTGGAACTGACTGAAGCTCCACTTGCTCCACCACCTTCCCCAGTTCAAAAAGTTCCTCTGAGCCATAAGAACCAAAACTACCTTTTGTTGTCTCCTGCTTTTATCATCAATAGATTCTCTTTTACTCAAACATCTGGACAAAGATGTCTTTTAAATGGAGATTTGAAGATGGCAATAACATTTTCAGGATACTAGGATCATTTAAAATAATGACACTCCTAACAAACTGTTTAATTCCTCATTCAGGACAAACATCATAATAGCCTGAAGTGGCCAGAACCTGAGGCCAGTTTTATGTTAATACATCATACCTTTGAGAGGGCTGGAGATATTTACATGGCAAACATTTTTCCCCACTTAGTTCAGTGCTATAATTTGAATTTTTAGATCTTAACTATGCTTTCAGTAGACAAAATGTGATTGATTTCCTTTATATTCTATTCATAAAATACAGGTCTCAGTTATATTCTTACCCCAAGCTTTATTGTAGGCTCATCAAACCCACTGAAGTTGAAGTTGTAGACATCATCCCTGTCAAATAGACACAGAGATCAGTGTTGTGACTGAATTAATGAACATTTCACAGTCAGGTGTGGGTAGTCAGAAATTGTGCCTGAAAATGTTGTAACTATTTACCTTATATGACCAGTAGTTATGTTAAGAAAAGAAGTTGTTTTCAGGGTTCTGTCCTGAACTTCTTCCTATACAGAAATTAAAAGTTACTCTTATTTCAAATTTGGACTATGCATTCACAGAGTGTCATCTCAAAAAGCAAGTTCATCACAATGATAAATCATGTTGATTAGGAACAAACGGGACAAGAGCTAGAAGGAACTAAATCTTTATATTCTAAGAATATCAGCAAAACTTCAGAATTTTTTTGCCCCCCAAACATGATGACTCATTTTTGTGTCCTGGC
Organism: Campylorhamphus procurvoides; assembly: GCA_013396655.1. Lineage (NCBI taxonomy): Eukaryota > Metazoa > Chordata > Aves > Passeriformes > Dendrocolaptidae > Campylorhamphus > Campylorhamphus procurvoides. The sequence goes on along the minus strand of WBMV01008990.1, from coordinate 114,669 downwards.
TGTATTCAAGGATTCCATAATCACATTTATGATAATATTTTTATTCTAAATATTTAGCATTGACAAAAGGCATAGATTAAATACAAAGTATGCAAGCAGAAATCAATTTGGCTCTCACTAGTTGATAGTTGCCTGTAAAAATATTATTCTATGCAAGTATTTTAAGTGCAAAATTCACATTGACATCAACAGATATTTAACATTCAAGGGTATTTGTGAACTTGCCCTTTACACCTACTGCCTGTCACCATATATGCACATACAGCTGATAAGGAAAACAATTCCAACAAAAGCAGTAATATGTTACCTTGGAGACCCAGGATTTCTTTAAATGTGTCCTAAAAATAAACACACATTTTATTAAATGCTAATTAGAACACATGCCTTAGAATGCTGCCTGTATAAATAAAAGCCTTCTCAAACAGCAAAGCTATTAATGCATTTCAATCCAACATCAATGAACAGATGAAGAGGATTCAGAGCTCAGCCCCTTGCCCTCCTCCCCCCCAGCAGTGCCTCACTGACACAGCCACACACCCCCACAGGGTCAGCACAGCACACACTGCCCATCATACCTGGTCAAACCCAACGAGTCCCTCACTCTGCTTTTCTCCTCACTCTTCTCTTTGTATCTGTCACTGATTTTACTAATCAGGGATTTGGCTGCCTCTGCCATTTCTTTAGACTTTGGTTTCTATAAAAACAGTTCAAGACAACTTTGAACCCATCCAACAGAAGAACAAAGCTGCAAGCAGAACTTCAGGTTCCAAGCAACCTCCTAAACGACATTAAATGTCTTCTAGATGGACTAAATTACATTCCTTGGCAAACCATTCCCCCTGCATTGCTCAAACAGTGAGCAAGGAAACATGAGTTTAACAGATATTTTCATTTAAATGTTGTGGGTTTGGGAACTGGAACATTCAAAAGTGAGCAAAGAAGCACATGAGAAACACAGGTTGGTGCTTATTTAAGAATTATTTGACAATTCTCTTAATTGCAAGGCAAAGAAAGGAAGGCAAGAAACTCACAGTCTTGGATGGCTTTGGATTTGCAGTCTCTTTTCCGAGGAGAACTTCAGCTTCCCCTTTGGCCAGCTCAGCATGCAAAGATGTCTCGGCCACTTGAGCTGCAAGAAATGTTTTAAACAGTATTTCAGTTTCAATATTTTTCCCTTCTGCACTTCACAGTTTCTGTTCCAAATGATTAACACTCTGACTGTGCACTTGGTATGGTAACAATTTCATTTTCTTGCTTCTCTTATCTTTTTTTAATTTATCTGGAGAGACACTCCAAAAAGCTAATAAATACTTTTTGTTTCCCAGCTCTTTCCCTAACAATAGAAAGGAAGACAGGACAAAAACAGCCCAGCTGAGAGGGAACAGTTTATGTGATCTATTCTGAAGAGTAACAGTTAACACATGGGAACATAACCTGGATGGGATGTACGTGCCAAAGGTGCATTTGGCTTTTGCTTGTCCCCAGGGGTTCCATTCTTCTCAGGAAGAGGACACGGTCTTTTCTTCCATGTTTGAGTTTTGTCAAAAGAACTCTCCAAAAGGCCAGGCAGCCTAAAGACAACACCATCATCTTACTGTCACTGCACTGCAGAAAGTCACTCTCAATTATAGCAACCATGCTTCATAAAATAGGAAAATAGTGGTATCTTACACATATCAAAGTATTTTGCATTGCAACAACATTTCAGTTCTGGTAACACTTGAAAATACTGCCTTCCAAGGGAGTGACAACACTGAATTCTTTCCTCATACTTACAAAGGTTTGTTGGTTTTCCCAACTGGCTGAGAATCAGGAACAATATCAAACACTTCATCTAAATGAGACATTAATTTGGTGTCAATTATTATGACAAAAGAAATGGACAAAATTAAGATAATGTTAAAAGCAAGGATTAGCAATGCTTGTAGAATTACTTGCCCAAAGTTTGCTCTTCTGGGACCTCTCGTGTAAGTTTTAAAATTTCTCCAGCACCTTTTTGCTATAGTGGAATAACACCCAAAAGGAAGTATTAGCATAGAACTACAAGCACTATAACTTCTTAACTCATACTTTCCCCAATAAAACATGAAATTCCTTTTTGGTTTATTTCATGGAAGTGCTGCTGCAGTACCTTTTCATGCCCTTTTGTCTCATGTCTGGTATTTGACCTCCCAATGTGTTCTCTTTCAAAAAAGTCATCATCTAATGTGAATCTTTGCCACTTCTAAAAAGCACAGGAATTAACAATGACAGTTACAGTCCATAAAAGCCAAAGAAGTAAAATTCTCCTAGAAATTGACACTTGAAATATTCTAAACAAAACATTGTCTAAAGCATGGCTGGATCAAAAATGCATCAGAATCCCATGGTGTGGGGCCTGACCTGGCTCTGACCAAGACACATTTAGAACCAGAAAAAAAAATAGAATGTTACTTTGTAGTCATTGTTCAACTGGAACAGAAGCAAAAATACTCAAAAACATACTTAAAGTGCAGTTCAGTGACATCCATATAGTGTTTTTTTTTTTTCATCCTAGTGAATGCCTGATCAAAAATGCACTAAAACTACTGCTATAAATGCTATAAGCTGAAGAATTCACATTTCACAGCTGTAGCTGGATGCATTGTGTGCTTTATGAGTATTGCCATGCTGCTTAATCAAGGTGAGATTCTGGGCATGCACCTTTCTCCTATTATACACAAAGGAAGAACTGAGGGGCCAGCAAAAGTAAGTTCATTCTGGAGTCAGAACTGATGAGTGAAGGCAAATTTTAGCTAATTAAGAGTTCAGTCTGACTTTAGACACACTAAACCTGAAATCCAGACGACAAGAACACAGTATGCAACAATGTAAACCCCACCATTTCTAAAAGCGAGTTGCTGACTGTAAAACTCTAGCTCTTTAAAATCTCAAATAAGAACAAATTAGAATAGATATTCATGTTATTCTAAGTAAAACACTTAGCTACAGATGACATGCATACTCCAGAAGGTTCCTTTGTTCTGGTCTCATTTGTGGTGCTACTGTCAGACCTTTTGGTGGAGCTTGTCATTTCCAAAGGCAATTTAAACCTCCCTTTAAAAGGAGTGGCTGGAACAAAGCAAAGGCATGTTAGAATTCCACCACTGCTTCCATTACCATCACTGTGCTGTCTGGACATCAGTAGGAAGAGTTTTTGCCCCTGAGCACAACACAATTTGGTTAGTGTTGATACCAACACATGATTTCTCTTGATTTCACCGAAGTTCCATGGAGATTAAGAGCCCACAGAGTGTGGATGTCTGGAGGCAAAGCAAAGCCTGTCACAGGCTGGCTCTGGTAGAAAAGATGTGGTCACTATTTGAAGACCTTATTGTGAGACATTTTTGCTTACTCAGCCTGAACAGCTGCCCCAGAGCTGCAGGACAAATGACAGGTGACCCTCAGTTTTAGGGAACCCTGGTGCAGACACTGCCCTGTACCATGTCTATGGACCAGGCCCAGGCAGCCCACTTTAAAAATTCCAAGTTTAAAGCATCTGCTCAGGAAATTTGACAAGTTCTGCTTCTCATTTCCAGCTCTGCCAAGGATCACAGTTCATGCTTGTGTTTAAAAGACAAGTTATAGTATCTTTTCCCCCTGCTGGTACTTGCAAACTTACATGTGCTAAGAAATGTCAGTGGACTCCTTGTGGAAGTTCTTGTTCCAGGAACGACCACAGAGGCTTCAGACACTTTCCTTGTACGAGATGGGGTGATCTGGAGGGACAGAAAGAACTTGACCATCAGACACTGAGTTAAGGATGACAGCACAAGAATTTAGGAAATCTATTTCCAAGAGTCTCTCACACTTTCCATTAGTGGAATGTCAGCTGCTGCAGACATCAATGAAATGTGATTTTGATGCAGTTCCCTTTTGGAAGAAAATTCTCCCAAATACTTGCATTGTATAATGCTTAGACAGTATTTTTCAACTGAGATCAGTTTTCTAAATTCTCAATGAATGATGGACAAATGCTGTCCCTTCCTCACAAAGGAATTCCCTAGGGATTCTGCAACAAACTGAACAGACACAGGTTTACTGGAGCACTGCAGGGAGGACACTCCCTCCTGTTCCACCTCTTCCCCCTCCCCAGTATTCTCCAACAATTCCTTCTTATTTTTGTCACATTAGTTTCAAAATACAAATGAAAGATCTTTTTGCCAAAGGATTTTTATAGCTGTGCTGAGTCCCAATCAAACCCTGTATTAACTATATTCCAACTATCAAATAAGAGGTTTATATTATTAAATATTATAAATATTTAAATTAATTTGCATATTTTCTCTAATCCTTTTTGTTTTGAGAATCCTACTTACTTTGGAGGAATCACCTCTGGGTTTTTCTTGACTGTTATTTTTATTCTGAGTCCTCAAATTTCCAGGAAGTTGCTGAGTTTTGTTCTTACTGAGTTTCTCCTTCTCTTCAGATTTTTCTTTCAAACCTGGTGACAGCTGGCTTTCTGGTACCAGAACCTATACAATAGTTTCATTTTCTTTTGATTGCAGACAATATTTGGATTTTGGTTTATATTTATACAAACACACAAAGCAACTTCTTTACCCTCAGTAACACCTTCCTCACTGTAGATTTTGACAAACTTCAGAGGCTACAGACTTTTAGTTTGAAAAGCCTCCACCTTAATTGCTATTTTCAGTAACAAGGATGGGTTACTAAGTCACAGTTCACACAAAAGAACTTCCCCTGTGTGTATTTGTCTGATTTATCCTATGATTTGGATATTAACATCTCCCAAAAATACATATATACATACTAGACATCACTTGCTGGCTTTACACTTATCTATACTTAGAGATACTTTAGAAGTCCTCGTTTCTACCCTAAATTAGCAAATAATCCAACCAAATATGTAAACCCAAGCTGAGTGAAATCAAATACCTGTGAGCCACTTTCATCAAAGAGGACATGGACAGCTGTTTTGGCCACTGATGAAGTCTGCTTCTTGTCCACATCCTACAGAGGGAGGAACCAGCCTCGTAAAAACAAACTTCTGCTCTTTTTTTTTAACAAGAAACAGAAAATACTTCAACGAGAGAATGTGTCTGAATTCAGATTAGAGAGGCAAAGAAATGCTACAAATTCACAGCAGTTGAATTCCTCAGCCCATCAGATTTCAGTTTGCTATAAGCACTAAGCTCTGGCTTGCTAACAACTTTTTCCTAAATGACTAAATTCCTGAGTGTTAAGTGCATTAAGTACATTTATTTTGAATCCATTAAAGCTGTTCAAAAAGATGTTTCAATCTTACCTTATATTTACTAAATCCATAAATCTTTCTGGTTACGTCTTTGATTTCCAAGATGGAATCAAAATATAAGGAAAATTTCTCTCCTTCCAGATCACCCACATTCATTGGGCTTTTCAGATCTATTGTCAATAATTTCTTGGAATCTTTTTCTGGACAAAAACAAAATTGGAAAAGTTTCTTCATTACAGTTTAACAACATCTTATATAATGTTTGCAAACACATGACACTTATGCTTATATTCAGCCACTAAAATGTATATTTTAATTCACTCTAACCTACAGTAAATTTTATTAGGGAAACAATTCAAGATTCAATCTTTCATAAATGCTTAATCTGTATATTATTTCCCAGAATTTTCTTTGAGGGTCATTTACTATACCTGCAGGTAAATTATAGGTATTTATTAGTCTAACTAGTTTAAAAGAAATATTATTAACTGTCATTGCCTTTTGCATTATTTTATACTGAAGTAACTAACATGATTTTTAAATTACTTTCATAAAAATGACACCTGCATGTCCAAAATGCCAATGTGACTGCAGTGCAATTTTATCCCTGGTAAACACTGTTCCTACAATATTTTAAGTGAGATTTTGCTTTGCTGAGAATTGAGCCAGCACTTCAGGACTAATGACTTTGAAAAGCCAAGTCAGTGAGTAACAAAAGGTCCCATTTCTGAGTGCAAATACCTTCGAGGCTGTACACATCCACCTCCTCTTCTGGGATAATCACTGTTTCCCACTGGTGACCCTTACAGGAAAAATACATTTTCAAAGATAGAAGATTGTTGTACTACAACTACATGAAATACAGTGATCAGGAAGTCATGCAGGGAGGCCAAACTTTCAACTTTTGAAATGTCTGTCACAAGGAGTGACAGGGAACAACTGCTTCGTTATTGCTCACATGTGGATATGTAAACTGCTTCCAAACAGCAGTAGAAAATCATTACTTTGAAATTATTGCATACAAATATGTACACCAGATCTGGATTTTTCTACCCCCCCCACTGGAATAAGTTCAGCATGTTGATGTAGGGAACAAATCTGATGCACTTGAGAGAATGTGGCTCTGCAGCCTCAGAACAATGCAGAGTGAGAGCCAACAGTCACTTACTGCATCATCTGCTGCCACGTAGAAAGAGATACTCCTGCTCCCAACATTGAAATCAATCCAAAACTCTTCCAGATTTTCATCCTGTGGGATCTGGAGCTAAAACAAAGACATTGGATAAAAGAGTAAGAGCAGAGAGCAGTGACTTTGACCAGGTAAAGGTTTGTGGGTCTGACAACTTTCAGCACGTGCCCACCTGAATCCTTCTAGAAAAAATAACTTTCTTACCTTATCCTTATTTTTTCTTAACTAGAAGGCAGAGGAACTTACCTCATACTTATCAAGAGCTGCTGATAAACATGGATATGTAAAAACCCTGTAAGAAAAGGATACCTTTTCTAGTATTCTACAACACTATAAACAAACTTTGCATATGTGAACATTGCAACTGGATTGTGTTTTCACAAACTTTAGAGACCAAGAGATCCCAGCAACCAAAAAACAGCCAGTTTTGCCCCAAGGAGGTAACATGAAACTGAATCACAACAGAAAATTCAAAACAAGAACATTTATTAGCTGTAAAAAAATCAGTTTTACCTTCTTTTGTCTCCAAGCATGCCATTCACCTGGTTAAGAAACTTCCTGCAATCCTATTAAAACACAGACATTTCGTAAAGGAATTGTAAAATGAACGTTCACCTCCCTGACAGTATTTTTCACAAGACTTACTGTTTCAAACTCCGAATCTTTAATTTCTTTAAATGCACTGGACACAAACTCCATGGAAAACCACTGGGAGGCCAGCTCTCCTCGTTGCTTCTCTGAGATCATCCTGCACAAAGCTTCTGTGATGGCCACCTGCATGTCATAGTCTGCAGCACAACACAGTGTACAGGGCAGGGGTTTACAGACATCACTGGGGTGAGAAAACACTAGGAGGGAACTGGGAAAAGCAGTGCTGAACATTTCATATTCTAAACTACATTATATCCAAAGAGATGACACATCAAGGAGAACTAGATAAAGAAGTATGGGAATAATGATAAGGTAATGACTTATTTTTTCAAATGAAACTTCAGCCAAACTTTCCAGGGTGTCAGAGCCACACCAGGTGCATGAGCAAAGGAAGTAAGTTTTCAACTTAGCCCTGTCTGAGTTGGGAAATTGTTGGGTACCAAAATGATCCTTAGAGAAGTTACAGTGGTGCTGCACATGGTCAGTAGTTCACTTCTTACCATCTTTAGCTATTTTAAAACTTAGATTCTAGAGAAGAACTGAAAACTTCAGGGAGTTTCTCCTACACTGAAACATTCCAGTTTGCAGACTGTTTCCATGCAATATTTGTATTTTTCAGATGACTCAATCACCACATTCTGCAGCTTCCAAATGTCTTCCCTGGTTTTTTAATGGCTCTACATCTAATTTGTAAGAAGCTCAATACTATATTAAGTCCCATGCTCACCTCCAGCATCCAAAATTCTCCTTCCCATTTCACTCCTGCCAAACAAAGTAACATTGCATGAGAACATGACAGCAACACAAAGCACAGGAAAGGTTAAATTACAAACTTTCAGTGCATGAGAGAAAACCCTGATTGCACCAAATTCTAAGAATTCAGAGGGCTAAGTCTGCTGTGCTAAGGGTGTAAATCTGGAAGTACTATTGGGGAACAGAACCACCTGATATACACAATTTTTATTCTATTTGCTTTTTTTGAAGTGCTGTAAAACCATTTCCCAGTGTGAACAGCCTATCTGTGACTGATCCACTGTGCTTTATGCACATTTTTATAAGAAAGAGTTGGATTCTTTTATGACAACTGGGCTGAGAAGAAGCCTGACCCAGACTGGGAAAGAGGAAAATTCAGGTTTATACTGAGAATATCTGCCCACAGTCACTGCCCCAGACAACAACAGCAAATGCAGAAGTGAGTAAAACAGGGATCAACCAAACTACACAAACTATGAACGGCCCTCCCAGCCCTGCAAATGATGTGATGAGATAAAAGTGACACTGAAGATTATTTACATGACAAGTAACATCTCCTTTGTAGAAAATATCTTTTTCTTGGCATCTCGAGGTATGTTGTCAAGCATTAAATTCAGTTTTCTTACTACCTAAGAAAGAAGGGTGTAAAAAAGGGAGTAAGGTGAAATATAAAGTAAGTTTGTTAGAGTTATTCTTATTTTGGGCCCTTGTAATATCTTTAATACCACTGAAGAAAGCAACATGCTTAAAAAAACTGCAAAACAAGGCAAGACGAGTTCTATCTGACCTGAAATGGTATTTATCTTAACACAACTACCTCAATTTCAATAGCTCACAGTAGTTTGAATGTGAACATTAGTTCTTAAAGGGTTATGTTTCTTATTTGCAGGTTTAATTTACAAAAAACAAAGTTGCAAAGTTAGAGTTGTGTCTGCAGTTGATTGCTGAGCTAAAATATACCTTAAATTTGCATTAAAAACCCTTTCTTTTGGGGCTTTAGCCTTATAGAAGACTTTTCTGTTCCTTTCCCTTTCTTTAGAGGGAAAAGAAAATCTGACACACTGAGGTTACTAAAACAAACAGAGAAATTTGGAGTGTACTAGAAGGGATGCAGATTTCCTGCAAGAGTCTAAGGAATTTACAACCAACAGCCTTAATCCTGTTTATAGCAGTTGCATAAGAGCACATTATTTCCTTTCTCACCAGAATCTTCATACTACTCTTTTGTAATTTACTCTCCAAATAAAAAAATCAGAAGTCAGTAATCTGAAAAAGGCCCAGCATATAAATAACAACAAATATTCCCAGAGAAACATTAAACAGTCCTTCTGATCCTTAAGCACTACAATATTCTGTTTTTTGTAGTATCTGCCCTCACAAAGTCTGTTAACACAGGAACCAGAAAACTGTCGCTTAGAAAGAAGAATGTTTACCTCCTGCTGGACATAAATACTAATTCTGACATCTGTGATGAGGGAACATGTTCTCAGAACAAAGTTTTCTAGGATTTGCATTTTCCCTAATAAACAGGAAAAAAATAAAGAGTTGTCAAGATTGTTTTAGGGTGCCCCCTCATATACATAAAGGAGAAGATTCCTTTTCATTTAGAACTAAAATAGTCTTTCTTTCCTTACAGGATTACTGCTTTTTAAAAATAAGCAGCTTAAGCATCATGGTTAAATGTAAGAGAGAATAGTTCAATTTATAGTAACTATTTATGACTGGTCCTGCCCTCATCACACCTGTTCTCCCCTGAACTCCCTTGCCTCAAGGTGTTATTTTACCACTGATAAAGTGTCCTGAGAGAGACATTTTAAACCATCATATCTGGTGTCGTGTTTTTAAGCTCACCTTCAGGTCTGCTATCACACACAGCCTGCAATAAGAAACAAAACATCACTTTGGTACAGCAAATATAACAGCAGAAAAATCAGGCAACATGCACCTGAAGGAAGCCATCAAAAATAATTGAGAGTTTGAAATGATTTCATCCTTAACAAAGAATATAAGAGAGGAGTTCTACCACTAAGTGTGGTTTCCCACAATTGTATTTCTGTTAAATTTACTGAAACTATTTCACCAATGACAAAAATTCTTATGAAAAGGAGAAAACTCACAGATCTTAAAAACTTGGAGCCCTGGATTAGCACACCAATAATTTATGTAATCAACATTTGATCAAGATGGATTTTTTTAACTTTATTTCATGATGCCAACTATGAACAGAAAACAAGTATCAACACAGGCAAATTGTTTATTCCAAAAGGCTCATCATCTATTTCAGAAATCATCAAAACACTAACTTTAGAGAGATACTAAATAGAAACACATTTGAAAGCCTTTTTGTTGCTAAATGAATAGCAATCATTATGACAAATTTTATTATCAATATATTTTTACCAGCAACACATTGAAGAAATCCTCAGCCAGACTTGTAAGCATTTCACTCTTTTCATTTCCTCTGAGGATCAAAATTCCTTTTAACTTTTCAAACCAATTGACCATGTAAAGGGAAAATAAAAGCAAAACAATTTTAATAGCCTGGAAAAGGACAATAGTTTGTATTACACTTTAGAAAAACTATACATGTTGTAATTGTTGTAAAATTAATTATATAATGCATAATTTGCAACCCCCTCACTGTGATAGAGCAGCATCACTTTAGAAGGTGTCACTGGACAAAGCACATTCAAATGTGATGCTTGTTGCAAAATTATGAGAAATCCTTAATTCTGAAACAATCAAGGACCAAATCAAATCCTGAGCTGAAGAATTACTTATGCACTTGATTAACTTTTATAGCTTTATGTAGAAGCTCATATATGTTTTATGGTTTTACTTATCCTTCCAACAAGGCCGTATTTCATCAATGCTGGGAGCCCATCTTCTCCTGCTATGCTGATTTTCTCCCCACATTTCTGGAGAGCATTTAGTAAAGTAGAAATGCTTTTGATTTCTTGTTTGTCAAGCTCCTGAAATTGAAATTACAACAGAAACTTTAGTGCACAGTTCTAGAAGAACCCCTCCTTAATTAAGCAGATGCCTCTTTTGTTCTCAAAAGGCACCTCAATTGCAAATTGAAGGAGGGATTTCAAATCAAGTGCTGATTTAAACCAAGGCAAATGAAAAAACCTTTTTCAGACCATTTCAATGCCAGTGTAGACAACTGTGATGCAATGGTTACATTACCCAACATAGAAGCTTGTCTAATTTGTTGACAAACTGTTTGCTGCATTTGTAAGAGACGTTGTCAGAGTCTTCTGTGGCCAGAAATTTTTCTAATAACCGGGAATCTTTTCTTCTTGTAGCTTCATCAATTAACTTTTCCAACTGTCAAGAATAAAATAAAGCAGCTCTATTACTGTATGTTTAGCACTGCTACAGAGTTAACAGGATTTGAAGTAGGTTTTATGCATTCATCTGCTGCACTGGAAGCAAATATCCTGAATCTCAAAATAATCAGATGTAAAACCTAAAGAACAAAACATCACATCTAATACCTTAATCATGCAAATACTTATGTACCAGGATTTTAATTATTTGCCAGTTTTCCTCAACTGTTTTTTCTTTCCTTGTATTATAACTGAATTCCTACATCAGTGTTCATTGTGTCAATGCCCCTTCCTTAGGGCATTTAATATTTTACATTTCTAAGTTAACTATTTTTCCCCCCTATTCTTTCTAAATCAATTATACCCAGATGTCAACATTTCGATCTTAAGTATCACCTCAGCTGATACATCTGTGTCAAATGCATACCATTTATTTTCATCAATAAAAACTTCCAGTTTTTCTTGCTCTCTACCCATCTACTTCACACTAATTTATGGCAAAGGAAAAATTCTTCCTATAACATTGCATTGCCTACTACAGATTTTACTGGCAATTGAGTACCTGAAGGGGTGTTTTAAGCTACTAATTAAAACAATCAATACTTGTGTTCAGGTCCATCAGTACATACCTGCATGTCACTCCTGGCTGTCATTTTTGCAAGTCACCAACTCAGCTGTGTAACAATGGAACAATCGTCACTTAGACTTCAAACAGGTTTCACAAACACATCAGCAACGAGCCAAAACACATCCAAATGCCAACATTTCTCACTGGTATAAATGCACCAACTAACTGGGGATATAAGTAAACTTCCCTACGTGGATAAACAGTTGCTGAAACTAAAAGGAGTGGAAGGAATGAGCAGTTTTGTGGCTGCAGCCACAGAGGGGCCTCTCAGGATATTCCAGTGGGAAAAGAGCACAAGGATGGTCAACACCAAGTTATTCAGGGCAGGTGGGTCAACAGTAGAGCTCCATAAGGGTCTCTCTATAAAATGGCAGATTAAATCATTTAACAAAACTATGAGAAATGACACAGGGAAAAAGCCTTCTGAATTACACACAATGACAAGCTCCAAGGTGACAGTCTCCAGCAAAAAGCAAGACCTCAGGAAGAGCTTTCTGGAAATAAGTGTCTTAGTACTCAACAGTAGGTAAAGTATCTTCTTTAACATGTGAAAAAACCCAACAAACTTGTTCGTGCTTTGCACAAATTAATCTACATCAATCCATGTACAGTCCACAATGGACAATTTTGGTCTCCCCATCCCAGAAATTACACGAACAAAGCAAAAGGAAATAGTGATGAAACACAGGGAATGACTTACGTAGAACAGCAACCAGGAACACAGGTTAGCCTTTTATGTACTGCTAACACTGAACTAACCCATGCAGGGAGATTTTACATTACTTTTTCCAAGAGAAGGGAAAACAGAAGCCTCCGCTGAGGCCTGTGCTGGCACCTCACAGCACTCGTGCCTCCGGCAGAGGATGAAACACAAGGGGGGACCTCGGCCCCCAAAACACGGGAAACCGCTGGAATGTCCCTCAGGAGGTTTGGCCCTGAGAGAACACGGCCCCGACACCCTCGGCCCGGAGAGGGGACCGACAAAGGCAACCACAGCCCCCAGAGGACACAGCTCCCACACCCTAAGTCCCCAAAGGACACAATCCCTACACCCTCAGCCTCGACAGGACACAGCTCCCACACTCTCAGCCCCCAGATGACACACCTCCTGCACCCTCAGCCCCCAGAGGACACAGCTCCCACACCCTCAGTCCCCAAAGGACACAGCTCCAACACCCTCAGCCCTCAAAGGACACAGCTCCCAGAGGTCACAGCCCTGGCACCCTCAGCCCCGACAGGACACAGCCCGTGCACCCTCAGCCCCCAAAGGACATAACCCCAGCTCCCACACCCTCAGCCCCAGCGCCGCCCTCACCGCCGGGCTCCCTCACCACCCGCGCGCACGGAGCGCCGCTCCCCGTCAGCCAATCGCTGCCGGCGCCCGCAGCTTCCAGCCAATCAGCGGCGGGCAGCGCGGCGCCCTGGCCAATGGGGCGCGGCGGGGGGCGGGCCCTGCGCGGCCTCGGGGCGGGCGGCGGGACCGCCCTCAGAGCGCCCTCAGAGCCAGGTGAGGTCACATCGTGTGTTGGAGCATCACTCTCAGCGCGCAGGCAGGAGCTGCCCGACATCTGTGCGGTAAAACACTGTGATTCCTTCATGTGCTTCATTCAGAAACGTCCTCGCTACCATCACGTGCCCGAGTAGGGACAAACACACCCGGAGGTACAGACGTGCTGTGGGTAAAGGGCGCCTGTGGGCTTTATTATCCAGAAGGAACAGGGTAATGTGTTTAAATGGAATCCAGCAGTGCCAAGGTGGGGTTTTACCTGTACAGGTGTGACACTGGTGAAACTGGTATAATCCATCACCGTGTCCCAAATGCAGGTGATAAAATTTAACATGAATGTCACACATGGAGCATCAAGTATTGTCTCCTTTCGTATCTGGAATAAGCAGCAATAGCAGAGCATCTAGGAGAAAAATCACCTTAAGCAGCAGGAAAACCTACAGCAATTGTAAATAAAATTGTAAGTAAATAAAAGGAAGATAAAAGCTCAATACTACAAAAGGCAAAACAACCCAAAAATAAAAAGAAGCTGTACACGAGGTATTTAAAATACCAGCAGATGCCACTGTAAGGCAGAGTCCAGAAGGAGATCCTACACTTCCCCTCCTATGGCAGGTAAACTAACACTACCTCATTCCTCACTTATTAGTCTATTTTGTTTGCTTTAGCAGAAGGGAAGTCAACAGAGAGCAGAGGTTTCACTAAGTTATGCACCAATTATTTGGGCCACAGACATATGGCAACTACACTTAAAAACTCTAGAGAAAATGGAAGCAAAACTCTGCAGGGTAGAGGAACACTGTGTACAGGGACCCTTCTTCACTACAGCCCCAGAAATGTGTATCCTTATTCCAGTGAATGCAAAACACTGTGCTGGCCAAGGGATTCAGTCTTTGGCACAGCTGCAGTGTGCGTAGAACTCACAGGGTCAGGAGGGTTGATGCCAACAGCTTTAATATCAAGTGTCAGCTGAAATTCTTGCACATCTGAGATCACAAGGAGAAAGCCAAGTCAGGACTAATCTTACACTCAGTAATCACTTGCTGTTCTGAGTCTTTATCAGCTGTAGGTACATAGAACTTTGTACTGAGCACTCACAATACAGTGCTTTAACTGCTGTAGTTACAACTGATTCTTTATGCATGTAACTATCATTACAAGTTGGATTTTTTCTTTGTAAAACAAAGAAACTATGAATTTGAAATTAAATTAAAATATAACACCTATATTAAAAATAGCACTAGCAACCTGTAAGATTGTATTAATCCTGCAGGTGCTGCATGCACAGAGCTCTGAGGTGAAAGGATAATAAATTCCATGTACAAAGTGGCAGCCTGACCATCTGCAGCTACACAGCCCCTGTATTTATCAGGTGGTGTTCATTGTTTACCAGCTCAAACCCACCCGACCTCCCTGAGGATGTTGCTCTGTGGCAACTCAGCATTAAGTTGCCTCAAGAGCTTTAAAAGGAGTACCATTGACAAAACCAACATAAAATTGTGAAAAGCTTTTATTTCAATCTCTTGTATTACAACAGCCATAGTTTTATTATTGCTTTTTAAAATTAACTAAAAACTTTGCAATTTTACAACTGCTAGACCCTTTGTCCAGCGTAAGTGCTTTATTGCTAGCCTGTGTAATGTACTTGCTTCTGGACAAGACATTTAATCACAAAACACAACCCCTTTTAATTTACAAGGATTTCATATGTTTTTTTAAAAAAGTGCTTGGAAGAACCTTGAAACTGTGGGCTACTAGACATTCATGTATTGTATAACAATAATAAATAATTTTTTCAAAAGTGCATTATAGGGCAATAACCCTTGTGAAGAATTCACTTTTACAAAGCCTTCCTTCGAAGGGGAGTGCTTGGTTTGGACACAGTGCAAGCAGCCAAGTTGTCCTGAGAAGATAGAAAGGTGCTTATAAGTTTACCTTCACAACATGTGCATGTAATCACTTTTAAAAGGCTTCATCCCATTTTTGTCAACCAGAAGCCTTTTGATGCTCATTGCTAAATGTGACAAGAAAACCTAAGTGCTTATTTCCTCCTTGATGTGACAGGTGCCAGCGCTGGTGTGAACGTTTAACAGCTTAACCCAGAGATCCCTCTCAGTTCAGCTGCTCCACTGACAGCCAGCAGTGCCAGAGACTCTGCTGTCAGGAACTGCTACTGCCAGTGCTTCTCCAGCAGAGCAAGGCAAGCCAAGAGAGCAAAGGGAAACTTGAATAATGCTTTAGTATTTAGTATTCAAGACTTTGCACATGCCAATACCCTGAGAGGTTACAGAAGGAAGACAATACAAGCCCAACTCAGACTGCTGAGACGTTCATTTCTTACTCCTCTCTACACTGTGGTACATCTGGCATCAACCTTTATCCTGAGAGCCTTGGCTTTACATAATCTGTCCTTGCCTGAGATAACAGCCAGATTTGACATTTGCTGGCACAAGACAGTCTCTCCCAGATGATGGCAACAACATCTTTCTGCCAGGAAGCCAAGGATTGCTCTGAGCTCCAGCAACACCCATTGTGAACTCATGTCAGATGCCAGAGGGATTTTTATGGTGTGCTGGGTTTGCTGGTGGAAGCAACACAGTAATTTGGGCGGGAAAGGGATGGGGGAACAATACTTCACAATAGTGCCTTTTGTTCAGCATAGGTGCTTCTATGTGTGTGCATGTTCATTTTCTTCTTACTTCACTGATAAATACATAACTTTGTCTCCAGGGATTTTAACAGTAGTGGATAAACTTTAATGGAACTCCCTAAGTCAGCAAGTTTCATCTCAGTAAATGTACACAATTCCAATTCCTTCCAATAAAGATCCTCCTGCAGTCAGTGAGGGTGTGTTCCAGCTCATCTCACTTGACACATACAGACTGGCAAGATTTGGCACAATCTGCTCATCTCACTTGACACATACAGACTCTGGCATGATTTGGCACAATCTGCACTAATGCTGAGTTGCAGAATGGCAGCTCTAGTCCCACAGTGCTCTCTCTGCACTCAGCAGAGGTGATACAGTTTGTCACACCACAGGCAGGCTGCTAACTACAGGAAAACCTCTCCATTTCTAGGGAGGATATAGACTGAGTAGTACAGATACCATATGTACTATACTGTCATGTCACTTAGTCATAGGAAGGCCACCATAGGAGGCAAAACCCCTTACAATTAGACAGTGCCCCTTCTCACAGAGCTCTCATTTTCTGTGCCATATGAAGAAAACCAGACTTACAGTTCCCTGCATTGAGTTTTCTAAGAGACAAGAGTTGCTGCCAGATTGGTAATGGTCACTGCTCTAACCCAGACATAGGAAACAACACAGGTGGACTTTTAAGCAGGCAGCATTTTATCTTGTGCAATCCCACCTCAGCTTCACCTCCTCCTCCAAAACAATTTTGACTTAAATGTTCAACCTCACAGTGCTCCAGCACAGAGTGAAAACAGACAACACAGTCAATTCTCAGCCCACAGAATCCTCACTCAGGACTTTGGGTCCTCTGGATGCCAAAGACTAATGAAACAAGGCAGCTTCCTCACTTGAAATCCCAGCTTTGCTGAATGGGTACTACAACAAAGGAGCAATATTAAGTTGCCAGACAAATTCATTTTCTCGGGGTTTCTACACTTCCAGAATCCCTCAGTAGACTTTCTGGACTGATATATAATTGGCCACAGGTTGCTTACAATTGTGATTTAAAAACAACCTTATGATTTCGAAAAATTAGCACTAATTCAAATTATGATGTCTGAAAAAGTGGCCTGAGTTTCACAGCATAGTCCTAAAAAGCAGCTCTTCTAATACCTCCAGCCAGCTCTGAAAATTTATGCTACCATATAAACCTAAACTTTCCATGCAGTTATGAATAAGTATGAAACAATTATGGACAATCTTTTGCCTATTAGATTCAAGCCTGTTGCCAATCCTAAACCACACTACAACCACAGAATGGAAGCAATACTGCGAGAATCATGGGAAGATGGGTTCTAACAGTGTTCCTGTGCTCTCCCTGCAGCAGAAGGAACTCTGTTTATGGGTTTGGGTTAAGCATTAGTTAAATAAGTAAAATCATAATTTTGCTTTGACGTTCCTGCTTGTGCTGCAAAGGCTGCAGTCTTGGGGTTTTATAATGAGAAGCAGTTAAATAAATAATTCAAAGCTACTGCTGCAGTAGTACTGGGCTGGGGCACAGGGAGCCAGGATTCAGGATTCTGGCATGCTATTCCAAGGCTCTGGAACCTGCTCCCTGTACTGTCCATTTTTTTTCCTTACATATATATACATCATATCCATTTCTTGACTTATAATTTTACCGGAAACAGTGGTAAAATCATGAGCATTCATATAGTGTTTTGAGATCTTCAACTGCAATTGCAACACAAGTCCAAAACTGCCCTTGTTTCCCTTAGTAAATACAGGTGCACCAGGAAAGGACCATTTCTCCACCACTGCCTAGAGAAAAACCTACTTGGGCTTCACCTGATAAGAACTTCCCCAAGAAGATGAGCCTTACACACACTTTGGTAACAATCACTCCTGCTGCTAACATTGGAGATAAGGCACCTTTTTTTTTTTCTTAAGGGAAATAGAAGGGCTGATGGCACATTTTCATGTATGTTCTGCTCATAGTAACATTTAGTTTCCAAGCCAAATATTAATGGAAATATTGAACGTGGTTACAGCCTTAATCATATATATATATAAATACATGTACTCCCTACAGTATGTGCCATCTAAATTATGCAGAAATGGAATAGTGCCCAGACTTGGTAAGCTACTATAAATAAAATTAGAAACAAAACTAGTAAAGCCACACTGTCCATTTAGAAAACAAATAGTACAAAACGGTAAAAGAGATCAGTTAAAAACATTCTATGCATACTAGAGTATTACTAGGAACAAGAAATGTGTTGCTTTGCTCTCTGGTAGCCTGACAGAATTTCTTGGAACCATTCTGCTCACACACTACAAGAAATCACATGGGCTTTCTACAAATGCATCCCAGGAAAGATTTTGGCCCTTTTAACTTCCCAAGAGGTTCGGAACAGTTCGTACAGGTCACTGGCTGTCCCCCAGCCCTGGGACACTTCGCCAGGTTTGGCAGGTTTCAAAAAGGAGACTGTTGCCATAGGAGCAGAGAGCCATGCCAAGGAACAGAGTGGCACCAAGACTAGTGACAAGCTGCTCTGCACCCACTGCCTGTGCTCAGATGAAGTGGATCCAGCTCTCCTCACATTCCCTCGGCATCTTAAGGGGGTGAGTCCGGCAAGTGAGAGTGTAGTTTTTGCCTCTGTTGTTATCCCAGTACTCCTGGCCATTGACTTGGTACCTTGCTGCAAACTGGACGACGGAGCACAGCTGAAGGAGGAACGGAGGCACGGGAAGAAAGAAAGTGAAGACATCGACCTGATCGTGCCCGTTTCTCTCTGGGATGCTCCTGTGCCAGCGAGCACACACCTCGTGGAGGCTCTTCCACTGGTTGAAGGTGTATCGCACCGACACCCGCTTCTCAAAGGCCACATTGCGAACGTGGATGGTGCCACTGAGCCCCAGATCAGAGCTGGTCACCCGCTCAAGACACACCTGCTGGTCCTGCAGTCGGGAGGAGAAATCCGTGCAGTCTGCAGGCTGCTGGAAGTCAGGCACCAAGCACTGCATAGTAAACTCCAAGTTCAAGTTGCTGTACCAGAGGTCTGAGTTTATGGAGAGCCTGGAAAGGACGTGCAAGGGGATGGATGGATCCTCCCCAGTCTGGAAGACTTTCACCTCAGTGAGCTCCAAGCCGAAAGCATCGGCAAACCTCACGCGGTTCATCCGGCTCTGGCAGCCGGGAACCCGGCACTGCACTGCTGCTCTCCTCCTCTCGGGGGATGTGGGCAAGGACCTCGCTCGGCGCCGAATGATGGGCCGCAGTGCTGGGTCACAGCTGGAGGACGTGCTGCTCGGAGGGTGATTTGGCTGGGGGCTCTCCTTGGCTGGACTGATGCTCCGAAAGGTCATGCTGCTGCTTGGATGGACTGCCGGGGGCTGCTGCTGCTGCTGCCGCCCTCGGCCCGCTGCTGCTCCAGTCCTTAGCATGTCCTCATAGAGATCAGAGAGGTAGCTGGGATTCCTCCGAGGGCCGCGCACCTCCATTCTTGACCGACGCCAAAGAACCAGGTAACGATGAACGCTGCCCTTCTGAAGCACTTAATTAGGGAACGGCAGCCACGGTCAGGAAGATGTGAGGTTATTGCGCTGCACGCAGCAAGGATCCACTTGAGGCAGCTCACCTTGCGAAGGAAGGGCACAGGCGGGGAAGGCTCGGAGCAGCTGGAGGCGATCCTGGAGGAGCGGCCGGGCAGCCTCAGGGGCCCACGGACTCGGGATCGCTGTGCGGGCTGCTGGCTGTGCTGGTGCTCAGGCTGGACAGGGACTCGAGGCTGTCCCCGCTGATGCTGGAGGAGCTGCGGCCCAGGCTGGAGAGCGACTGGAGGCTGTCGTGCTGCAGGAGGGACTCGAGGCTGTGGCAGCGGCCGCAGCAGCGGGCAGGAGGCGGCTGCAGGCTGTCCGCGCTGAGCGCCAGCGAGCAGCGGCAGGGCGAGCGGGGCGGGCACTCCAGGCTGTCANCGGGGTGTGGGGCTGACGCGATCCCCGCGGGAGCGGCGCGGTGGGGAACGAGCGGCACTGCGGGGACAGCGGCGGGAACCGAGCGGGGCCTGCCCCGGAGCTGCTGCGGGCACGGCCGGCCATCCATCCCGGGCACTGCTGCCATCCATCCATCCATCCATCCATCCATCCATCCATCCATCCATTCTGGCCACTGCTGCCATCCATCCACCCCGGGCACTGCTACCATCCATTCCCGGGCACAGCCTGCCTGGCGCTGCCTCTTCCCGATCTGCCCCATCCCGGTGCCCTCCCTGCCCCCTCTGCCCCGGGCACAGGCTGGAGGGGGGCCTGTGATCCAGTGTAAATAGACAGGGACATCAAGATGCATAAACAGCAGTGCAGTGACAGCAAAGGTGGGTCAGGAGAGCTCTGGGTCGCCTGTCGCATTTGCAGAGCGCAGCTGTGCACCCCAGTGCGCTACCCTGGCTTGGGAATGCAGCTCCTGGGAAAGAAAAGAATGCCACAGATCTCGCTCTGAGTGTTTGCAGCAGGAGTTGATGAGCCGCTTGTTTTTGGACAGAGAAAAAAGAAAGAAAAATTAAGTATTTGGCGCAAAATTTGCATACATGAATATTGCAAGAGCGCGTTTTTGTGACACAAAAAATGACGGCTCGGCAGGCGCAGAACGGGGCGGGTGGAGCATCTGCTCCCGGGAATTTGGGAGTGGGAACATCCGCCCCGCTGGGCTACGACATCGGCTCCAGGCAGTGCCAGGCAGAGCAAGTGCCCAGGTTGGGGTGCTGAGGGTGCTGGGGGTGCTGAGGGTGCTGAGGATGCTGAAGGTGCTGAGGATGCTGAAGGTGTTGAGGGTGCTGAGGATGCTGAGAGTGCTGAGGATGCTGAAGGATGCTGAGGATGCTGAAGGTGCTGAGGATGCTGAAGGTGCTGAGGATGCTGAAGGATGCTGAGGGTGCTGAGGATGCTGAGGGTTCTGAAGGTGCTGAGGATGCTGAGCAGATGACACTGCACAGCAGCTCTGGTAGCACTGCCAACCCCCAGGTAATTCCCTGGACTGGGAATAGTAATGAGTGATGGTTCCCATTAAGCGAGTGCTGGAGCAGGGGACAGCGTTTCCCAGTAGCTGATTGTGTTTATCTTCCTGCTTTAAAAATAGAATCACACTAGGAGGATTCTGTTTGTTCCCAGCAGCTCTAGGAGGTGGTGATGCCTGCCTTTGATACTCTGTGTCGTGCAAACCCAAAAGGCTGGGGACGTTTGAAGATCATGTGAAAATAAAGGGGCAGATACCCTTGACAGGGAGGAATAATGGGACCTGGCATTCAAGAATATCCCTTATTACTGCACAGAGAGGCACAGCAGAAGGGAAACCACAGCCACACCAATGAGAACCACAAAGGAATGGTAAAGTAAGGAAATTAATTTCTCACTTTCTAGTTCCAGAAATGTCACAATGCTGCAGATTGGTTACTAAGTGCCTGGCTGAACTGCTGAGATTGTCATGCTCTCCCCGGAGCCACAGCAGCAGGAATGATTGTGCAGGATGATCATGCAGGTCACAGAGGTGACTGCAGCAATGCTGGAGGCAGGAGACGTAGTTTCATTCTATTAGAAGCTCATGAATTAGTGAAATCAGACTTTGTAAAAAACAAAATCTGACTATATTGACATAAAAACTGAAAATAAGATGTACATCCTAGCAAATTAACTGAACTGCAGTCAAGCTGAATTAGACTGGGAGGGCACAGTTTGCCTGTTCCTGTTTTGAAACTGTATTTTGAAGCTTTCCTTTTTAAAATCAGCAAAATTTCTTGTTTGTAGAACAAACACTGTTTTCTGGTTCTTACAGAATATGCTGATTTATTTAAGCTGTGTGCTTACACAGAAATGTGTCTGCTTTAGCTGAGGAGATATGTGGTTTAGTTTAAAGCTGCCCAGATCAGCCATGCCATTCTTTTGCTTACACAGGAGTTTTTTCTACTACAAATATTCTCCCAACCCCATTATCACATGAAATAGTGAGTTGTTTGTGCCTTTTGTGCAATAGTTTGTATTGATATCCAAATATACATTATGCTCCCTGCTGACTTCCACTCCCTAACTTCAAAGGAATAATTATTTAAATTTTATTCACAGTATGCAAATGAGGAAGACAAGCAAGATTTCACTTGCTGTGGCCTTTGTATTGTACTTTGTTGTCATTAATTTTGTTAAATTGCAGGTTTCAGGTACTACAGAAATCTGTAGTTAAATATCTGCTCTCTAATATCTATTATTTATTATCCCCCAATTAATTTTGGAATACTCTGGCAGAGGATTCTATGTAAGGGCTACATTCTATTACTAGATCATCTGATAGAATTATTCACTTTTGCATTAAAAATAGTATTAAAAATACAGCAGTGCCTTAGTAGTATAAAAGTAAAAAGTGACCATTGCAGAAGTCTGATGAACTTTAAGTCTAAGAATAGTTGCAATCAATTCTCCTTTCTAAACTCAATTGCATTCTAAGCTTTTCTTGTATTTCCTTTCTGATATATGTTGATATACGTAAATATGAAGTGTATATATCCTTTCTGATATATATGTTGCTATTTGTAAGTGATATTCTGTTCAATCCTTGCTAGTTACAGTAATGGAAAAAGCCATCCAAGCACCAAAGGACTGAACAAACCAATTTCTCATGTGAAACCTTCTCCTGGAAGATTAGGCAAGAATGTATCAAGTGCCATTGAAAAGGTAAATAATCCTGTTTTTAACATAAAAAGAGTACCTAGTTTAAGTCAACTTCTTAATAACGTCACATACTGTCATATCTCTTCAGATTTCCCATGACACTCAAGATGGTAACCAACCAAATGTTCTTAAGAAGGGAAGAAGCCAGCTGGACAGCAACACTCAGTCAAAAAGGTAGATAGCCTGTTTAATCTGTAGTCATTGCAAACTGGTTTATAAAATGCTTGTGATGGAATCACAGCTCCTGTGGAGTGCTTTTGAGTTCACTGGCCCCAGAGCTCAGCCCCAGAGCAGGACAACAAATTTAAGGTATCAATATGGAAACTTACTCTCCTGCCTTAGGGAGTTCTCAGGAAAAATCAGAATAAAATAAAGTAAGACAAAAGAAGCAGTAGTAGGCAGTGTTATCTCTACCATCAAATATTAATTTTGCCTCATTACCAAGTTTCCATGCCAGTTTTAGTTTCAGTCCTGTCCTTGGAGGGGGTAGCAAGGCCTTTGCAAACTGATGCTCAAGGAATGAACCATTCTGACAGGACATGATCTTTGTTTCCACGCAGGACCCCGAGTGCCTGCCCGTCCCTGCCCAGCCAAGGACCAAAGAGGAGTCTCCCAGAAAGAAGGCAGAATGAATCTTTTCTGCACAGGATCCCTCCAAGCACAAAGGGCAACACACAAGAAACCTTCTGTAGGGTTAAAGATGTCCCAATGCAACATTTTTATTGCAGGGAAAAAGAACAGTTCGAAAAGAAGCACGAAGAACATGTTGCTGGAGCTAGTCCAGGCTCTTCTAAATGGCAAGAAGCATGTGTAGGTGAAATGTTTCTGGATTTTGAATCAGTACAAATTATAAAAGAAGATGCTGAAGATGATAGTGCCAGCGACCTCTCTGATTCCGAAAGGATTCCTATTCCCCCCTCTCCCTGCACTCCACCAGAACTCATCCTCAGAGCTGAAGAAATCGATCCAGACTGTTTGGAACATGTCCCTGAAATGGGTTTTAAAGAATCCGAGTATTACTACCCGGACTTCCTGCCACCCCCTTTCAACTCGTGGGACTTGAAGCAGCTGGCCATCCTGGTCCACGTGGAGGGCAGAGCCGATTTCCGCCCGAAGCCCACGGGGTTGCTGGAGAAGTACCTGGAGCGGCTGGTGCAGCTGGAGTGGCTGCAGCTGCAGAGCGTGCAGAGTGAGCGGGGCCGGGCGGCCAAGGCGCGACCCCACACTGCCCCCGGGCCCAGCAGGGCCCTCAAGAGCCCTGGCAAGGGCAAGGCACTGCTCAGCCCCGTGCCCAGCAGGCAGCTGGGGCCCCAGGATGGTGCTGCCAGGCTGCCCAGGAGCTCCGTGGGTGCCAGGGGGGAGCCACACTGGGAGGAAAGTCGCCAGGTGCGTTCTCATGCGGGTCACTCCAAAGCGCCCGAGAGGATGGGATGTGCAGCACCTTCTCAGAGACAGGCTGGGGGTGACACCAGGAGTGAGCTGAGAAAGAAACCAGCTGCAAAGCAGCAGCTTCTCAATCTGCAGCCCGGGGAGAACAGCTCCAAAATCCAAAGTGTTGGTAATATCAGACCCCCCAAGCAAAGCCTGGGGTTCCACGGTGCAGCTGCTCCCGTCAAAGGCTTAAAAACATACACGTGTACAAATCCAAAGAAAAATGGCAATGCCAGCAATCATGTTCCTCCTAAAAAACCAACAGGGGACAGGCAACTAAAAACAAATGGCACGAAGCAAACATCCCACAAATTCAAGTGAAAGAGAATTCAGTTCCTTAGTAAACGTTGAGGGATTTGGCCAGTGCAGAAGGGTTTTCTTCATAGAAAGATCCTGAGAAAAAAATATGTTCTTCATTGTGAGTCAGCACTGCTCATTTCTGTCCGTTTGATCCTAAGCCAGCAAGGCCAGCAGGAAATCTTTTCCCTGAAGGCAAGTGTCTTCCATTGGTCCTTCCTCAAAACTATCTACAGTTGCTCAATGGAGATAACAATGGCACAGGGTGAAGTTTAGAGAAATGAATAACGTCCTATTTGCACCAGTCTGTTGAAGCCTGTGCTGTTCCATGGGTATTTGAGGGAATAGGGTCCATGCTCTTTCTTCTTGCTGTTTTATGGGAAAGGTTTGATGGTGGTGTTTTCTGATTTTATATAAAATAATGGAGCCTGCTATCTATGCAAAGTCAACTCTAATTCTTCACGGAAGATGATGAATTGGATTTTTTTGATGAAATAGATACTATTTTTTTCAGAGAAGGAGAAGAATGGAGATAATGTTTTGAAATATTTTAATGCAGAAAGGATCTTTTTAAGAAAATATCAGGGAGCAGACAGCTTCAATAGTGACAGATTAAGAAACTGGAATGTGTATTTTTATACCTGGAATTTTCACTGTGTTTACAGACGGCTTTCCTGGAAGTTCATTTTGTAAACCTTGATGCTTTTTGTCATTAGAGGAAATGACCAAATTTCAAATTGCACATGGGTATATTTGAGTAATGCAAAATGAGGGCATTACCAGAGACTGTGTGGCCTAATTTGCAGAACTGGTGGCCTCTCCAAACCTAAAAAATAGACTCTTAGGGGAAGAATTTAAAGGCTTATTGTAAGTTCAGGTAAAGATGCATTTTAGTACAGAAGATACCTATTTTCAGTCACCCAAGGTGGCTGTTACTTATCCCATGCTCATTGGCTTGTTTCAAGGTCTAGTGAGGTGACATGGAAATACCCTACAGAAGGAAATGGTACCACCAGGACTGGGTCCTGTCCTTGGACCCTCTGTCTTCTCTGTGTCTGTGAGACACAAGGGAATACAAAGGACAGTTCAGAGAATATTCAGTTGTCAGTTCATCTGTTACAATTCCAACTCAATCACAGCAGCTGGGGACACGACCTGGTCTAGATTAAATTCTGGAGGATGTTTTGTACTTTCATTTTAAACCAGAATCCTGGTCAGCACTAACTTCCTCCTCAGCCACCACTCACAGTGGTCATGACAAGTGAGCTGAGGTCTGATGGACCAGATTCTGCAGGTGGATCCTTCACACTGGGAGAGGAAATGAAAAAGTAGCAAATACTCAAGAGGACATTCTGTATATAGCTAAATTGCACTTCTCTTGGTGAGCTCATCTTGGGTTTAAGATGCTTAGCTGTTTCTATCTTTTCATTGTGCCTACCAGATCTTCAGCTTTGTAAAATTTCAAAGCATGGATTTATATATATGTAGTTTAAAATGTGAGACTCTTAATCAATGTAGTAATAAACTATAGAGTATTTTACAGTACATAAAAACATTGCTCAGGAATAGTCTAAGAAATATTTTTAGTGGTTTTTTCCTAGTCTACTGGAGACCAAATGTGAAATTTTAAATTGTTAAAGGAAACCAATGGACTAGTATGTTTCCAGATTCAGTATTTGTGAAGTTCCAGTTAAAATGAATTGTAGTTGCATGTACATTCAGCTCTATGCAATTAAAGTGACACTTAATCTGACATGCTCAAAAATCAAATAAATTGGCTGTCTCAGAGGGATGATGG
This sequence comes from Campylorhamphus procurvoides, assembly GCA_013396655.1. NCBI lineage: Eukaryota > Metazoa > Chordata > Aves > Passeriformes > Dendrocolaptidae > Campylorhamphus > Campylorhamphus procurvoides. Next base: position 88,495 of record WBMV01008990.1, on the reverse strand, counting down.
ACTCAGAGGATGGAACTGAACACCAGCAGCTGCAGAGGACCAGCACATTCCATTGCCACTCTTTCACCGCTTTGTTTTGCTTCAGTCTCATCACTTATTTCAGATTTTTTAGATGAAAGGTTCCTGCAGCCAGTGCTTGGATTTCAAGCTCTGGCCAAATTCTGCAAGCCTGCCTTGGGCAAGTTTTCCTGGTTCACATTCACAGGAGGGGAAGGGAGTAGAGCTTCTCTTGCCATAGGCAGGATTTTAGTGCACTGTTCTGGTTCACTGTTCTAAGCACAAAAAGGAAGGTGAGCAGGATCCAGGCAATAATCAGAATAACATTGTTTTAAACAAATCCTGTTAGATGCAGTAATTAATTTAGAATGTTATTAAATGTTACTATAATTTGGAATGTTACAGCACTGAGTGAATGCTAAATTTTCCTATGAAACCTCACTCTGTTGCTGCTTTCCTGGGTTCTAAGGAGGGCATGCAGGTCCAGGCACAGTTTGCATGGTCACTGCTTGAAGAGTGAATAAACAACATTTCAATCAGAAAGCAGATCGAGGTGACTGGCATTGAAAAAAGTCTTTTATCACAGAGGTGGGAAAGTTTAGGTTTAATGTAGTGCTTGTGATCTGGTGGACATCAGGCTGTTGTTGGAGATAAAAAGTGAAGCAGGTGGAGATGGTGATGCCACTTTTGGTTACTCTCAATACTTGCTCATCATCCAGCTCTGAGTGTCATCTGGCCAAGTAAGTTTGTCTCGTGATAATCACACCAGTCTCAGTTCTGTTCATTGATTTGATATTTCTCCCATTGTCTTTGTTCACTCACAGAAATAAGAATTCTGTGTTTGCCTCAACAATCAGCTCTTGGCCTGAGCAGACCTACAAGGGTTGGTTTTACCTTGTTTCCATTTGAACTTGACTGTGTTCTGGGCCTGCCCAGAGCTTCTTCTGTGGAGAGGAGCATGGTTTATGTTTCCTTCATTTTCTATTGATGGATATTGTGTCTAGAAGCACTTCTGAATATAGCAGAAAAGTTTATTCCATCAAATACATTCAGTTTAAAGTTAATTAAAATACACCCACAGCACAGTGTTTGTGTGGCTATTAATCATATATTTTTTTTACTATGTTTAGCAATAAAAAAAAAGTCTGTGTGTCTGAGCCTGGCATTGGTGATGCCTCTTGAAGAACAATTTGCTGTGATGTGAGATATTTAAACAGAATGATTTCTTTTTTTGCTGGGGAATGTCATGGTTTCAAGTTCTGCAGTATTACCTACAGAATAAATATGCTGTTTGCATTTTGGATAAACAGCCAGGTTGTTCTTCAGTTGCACACCTATAAACTTGGAACAACTCAGTTGTTTTCCATGAAATTACCCTCTTACAGAGATGTGAACAAGGAGGATTTTACTCCAGTGTGTGTCAACTTTTCCTTAGTGATGCTGACCCTGTTTTTATTGTCTCACTGAAGAAACTTAGAGCAATACCCTAATCCATTGCTGCTCGTGTCCCTTCTGTGTTTCATTGATTCTTGGAGGTGATTTTACCTTGTTTTTGCTATTTCAGGGAGCTGGTTAGAAGTTTGAGGGAATGTTGAGAGTTTTCAGTCAGGCTGTGATACCTATTTATGGAGCTGAAATTTCTACAGGATGAAATTGCCTAGAATGTACTATTTTTTGCCTTATTTTAAAGGTGTTGAGCCTTTGTTGCTCCCATTTGCATTTTTGGTTTTTCATCTGAAAAATAAACAGACCACTCTGGAAGGACTGAACTCGATTAGCTGAGGGTTTACAGCCCAGCTTTTGATGTTGCTAATCATGTATTCCTATTTATTTGAAATTTTTGTGACTATTTTTGCTAGTAATTTCATTGGAAGGTGATCTTGTAATTCAAAGTTACTGTATATTTGCTACATTAAAAGTGAGATACTGCCCCTTTGGTACCGAGTTGTATTTTTTCCATCATCCTCGAGGTGGCATCTTGGGATCATTCTCTGAGAAAACTCCTGTGCTGCAGGATGGAGCTGGAGCTCACACAGCATTTCCTCTTGCTGAAAATCCCTTTGCCTTGCTGGTTCTGCAGTCTTTACATTAAGCCTTACAAAACTCCTCTGTGAGATCCCACACAAGAATTTTACAAGCAGAACATTCTTACTCTTTGAGGTTTCCCTGGTCCTTTGAGGTTCCTAAACCCTCCAGTGCTTGCTGGTGTTTGTGGATCAGAAGATCCCTGCCCACCTTCCTCCCCACACTCTCTGCTGCTTAAACCACCCTGGCCTATTTGACACAGTTTATTGCTGATCTTCTTGCTTGAACAGGAGATCAGTTCTTCCCTAAGTCTTCCTTTCACAACTTCCAGAACACTAAATTAATTCTTCTCCAGTTTTAAAAGAGAATAAACCTTGAGCCCAGTAAAAGCAATTCAGGAGAATGGAAAATGCTGTAAGAGGTGTTTCCAAAGCCAGGACCTTTGTCATACTCTGGGTTTTTTTGTTTGTTTATGTGGTTTTACAAGACCTAATTTTTGATTTCCTGCTTCTTCATGTAGTTTTATGGAAGAGAGAGGAAGGTTCAGCCTCAGTATACAAGCTCATCCTGGTGTGATGGCTTTTCCACTCCACTGATGTTTACATCAGCTGCCAAATAAATTCCTCCAGGAGCTGCTCTTGTTTCAAAGTCTGACATCACAGAAGAGCAGCACTCCTGGGCATGGCAGATAAAACCAGTTTGCAGTGAATATAAAGCTGCCTGTTCACTTTTTATAGACAATGGAGGAGTTCTTAAGAACTGGTAAAAGAAGCCATGTGTTTACCTTGACTGCAGTCGTGGCCCATTTATTGGCCACAGAAGTGGCAGGTGTGAACTGACTGGAGAAACCCAACACCAAGGAGCACTGAGCTTTTCTCTGAGCCTTTGTCTGACGGGGTGCAAACACTCCCAGTCATCTGGGACAGCCCATGGGGCTGGAAGCAGGAGGTACAAAAGCCCTGGGCTGCAGGGACTCATCACACAGCGTCCCCCAGAGCTGGCTCTGCTGCACCTGGATGCTGCCACCTCCCCCAGCAGGACCTTGCCAGGCTCTCCGTGGTCCCACTGCTCCCATGGGGCTGCTCCTCATCCTGCTGCTCCTGCAGGTGGGTGTGGGCTGTGGGGAGGGGGGCTGGCTGCACGGGGGGCACGGAGGGAGGATGGACCAGGATCTTCTGGGGGTGTGACAGGATGGGAGGCAACAGGCAGAAGAAACTGGACCACTGAACATTCCACCTGGGTAGGAGGAAGAACTTCACTGTGCAGGAGGCTGAGCACTGGAGCTGGCTGTGCAGAGAGGTGACGGAGGGAGTCTCCTTCCCTGGAGATACTCAGGCTCCATCTGGACACAACACCAAGCCTGACAGAGTTCAAGAAACATTTGGATGATCCTCTCAGGCACATGGTGTGACCCTTGGGGATGCTCCTGTGCAGGGTTAAGGGTTGGACTTGATGATCCTTGTGGGTCCCTTCCAGCTCAGCATATTCTGGGATTCCATAAATGTGCTTGAGGGGACCTGCTTGGGCAAGGGGGTTGGACTAGATGACCTCCAGTAGTTCCTTCTGACCTTCACCACTTGTGTGATTGTGATTCTCTTTGTCCTGCTGTGGTGCCTCCAAGATAGGCAGCTCCTCTGCCTGGGGAACTGGGCTCAGGTCTCTGGGAAGGGGCTTTCCAAGGGTGGGAACCTCTGGATCCTGCTTGGGATACCAGGGCACTCACTCCTGGTGAGGGTGAGCCCAGTGGTGACCCTGCTGTCTTCATCATCCCCCCAGGAATTCAGTGGCATTTCCATGAGTGTTTTTGTGGGATTCGTGGTCCTCTCCTGGGTTGTTCCTTCCTAGCAGTGCCCGTGGCTGGAATGGAGACAGCACTAGGGGGGAAGCCATAAAATACCCAGTTAAAGCTCCCAAAATATTTAAAAGTGCTGCACATACACAAGGGGAAACTTCTCCAGGGGGTCCAGCAGAGCTGAACGTGGAGCAAAGCTGAGGGCTGGGTTGAACCTTGCTGGTTTTACATCACAGAGCTTTCCCCTGGCTTTCCAAGAGCTCTGCTGAGCAGCTCCAAGGCACTGCTGGTGAACCCCCTTGCATGACAAGTTTAGAAGTATTTTGTTTCTTCAGAAATAGGTCATGGGCTAAAGGCCTGACCTTGGCCCCAGTGTGGGCAGGCAGAGATCTGGTTTGGTTTTGGAAATAATTGATGAGATGAGTTACAAAGCCCAGGATTCCTGAGGAAAGGCAGAGAGGTGTCCACGTTACCTGTGAGCTAATGGCAAGAGTGTCATCTCAGTCATAGTCCTTTGAGGTATAAGATTTCCAGGATAAGGCAGTGTCTGAAGCTTGAGCTTATGAAAGGGCAAATCCTGCTAACACGGGTGCAATCCCCATTCTCATCAGTTTATTTTACTCATCTGGACTAGAGAGTTTCATTCAGTGTTCACTTTCTGGTAAATCAGCTGTTTGGAACACTTTGAGTCATGCCCTGGAATACTCCCCAGATTTAAGTAATTTTTCCAGAAGCAGCTTTATGTCCTTCAATACCAGACAACTTCTAAAGGAGCCCAAGGCACAGAGGCCTTCAAAACTGGAGATGCTTGGTTTGAGAAAAGCCAGGGAGATGATCCCATGGGCTGGTATCTGCAGGGATGCAGTGATTTGATGGTTCTGGGACTGGCATCACCTGAGCAGAGGAATTATATGCCAGTTCTCATGCCATTCGGTTGGAATGGGACAGATGACACTGGTGGAGTTTTCAGGGTCAAGCACAATTCAATACAATACTGTCAAAACTGGATCAATGCGTTTGTGTGAAGACAAACTCCTCCTGGCCAACACATCAGTGTTTTCTAGTTAACCACACTTGTCACATCCCCTTTTCTGGTTTCACAAGGTTCCTGCTGCCAGCAGCTTCACTCAGGAAATGGAAAATGCCGGTTCTCGACGGGCTGTTCGAGGAAAGGGCGCTCAGGTTTGTGCTCCATGTTATGTACCAACAGCTACACCCCAGCTGAGGGGGGAACTCTGGCACTGAGCACACTCCTTTATCCAGCAGTGCACGGATTCTGCTCAGTCACACAGCCTGTGTCCTCTCCAGCGCACAAAAAGGACCTGGATTATCAGCACCATCGCTGTCCAAGAGGAGGACAAAGGACCATTTCCCAAATATGCTGGGCAGGTACAGCCTTTCTGGCAAAATTCTTCAATAATCATTAAGTATATGCCACAGGTTGTACAATAAAATACTACAAGGAGGAGAGGGCAGGAATCGTGCATTGAACAGCAGCTTTTTAAAACATTTACTTGTTCAAAGTTGTCTTCTTTACTCAGAGTTGGGCAGGGCTGTGGGGTGGGAGGGGTTCTGCTCCCTCTTTTGGGAAGCTGCAGGGACACTCAGGGGGAGGAAGACTATGGAGAGGGGCAGGTAAGAGGGTCATGGCAGAGCAGAGTGGTGGTGCTGCAGCCCAGGAAGCCCTTGGCTTGGCTGAGACCAAGCCTGCCAGCAAGGCTCATGTGCAAGGGGAAGAGGGGCAGACACAGGACTGGCCTGGAGTGTTTTATAGTCCTGCTCCATCTTCCCTGCTCACACTGCGTTATTCTACTTCTCCTTTCCAAAGCTGGGCAGTAAAAAAGCATTTAATGCCTCACAAAAATACTTAATCAGTGGCCCTGGGGTGGATGAACCTCCCGAGGCTGGGCTGTTTTCCATAGAAGATGATGCCAATGTGTATGTGCACCACAGCATCGACAGGGAGAAGACTCCAGCTTTCCTGGTAAGGCACTTCCAAGGAGTACTTTAAACTGCTTGCAAAGGTTAATTGCTTTTTTATGGCAAAATCCTTTACAAGAATTATCATATTATGACAATGTTAAGTGTTTTTCTGACCTTCATTTCTTATCCTGAACCTATAAATAGGTACTAAGTTGAGTGGCTCAGCAGACACCAGTAAATTTGTCATCACTGTTTATTATCAATCTCTTTGTTTGTGCTTCCATAAACATCCATGCACTTCCTTTCTGTTTTCTTTTTGGTATGACCCTTGATCATCCCCTAAAAACTTAAGAGGTTGTCCTGAAATCCCAAATATGTTACAGCTCTAGTGGCCAGAGCACTGAGTTGTAAACAGGGAACCTGCAAAGCAGGAGAGTGGAAACACACAGTTATAAATTACAGAAGTCTGGATGGTCCTGGAGGAGCTGCAAGGCTCTATTACTGTAACTTTGCAGAAGAGGAAGCATATGGTTCTCCTTCAAAGCAGAAAAGTGTTCAGAAGCAGTAACTGCAATGAAAGAAATGTGATAACAAGTGTATGAATGAAACACGTGAGTGTGGGTTTGTTTTCCTCTTGCAAAAAATTTTCAGTTGTGGTCTCCTTATGTTTACTTTGGTTTATTTGATTCCTATTTGTGTCTCTGTGGATGAACTTTACCCAAATTAGAGTTTTCCATGTGGTTTGCTGTGCAAGGTCTTGCCTTCCATAATGAAAAGATACATTTTGGAGAGCTTTGGAATCCCTCTCACTGAACACAACTGTTCCAGGGTTTGGTTTTAAGGCAGAACTAAGTTTAGCAAAAGAGGATTCAGCATTCAGAGTTGAATCCACTGCACATTCATGGATTTGGAGCCAAAATATCATAGAAATGCAGCTGAAGAAAACTCTATGTGCTACTTAAATAAAAATTTCAGAACTGGGAAGCACAGGTGGAAACAGTCTTCTGTCTGGCCCCAAGGATATTTATGTATTTTATATTAAGCAACCTTTTTTAATAACCCAGAGCCAGCTCCTTTAGAAATATTTTTTTTACTTTTAAAAGTATTGTTTGATGCCCAGGATGGCCATTATGAATCTGCTACCTCTGAAAGGTGAAATAATGACTTAAGCATGTTATTGAAAGCCAGTGTTGGCTAAATTTCACTGGAACAGCTTCAAAATGGAAGTTTTTTGTTCAATCCTGATACCTAAATGGTATTGTTCAGTCCATTCTGATATCTGGGTTGCTCCTCCTTCAGATACGGTTCAATATTGAGAACAGAGAAAGTGGGAAGCTGTTGGACCAGCCTTTCCTTGTCGAGATACAGGTTCAGGATATTAATGACAATGCCCCTGAGTTTTCCAAGGAAGAATACAGCATTACAGTAAGGGAGAACCACAGTCAAGGTAAGGGTCATCCAGCCAAAGGGTGCAATTTGGGTCTGAAAGTGCTGAATCCCTTCTGAATCCCTTCATTGTTGTTATCCCTTTCCTACCAAAGCTGTTCTTCTCCCTCCCTTTACTCAAACACTCTGTATTTAAGGCCTTTCTCCTCTGTCTGATTCACCTCAGTGTGCATTAGCATGCTGTTGGAGACATTCTGGACAAACTCCCAAGGTATTTCGCCTTCCTACAAGCCCAGACTTTGCTCTGAGCTGTGGCTGTGGAACCTGCAGGTGCCCCTTGCTCCCCAGAAGGTGGTCAGGCACTGTTTAGAAACACTGAGGCTCAGGCTGGGTGTGCAGTGGGCACAGTGTCAGCTCCTCAGAAGCTGCATAAAAGGCAGTGAATGCTTTTGATAAAGGAAATCAGGAGTGTGGCACTAAGTATTTTGGGTGGATTTGCCACCCAAATGAAGTTGCCAGAGACTTTGCAGGGAAAACTGTAGAGCCACAGGAGGAGTCAGAGCTTGTCCTGGGGCTCTTGTGTTTAAGAGCCTGCAGACAGGCCTGAGACACTGTATACTGAGGCTAAACACTTCTATTAATATCTCCATTCTTCTTCCTAGACCAGCCAGTTTTCCAAGTCACAGCCTTGGACAGAGATGAAGTGGGCACTGTGAACTCTCAGGTGTCCTATTCTATAACTAGGCAAACGCCCATTCCAGATGGATTCCCATTTAAGATTGATCCTACCACAGGATCAATCCTTCTCTCAAGATGCCTGGATTATAAGGTGATGTATATTTGGCAGTTTCTCATCATTTAAAGCATGACACATGTTCATCCCACAGTTACCAGCTGTGAGGAGGAGGAGAGCCTCCCATCCAGCTTTGTAGCACTGACTGGCAAAATGTGGGAGCAGCTTGTGCACTAATTCTGGAACTTCCTCATTGCTGTTTTTCAGACTGCCAATTCTTTCAAACTTCTGATCAAAGCCAGTGACCACGGGAGTCCCCAGCTCTCATCCACTGCAACCGTGAATGTCGCAGTTGAAGATGCAAACAACCACCTCCCTGTGTTTGCCAGTGCTCATGTAAGGGAGAACATCATCACTGAGCCTTCCTAAATACAGTTCAGTCCTTCACACTGCTAAGTGCACTCAGCAGTGGCCATGGGAACCCTCAGGCACCTGCAGCATCAGGCCAAAACACGTGCAAACGAGGTTTATGTGTCAGAAGAACTGTTTCTTAAAATGTGGACAGTGACAGATTTCCTTAGTTTTCTTGTCCAGCAGCAGGAGGTTTTGTCCCACTGGTAGCATAAGGGAAGTGACAGCCCAGCTTAGTTTAACATCTGGGAAGGTAAGGTGCTGATTACCCAGAGAAGTGGTGGGTTCCTCATCCCTGGAAGTGCTCAAGACCAAGTTGGGGCTTTGAACAACCTTGTCTAGTGCAAGGTGTCCCTGCCCACGGCAGAGGGTTGAACTAGACACTCTTTAAGGTCCCTTTCAACCCAAACCATTCTATGATTGCAATCTACTTTCTATTTGCCAATCTGCTGCCTGCCCTGAATTAGCTATCCCAGCCAGAGCCAGCAATGCACCCTCAGTGCTGTCCTGGCAAGCACTGCTGTGGGTAAATATTTGGAGTTGTAAATGGTAAGAGCAGATACCAGGTTACTACAGTGTGTACAAAGTCACCCACGAGAGCAAACAAGGTCACCAGTGTGTTACTATGGTGGGTCTCGTGCCTGCAGAATGGTGTTTGAGTGACCTGAGGGAATAATGGTAAATAACCTGCCAAAAACAAGCAGGCTGTGTTTGATCAGCACTAACTCCAGTCTAGTAAAATTCTGCCCCTTCTCACAGCAGTGTTTTTTTCCCTCTGTCTCAGTACATGTATCATCCTTCACTGCATTATTAAGTCTGATTTTCAGCTCTCAACCAGTGACCAGTTTGTATTAAGAATAAAGACAAACAAATTACATTTTGTTATGATCACATCACTCCCTAGGGGATTTCATTGGCATTTCTCAGGCCATTTTTGGAGTCCTAGTTAGGCAAGCTGGTGGCTACATTACACCATCAAAACCTTAAGCCATTGTGAAGAGATTATTTAAAACAAAGAAACAAATATCTTATTTCCTTCCTTTCCTCTCCCAGTACCAGCTACAGGTTTCAGCAGGACAAGAACATCCAGCTGTGTTACGGCTCCAAGTGGAAGATAAAGACACTCCCAGCACTGCAGCCTGGAGAGCAAAATACAGAGTAGGAAAGGGCAATGAGAGGCAGCAGTTCAGCATCGAGGCAGATCCACACACAAATGAAGGCATTTTGAGCATTATCAAGGTGAGGAGCAGGAAGGTATGACAGTGTGTAGAGTGGCCACTCTGAATATGAGGCCAATTAATTAGTGTTTTAGCTGAGTCAGGCGAGCTCAGCTCTTCTCTGAGTTCCAGGTAAGGTTTGACGTGACTGCCAAACCAAAGGTCATAAATGCTAATCACACCTCTCTCTGGGGTTTTCAGCCTCTGCCCTATGAAGGTGACTCTGAGATGAGACTTGTCATTGCTGTAGCAAATGAAGAACCTTTCTTCTTGTGTAAAAATGGGGTTGTGATGAGCTCAAGCTTAGAATCCAGCACCACAACGGTGAACATCAAGGTCATACAGTCACAACGTGCTCCTGAGTTTCATCCTCCTCTACTTATTGTCCAAAAAGAAGATTCAATGAAGCCTGGGAAGGTATTTAGAAAATATCCTGCCACATATCCAGATGATATGCCAAATAAGATAAAGTAAGTGGAGATGTTCTAGCTCTCAGAATAGGAAATGGTTTAGGAATATATATTTGCAAGTTTAGTTTGGTACCAAAAGTCCATTTAAAACCATAACTTGTAATTTTTCCCTTTTCTGTTCAGGTATGAACTAACCCATGACCCAGGCAGTTGGCTGAGGGTGGAAGAGAATTCTGGAGTTCTTACTGTGGCAAAAGAATTTGAGAAAGAATCCCCTTTTGTGAACAACAGCCTGTACACCATTATTGTCCAAGCTACTGGTCATGGTAAGCAGCCAGTCAGAAAACAGTCAAGCTGTGTTTGGACTGTTTGAGATGAGCTGCATGTTGGACACAAAATTATAAGTGGTTAATGGATAATAGGACACCCTAATGTTTAAAACCTGTGTTCTGTGTGAGTATCAGGGTGATCCAGAGATCCTGCCAATGAATGGCATATGTCAATGTGAGGGTTTTTCTCTTTCCTTTTCTGTTGTCTAGGCTTTCCACCACAGACTGCCACTGGCACCATCCTGCTCTACTTGTCTGACATTAATGATCATATGCCATCATTAGTGGCTCCCTCTGTGGATGTGTGTGACAAAAAGGAAGGGACACTTCTCATTATACAAGCTAAGCCTGCCCTGGTCCATCCACACTCTGGGCCATTGACATTTGAGCTGGCTGAGGACTCTGAAGATGAGAAGCATAATTGGACTTTGGGAAGGAATTTTGGTGAGTTCTTCCTTTCATGAGCTTCACAAGAAGCCTGTTGCCAGCTGTGTGCCCTCTAGTTACTTCACTGTCTCTTGCCTTTATAGTTTGTCACTGGTGAGTCTCAATGACACTGAAAGGATGTTGAGAAGCAACTTTCAAAATATGAAGTTACAGCATTTTGAAAAAAAAATTGCATTAGTCTTCACCTCTGCTGAGGAGAGGACCAGAAGCAATGTGCAGAAAGGGGGGTAGGAAGCTGAGGAACTACTTCTGCATCTGATTAATTCCATCATGAATTCCAGTGTCAGGGCAGCTGTGCCAGAATGCAGCAAGGCTGGGACAGTTCTCTGCCCAGAGGGCTCAGTGAGGTGATAAAGTGGGATCTCATTTTGTCCTATTTACTATCGTTCATTAAGACTGAAAAAGTATCTTAAATTGGGGTGCAAATGAGTTTCCCTTTGATGATCAACAGAAGGGACTACAGAGTATCAGACTTCTTTCTATGAGTCTTGAAATAACTTGCTTGCCTTCTCTTTAGGGCAGTCAGTTGAGCTCTTGATGTTGAGAGGCCTCCCACAAGGCAGCTACTTGGTACCCATCATTATTCAGGACACACAAGGATTTTCTGCAAGGCAGAAGCAGCACATCAGGCTCTGCTTTTGCCCAGATGGACACACATGTGAAGAGTCACCAGTTCCCCAGGCAGCAGTGGGGCTTGGAGGTGGTGCCACTGCAGTAGTGCTGGTGGCTTTCTTATTGCTGCTGGGTAAGGAACCTCCTAACTCGGCTGTGCAGCTTCTCTGTCATCTGCCCATTGGATCTCATTGCAACTGCAGCTCATGAACTAAAATCCACTAAAATCAGGGTTATATTGCATCTGCATGGGGACTGGCAAATGTAAACTGTCCTTAAGCTGAACCCCAGTACAACCAAGTAAATAGTCATGTTTGCATTGAATAAAATTGAGTACTTGACTTTTTTGACATCAGCTGTGTACTGACAAAGGGGAATTAATGAATTCCAGGGGGTTACACTTGTTCCAGAGCTGCTTCCCCTGTACCAGCTCACACTGGCTAATGCTGAAGAGATGAATGACTGATTATCTGAAGTCAAATTTCAGATTATGTGAGCCCTGTTGCCCTGGTTCCTCCTGGGTGCTGCTCAGTGCTCTGCTGCAGGTTCCTGCTCCAGCCAAGCATTCCCTCTGCCCAGCAGTGTTGCTGGAGATTCCCAGGGAGCTCCTCTGGAGCTGGGCTGGGCCCCACTGTGGTGAGCCATGCCCATCTATCCATTTCACCTCTCCCCTCCTTGTTCCCACAGTTTCCAGCATCCTGCTTTGCTGGTGGTACGGGGCAGGATGTAAAGGCAAAGCCATCGTTCCACCTCAGGAGGGTGAACAGACCTTAATCAGCTATAATGAAGAGAGCAGGAGTCCTTGTCCTGAGGTAAGGGGGAAAACACATATTCACATAACCCCAGTGTTGTGTGGCTGAATCTGCTACTAATCATCTCTTTAATTATGTTTCCTCTGGGTTTGGTATTGAGAAATATAAAGCTTTTTTGCCACTAAGCATATCTGGGGAGGGGTGTTCTACATGGACTGGAGAATGCCAGCCTGGTGACAGATTCCTACCACTCCTGCCTTTTTTCAGTACCAGCAGGACCTTCCCAAGTGGCTCATCCTGCTGGTGAATCCAAGAGAAGGGGAGCAGAGCATCCCTGCTCACACTACTAGACACACTTAGTGGTGTGTTCAGCAAGGGAGGAAATGGAAGGGGGAAATGGAATAGTCTGCAATTGTGTGATCCTTCCCCCTCAGTTCAGTTCCTTATTAACACCTGCCCTGTCCCTGTGTGCAGGCTAAGCTGGACATTGCACATCGTGCTGCTGCAACCCCTGTGTTTGTGGAGACTGGAAAAGAAGTGATTGTTGAGGTAACTGCCTGTAAATGCCCTTTTTTATACCACAGAAACTGGTGTTGCAAGAATGAGGTCTGGTTTTATTAACGGTAGGGAGAATGATACAATATCACTCAGAAAAAAGGAGGTGTCATTTCTTTCAGAGTTCTTCTTACGGTACCTGAATGGATATTCACAAAATTTTATTCTGTTCTTGGTATAAGTAAACTGGAACCATCTTTCCTCAGGTAACTGTCAAAAACATGCTGGTCAACAACTTCTACCTAACATACTGTAAAAGCATGGGCAGGATGTATGAGTATTACAGGACTGTAAGATGCACTTCTGGAGTCTGAAGACTTCTGAGGTTTTTTGTACTATGTTCTCTTTTTATTGCAAAGAAGACCTGAAGAAAATTCTGGTCTCCATCAGTGGGGGGTTGCCATGTGTTCTGTTCATAAGGACATTGGGATCACCAAGAGACTGCAAGAACAATCTCTGTCTTTCAGCAGACAAAGAAAATGTAAAATAGTCTTTTTTATATATGTGAGAAGCCAATTTCACAATCCTTAAGATCACAGTGAGGAGCTGGGATTGCCCATGTGATCTGAGGTCATGTTTGGTGCCATGAAAAGGAAACTATTGATTTAGAGGAAGAAAGAGGTTTAATTACTGGAGAGGATGAAGAATGCTGAGAGTTGTGACTCCATGTACCCAGGGAGAATGTGCTCATGAGGAGAAATAATCCCTGAATAGAATAAGCTGCAATGTGACTGGAGGAGGCAGCACCAGAGAAATGGATTTAACAGAGAGAACGATAATTATTTGTGTGTGAAAGAAACTTTAGAAGGTGACTTTATGCAGGTCAAACCTGACACACTGTGTCTGTCTTCCAGAATTGCCTTTTCACTGGCTATGAGATATTCCAAGCAAGACACCTGGATTACCTCACGCAGAGATTGGACACAATACTGGCTCAGGTAAGAAATGCCTGTTGAACTCCTCCCTTGTACAGGAGAAAAGGCTTTCCAGGCTGGACAGCTGCCATGGCTTCAGCTGCTCTCAGCCCACACCCAAAAGCAAGGGATTTATTTGAAGGGGAAACATTCCAGAGTCTTCCTTGCTGAAAATACCTTGTCTGCCAAACTTCTGGCTGGTCCTCAGCTGTTCCTGCAAGGCTGGGACCTGTCACCTTTAGAAGTTCTTCAGAATGGAAAAGTGGGGCTCAAATGCTTTCTCTGGCACAGTTAAAGTTCAATCACCTGCTCCTGCACTTCTGTGCTGCCAGGGAGGTTCTAACTCCTCTTGCCATGTCCTGTCTGACCCCTGCATCTTTCCAGGCCTGTCCTTCATGCCTCCAGACTCCATACCCTTGCCAGCTCTCTGACAATCAAATGCCCTTTGCTGCTTCATTTGTACCCTGGGGGAAGTTCAGGCTCTGGAGTTTATGCAGCTGAGAGTTTCAGTAAAACCTTTCCTTGCCAGAGAAAAGCCCCTACTCTGCCCTGGAACTTCCTGGCTTCCCTGTCTCATTTGCATGCCATGAATTCCTTCACTTTTCAGAAGGGCAGTGGGAGCTTCTGTGATGACTTGCCTTGTTTGTTCCCTTCTTTAGAAACTGGATTACCAAAGCACACTGGAGGATTCCAGGGATGTTGATGAGTCTTGCAGATACTTTGAGGAAGGAGAACTAGAGCACAGTGACTCCCTCTCCTCTGTCTCCACTGGCAGTGAAGACTTGCCTGTTGACTTTTGGAACACTCTGGGGCCAAGTTTTTCTGCTCTGGAAGAAATCTGTCAGAAGGGATCTCCATCACTCAACTGATTCCAGAATGCTGTGATACTTTATGGTGTTGCAAGGGCTTCTGGCAGGAGCACTGACAATTTCAGAAGAAAGAATCTGTACTTGAAAAGCTTCACAGTGTGTTTGAACCACAAGGACCTGGCCTTTTATTCCTCCTCTCTGCACTGTTTGCACATGGGCAGCCAAGAATATGATGTGTCTGGAGGGTTCACTTTACTCTGCAGACATTCTGGCATATTCTGTGCACACTTACACAAATTCAAGATCTGATATTAAGGATTCTCAATTTCATATGCATAGGAAAAAAACCAGGATCTGCTGGCTTGAAATTCCAATCAAAGTTCCATGTGGAAATAAGGCAGTTTTGAACAGAGAAGGCAATTGCCTGTTGGGCCAGTAATACAGTCCTTCTTCCAGCAAATGCTCTCTTTAAATCCAGTATTAGCTTTCACACAGTGCCATGTGGATCTGCCTTGATGAGCAGATGTTTCCTATCTCTGTGACACTGAATCACCGAGGACAAAGTGTGCCCGAGGGCTGCACATCCTCCCTCCAGCAGCAGAGGCACTTCGGGAGCTGCCGTGCTGTGCTGGCACCTGCTGGTTGTGGCGATCGTGGCACTGCTGGCAACGCCCAATGCTGAGGAGCTGTTGGCACTGACAGGGTTGTACCCACCTGCCCTAAACGAGCCCCGAGTGACCGTGGGGAGGACACTGATCAAACAGGGGAAGGGATAAGGAAGGGACAGTCTGGAGGTTCCCTCCTGGCAAACCTCAGGTGTGTTCCTTTGGCATGCTGAGCTTTGGGCAGGAATGACGTGAGTGCCCAGGCTGGGCATGGCACAAGGGCTGTCAGTGTGACCCTGCAGGGCTGAGGGAAGGGAGCTCAGGCCAGGCTGTCCTGTTTTTGGGGAGTTACACACGCAGGGAGTGCTGCAGTCAAACCTTCCTTCAGCCCTGCTGCAATTCTGTGCTTTGAGAGAAGGATGCTTTGCCTGAGGCAAGCACGAAGTCTGCTAGGTAAGGCTCTGTTTTTCTGTCTCAAAGTTTGCTTAAACAATAAATTGTGCTTTTGCTCAGATGTTATTATCTCATAATTCAGGGCTGGAAACTTCAGTCAAGTGTGATAAAAGAATGTGGCTGAGTGGCAGGCAGCTACATTTTCCTAAATGCCAGCAGCAAGATGTGTTTGCACAATAAATCACTCCTGTGATAAACAGTCCTTAACCTCTAATTCCAGATGGAAGGCTTCAGGTCAGCTGTGTGATTGAGCAGCACTGCTAATAACTGAGGTGATGTTTTTATTGCAAATGAAAACCAGATTTCTAAGCTTGGAACTGTTGCTGTGTTTTGCTCTTTCTTGTGAAAATTATGCAAGATTAAAAATAATAATGAAGGTATTCTGTGTGTTTATTGCTCATGCAAACTTGTGTTGGGTTTCGAGCTCTCCATGTGTGCAGTCACCTGAAGGTGAGATGGGATCAGACCCACAGCGGCTAAAGTTCCCTTTCTCTTGCATGGAACAAAAAGAACTGTTTTAATGGAAAGCTATTTTTTGGCAGATGAGAATGTTCACTGGAGGTTCTTACAATCATATACCCTGTGCCCATACAGGTAATCACATTCATTATTTCTCTGGCTTCAAGGATTTAGTGGACTTACACACACTAAGAGATTACAGCTTCCCAGCATCATTGTGAGATAAAAATATAATGTTCTCACTTTAAAGAGCAGAAATTTAGGCTGAAACAGCTGACACAGTGGCACAGAGAGCCAGCATATGGACAGGCCCTGCATCAGCTGGGGGTCTGGAAAACAGCAAACTCCAGAAATAAGTCTGGGTTGTAGGTACATGTCTCAGCTTTGGATGACAATTACTTCTTTCTCCATCCTTGCATAAGGTTTCAGTTGACATTCCTCCTCAAAAGGGAGTGAAGGAAACCTAAATTAGCTTATTGAACTCCCACTGTTTTAAAACCTAGAAACACCTGCTTGAGACACCACTAACTTTTCAGAGGAGCCTGGCAAGGGTGGGCTGGGCTGACCAGGGACACCCTCGCTACCAAATTACTACAATCTAAAAGGTTTATTGGGAGACTTTCATGAGATACAATGATTACTGGGAAGTGAAAATGAGGCATAAATCAGTGCATTTCTCCCCTGCATCACCCAGTTGTGTCAATCATGCTTTTAGAGACACTTTTGCAGGCAGCTGCTCCTGGATGGCTCTAACCACGTGAGGCTGAGGTTTCTCTCAGGAGCCACACCAAGAGGGAGGTGTTGGAGGCAGCAGCTTTATTTGTGCCACACATCACTCTCAATATTGTCACAGGATGTGCTGAGCTGGAGGGGACCCACAAGGACCATCCAGCCCAACCCTCAGCCCTGCCCAGGACCATCCCCAAGGGTCACCCCCTGTGTCCCAGAGCATCATCCCAACCCTCCTGGAGCTCTGGCAGCCTTGGGGCCGTGCCCACTGCCCTGGGGAGCCTGGTCAGTGCCCACCACCCTCTGGGGGAAGAGCCTTTGGCTGAGATCCCACCTGACCCTGCCCTGACCCAACTCCAGCCCTTCCCTGGCTGCTGTCCCTGGTCCCCCCAGAGCAGAGATCAGTGCCTGCCCCTTCCAGGAGGTTGTAGGCTGTGATGAGGTGATACCCCAGGCATGTTTCTCCTCAAAGCTGCTGTTGCCCTGTCTGCTCTGGGGGTGAGAGTGAACCATCTCAATCCCAGTCCGAGGGAGCTCTCAAAGCCTCACCTGGAGGTTGGTGTGATGTCCCTGCTGGACAGACACCCTTCCCTGCCAATGCCTCGCAGCAAACCTGGCCTGAGGGATATGACCTTCCATCCAAGGCCCCTCTGCTTGTCCCTGGTGTCCCCAGGACCCTCCAGCAGCAGCCCCTGCTGAGGGATGACCTGTGCTCTCTGTGCAATCCCAACTAATTGACAGCCTGAGCTGTGTGTGAAGCCTCTGGTGTGTTCCGGGTCTGCTTTAAAATGCAGGCAGCTCCCTGGCTTGCTGTGCCCTAACTCCAGGGGTGGCCCCAGTGTCCCAGTTCCCTGTGCACAGGCACAGCTCTCATCAGGTGCCCAGCAGTCCCCATTCCTCCCAGTCCCTGCTGTGCCCTGGCCAGTGGGAGTCCCAGCAGCACAAACGTTTCTCTCTGCACAGTCTCCAACTCTGCCTTTGCTTTGCCCCATTTATAAGGATCTTCCTTTAAAAGCAAACTACCCACAATGAGTAAAGGGGGAATTAATGACACTGGAAGGAAACTTCTGAGAGGGGGTTTTAGAGGAAAGCAGAGGCACTGATTACAGGCTGCTCCTGCAGGCAGGGCATGGAGCTCAGCAGTGCTCGAGCCTTTGTCTCACACTGAAAGCTTTGCCTTGGCTGCTCTTTCCTCTCCTCTGCTGAGCACTGGCATCCCCTGGGATCTTTGGGCTGCCCCAGGAGGAGGGGAAGTTTTAATCAAACCTTTCTGTGCCAGTTTGGGGTCATTTCCTCCCCTCTGAAGGATCCATTTATCCTGAATAAGGTATTACAAGAAGTCGTTTAAAGGACAAATAAATGACAAGAGATTCTATCAGTGAAGGGGAAACCACATACTGAGAGGGTTATAATTAGTTCCTTCTATTAATGACTTAGGTGTTGTTGTATTTCACAATCCTAATAATTAAACACTTAGTAGCACAGTGTTGGATTAGTGTTCTGAAAAACCCATATGCCAAGCTGGGGGCCTTTCTGAGGCTTTTCTGAGAGCAAGCAGGGAACAGGCATCGTAGCTCGTGTGGTGGTGGCAAAGTTTCCCAGCTGAGCTCAAAGGCCAAGATCACCTCCAAAGAAACTGAAAATAGGCTTTTGCTTCCTTACCTTGTGCTGCTGCTGAAGGCTGAGAAAAAGGAGTGATTTATGCCATTCCAACGTGGCTTTCAATTTTAGCCCAGAATAGTACTTGGATGGAAACTGGTGATGGGGGCAAATTGAGGAAGGGCAAACACAAAGCACCTTCCTCGTGCTGTCCCTGCTCTCCACACTGCCATTATCTCCTACTTTTCAAAAGGGATGAGGAGCCTTTACAGGGGAAACATCCTGTGCTGACCCTGTTAGTGAAGCATGGCCTGTTAAGCCAGGGCTGACCAGCTGCTTTCTGGATGCCTCCAGTGCCATAATTCACAATCTCTACCATTCCATACTATGGACAATGAAGCAAAATGGGGTTCCAGGAGCCACTGAAGGCCCTTCAGCCTTTTCCCTTAATTACCCAATGTGAGATTTGACAAGAGTGATTAAGTGAATAGCAAAGCCAAAATCTCCAGAAGGTCATGCAACATCATCTGCTCTTTGTGGGTTCTTCCACCAGTGCCATCAGAAATGAAGTGTCACACAGCACAGTCCTCTCCAGTAACATACTATGAAACAGCCACATCCTTCTTTCTGATCATCCCCAAGAGATTAAACCACTGTCTTTTGAGAAAATGGGGCTCTCATAAGCAAAACATCATAATAAAAAAGTATTTTTTTGTAAAACATCACTAAATATATCAATATCGTTGTGACTTCAATTACAAAGATCTTTTTTGTGCAGTCCACTGATTATTCATAATAGCTGAATATTGTATGCTATTAATAATTCAGGAGTTTTGGAATTGTCCTAAATTCTATAAAATAAGGAAGAGAATTACTTCAGGGATTCATTTAGTAAATTATTTCAAGGCACTGATAATTATTAATGCTCCTTGATAGAGGCTTTTCCTGTGTGAGGGCAGTTCTGCGATTACCCAGGAGATGGCATAAGTAGACCAGTTATCGACCTGCCAGTACCAAGAAATAAACCCAAGGAAGGTTTACAAATACCCTGTTTGACAACAAATCTACTTACAAACCCTTGTATTTTTATACAGTCAGTGGACAGGAGTTTTCTTTCTCCAGGCAAACCCTTTCCTCATCAGCACCATGCAAGGAAATGAGCTGTATGACAGTACTGAGGAGGAGGGATGTGGGGAGGCCAATATGAAAATCTTCAGCAGATATTCTGATTTTTTTTCCTTATCTATGTCCATTATATAGAAATCTTTCTATTTGACCACTGGCTTTTTTCAGTGAAGAGACAGCAACAATGACTGATAAGAAATATATCCCTATGTCTGTATCTGTACTGTGCTTTGTCAGCTCATTTCCTCCTGTTTGCTTTTCCAGCGGGTTTTATTCAAAGAATTTCTGAAAGTATAGGGCATATGGTAGAACTGAACTTATATTTCCAACTGGCCTTCAGTAGGTAACTTTCCATATAAGCATTTGACATGTTCTGATATATATTTGCACTCTCCAAACTTAGAAATCCCATAGGCTGAATTCTCTATCCAAACTATAACCCCCACAGCCAGAACAGCCTCTCTGCTCCCTGTGGCAAACATTTGTAAAGATTTGTAAACAGCTGGCAAGGCAAGCACCACGTTTGGAAGTTCTGAATTAATTCCAAGGAAGTGATAGAGGAGAAATGTCTCAGATTAGGGGAGATGAGCATATTAGTGTAAAAATAGAACAAATATTAAACTCACTGTTTTCAGAATTAGATCTTCACCATCCTTCCCCATGTCCATCAAACATCAGTGAATCTTATCTGTGTGTTGTAAGGGCAGCTTTCAGTCCTTTTTAGAGCCTGAGAGAAGAGATTTTAGTCCCTAATTAGGGCTTCAAGATGCTTCCACCAGAAAAACATTAAAAAACACAGAACTACCATTTGTGCTTTTGGATTTTTTTCAACCTATTTTCCAGGATATCTGTGAAAAGGTATTTTTTACCCTGTTATATTTGCCTCCTGCCCAGAACACCTTCTACATAGCCAGAGATGGGAATCTCCCATCTGAAAGCATCCATGGTTTTGTTTTCAAACATTTTCTTCAAAACACATCAGCTCTAGCCAGGCCTATCATAAACCCACCCAACCAGTCCAGTTCAGCATGTGGCCAAGCTGAATGGCTGAATTCATGTGGCCAAGAATGCTGCTTAGATTAACACAAACACCACCAACCTATTTAATTGAACTGCATTTAGGAGGGATATGGAAAACAACATGATTGTGGAATCTGCACTAACAAATCCTCTAAAGAACATGTTACAGAGTTTTAGGTGCAAAAACCAGTAACAAAGACATTCCAAGGCAGCAGCACTCACAGTTGTTCCTAGCAAAAGGCAACACAAAGACATGGCTTTTGGGGGAGAAAGTGGAGTGTATCCTGGATGCTGCAAAGCTGCTGACACAGGCTGTGACTGATGGGAAACCAAGACAGCCTGTCATCTCCCTCTTCCAGTGCTGACAGTATAAAAGGGGTGTTCATTTAGAAATTCATTTGAAAGCAGGAGTGACAAGTGAGTTCCTGTTTCCATCCACAGTGGCAAGAATTTCCCACTCCAATGCCTGATTCTTCTTTTTGCTGTTTTAGGGGAAATCAGGGGTGATTCTGGTAAAGCCAAAGGGATCAAATGAGGCAAATGGAGGGGATGGGGTCCCACACCCATTTCTGGGTCAGAGTATTCATGACTGTGACCAGGACACTCTGCCTAGAGATGCCAGCAGGACACAAAAGGAACCATATCTTGGTGAAGAAAAGTTGTTTTGAAAAGGATTTATTTATAGGAGACAAACACATGGAATTTGGAAAAAACAAGCTAAACTTTCCCAATGGTGTCAGAAGATGAGAAAGCCTGGACAGTAGAATATAAGCGACTTAGAAATCAGAGTATAAAGAATTACCTCTTCCAATCCAAACTGCAATAAGCAAAAATAAACAAGCATAAAGAATTCTAGAGGGGCTCAGCACTAAAGCTAAAAAGGCCTAATATTGCATGTTAGCAGAACACTGTCCTGGGCAAACACAGACCCCCCTGTGCCAGGCAGGGGCTGTGTCTCCTGAGCAGCTCCATGCATGGAAGAGGACTCAAAGTGCAAAACCCCTCTCCACACAGCAGTGTTTCCTTCCAAAAAAATCAGGAGCTCAGGTGGAGGAGGGAGTTTGTGTTGGCATCTCGTTTCAGGCGAAGGTAAGGGGAGCACACATCCATCACAGGAGCTGGGGAGTGCTGCCAAGTCTAATAATTAAGAAATGATTTCAGTTTTCTTGCTTGAGGATCCAGGTGGCTCCAAAGCAGAGCCAGAGAGCAAATCCCAGCCTGGTGTGATGGATAATGGGGAAGGTTTGGCTCAAGGCTGAACTGAACCCCCAAGGCGATGCTGCTGTGTACACCTAGTCATGGCACTGAAAATAAAGGACTCCCAGCAGGAGGGGAAACCAGGAAAATTCGTGTCCCAGCAGGTTCATTGCTGATCCACAACCCTGAAAATCATCCTTCAGGAGACTCCTCTGTGACCCTGGGCAAGATACTTGCAGCCAGATTTTAATAAAGTATTCAGCATCTCCCTCCATTGGAATTAGTGGAAATTAAATGCCATAAATCTGTCTACTCCATCTCTCCAGCTGTGAAACAGGAGCAACCCTTCCTGCCTCAAAGAAATACTTCCAAGGATTATGAAGTATTTCCATGGGACAGGAATAGGATGTGTGTACTTATCCCAAACAGAAATATGAAGTTCCCTCAGCTGATGCTTTGCTGATGTGCTGAATAAATATTGTCTTTAGGTTTTTTGCAATAGTCAGGTTTATGAGCCAAATGAAAGCCAAGCATGGCTGATATTTTTAATGTGCTGAATAAATATTCATCAGGGTATTCATCAGGATATGCATTTTTTAAGCTAAAGATCCAATATTATTTATAGTCGGTGCTTTCATGTAGAGGAGCCAGTTCTGGGAGGAATGAGGAGGAGAAGTGACACCCTGGGAAGGTGCTGGGGATTTGTTAGCAAGGCCATAATGAGGGGGAAACAACCCTGTGCTTGACTTGAATGGAGAGTGTGGGAGTTCAACACCTAGGAAAAACTGAGATTTAGTTCAGTCCCTTGAACTTGCAGGGGGAACTTTAGGCATTCGAATAGTTTGTGCGAGATGCTTGGCAAACATCAGAGTGAGACATGCCCAGAAATAAGTGGAAAACCCAACCCCAAACATCTACTGCTCTGAAATCCCAAGATCTTTCAATGTAGGTGGGTTTAATATGGCAGAGGAATATCATTTTGAGATTTTGGTTGAATGCTCAAAATGCAGACTATATTCCTGAGCATTTCTGGGTCACAGGGGAGGGGTGGAAGGTGTGTTTGAGCAGGAGTTTAAGTGTTTCCTCTGCTTCAAACCCTACAATCACCAAGTGGCAACTCACAGCAAAGGCAGAGCTCCCAAATTTCCTTTTCAGCTGTCATTGGGTTCATGGCAAATTTTTATAACCACACTTTGGGAATTAAGTATCTGGTCTCTCACTTAGATTGGAGTGCTTAGAAACCCTCAGCAAATGCACTCCCAGGTTTGGATTTCAGTTTATCAGAGAGAATTAAACAAAAACTGGAGCACCAGTGTCCCTCCTTCCCCCAGGACAATGCAGGGACTGCTCAGAGCTGTGTTACTGTACACACTCCATCATTATGTGCCTCTAAAAATGAAAAATAGGACGAGAAATTGCAAGGTGAATGAGTTAATACATAAACCATTATCATATTCAAGCACTATACAACTGAATATCTCCTATTTAATTACGAGGCAGTGGAGTCAGTGCAGTGTGGTGACATTAATCATTACAATACTGAAATTTTGTTACCATGGTGTGTTTTTTAAGAGGAAACTATTTTCAGATGTAAATTAACTTTGCCTTAGAATTTCCCTCCTCACACCCTCCGACAGGCTGTAATCCCTGTTTGTAGCATTGTGTCAAAGGGATGTGCTGAGCTGCCAGAGCAAGCCAGAGCCTGCTAAATATTCCCAGCAGAGCATCCTCCAGCCCCATTTCGGCCCCACTGCAAAGGCATCCTATTTCCCTGCTGGCTCCTTGCACTTTTAACAGGCATTTTGGTACTCCAGGCATGTTATGCAGTGACAGCTGTGAACTTTCACATCCTTTATCTAACATGAAGCATCCCAAACCCAGCCTTTGTTCCTGCCCACGGCCAGCCCAGCTCCCAGGACAGCAGGATGTGTCTCCAAGCCCTGTTTGCTCCACTCCTCACCCCGAGGGCAGAGGGGGAGATCCTGTTGGGCACATGTAGATATTTATCAGGATTTACTCCTACAAAAAAGACCACCAGATGAACTGGACCTTTGGCCACCCTGCAGATCCAGGTCCATCCACTCACCCTTGGGTGTGTGTGCTAAGGTGTGATTTAGACTCTTCCAGCTGGACAGCAGCACTGAGAGGATGGACTGGGGTGTTTTCTGGAATCAGAGCAATTCCTGGGGAAAGGGAACTGGGAATAAAGCCTTGGATGAGACCTGGGTTAGAGTTGCTGAGGAGGCATTTCTGGCCTGGGCTGAAGGTCTGCTGAATAGATGTGGCCAGGGAGAAGAGGAACAAAAAGGGTTTTGGGGTGTGAGAACCTGGAGCAGGTGATATTATCCTTTATGCAGGAACTTGTGATTGGAAACCTATAGCAAAGTCAGCATTCCCATATGCACAAAGCTGAATTTTCCCTGAGTTAAACTGTGTCAGCTTTCCTGGTTGGGACCACAGGACAGTCCCTGGAAGACAGACCAGGTTATTTTTGTGCCTACGAAACAAATATTCTGTTACTGTAAAGGGCAAGCATTTTGTGCTTTCTGAACTGACAGACTATTGTCAATAAGTTGCAGCTGGAATTCAACCTGGAGCCTGAGGGACTCAGACACTCAAATGCCATTGAACTTCATAAACAGCTCAGTGCTTACATCTTTTAGGCTCCTAAATCCTTCCCTTAAAATACAAATCTGCTCTAGAAACAAAAAACTCTTATAGATTGGAAGAAAGGTTTGCAATAAAGGATGGATTCATCCTAAATCCTTCGTTCATGAGATGCTGATCAATATGTATTAAATATACATAGTGCTCATCACTTGTAAAATCTTTTGACCTTGAACTATTTTTTCTTCCTAATTTTGCTTGTTTCATTTTTTGTTGGGAACCATCTGAGTTGAAGCTCTCTGGAGTAAGAGAAATCATATTATTAATTCTGGCTCAGTCTCTAAGCAAGGCAGACAAGCCTGTATCTTTTTGCTTACAGGCAAATCCCTCTTGTAGAACAGTTGCAAAGTTTCCTGTGCAGTCACTTGAAGTACATTTGCAGCCTCTAATCCCCTGCTGGAGTGAAATTCCAAGGGCAATGCACTGACTAGAATGTCTTTCCTGAATTGGTTCTGATTTTAGTCAAACTTCAGCATTTCTGCCTTTTGATTGGGATCCCTTTGTCTTGTCCCACCCATCAGAGAGGTCCTGCCTGTCTTCTTTTTGCTGGGAAAAAGGACCTTCATGCAGAACACTGTGCATTTGCATAACTTCTTTGGTAACAGTTTGTCAAGGAACACTCAGTGATATTCCTGTATTGTTCTCTGTCTCCCCGAGAGAACAGTGCTGTTTCTAAGGATGCAAAATGATAGCTCTGTCTGGCACATTACAGAATTTTAAATCCATTATTAAATCCAGCTTCTCCTAGTATTTGTCTTCTCCCAGTCACTTAAGGGTTTGTTGCACCCCCACAAAGCACGTTTTCTGAGAATTACTCATGAAGCTTCTCTTGGTAAGAGAATTTTAGAGGTGCCTTTATAAACTCTTCTTCTTGCTTTGGATTGCTGAGATGATTATTAGAAATGTAATCAGGTTTTATTGTGCTAAATACCAACACTCTCAACTGCTTTAGTATTTGTACTTTCTAATCTTAATCAAGGTTTGACCACAGCATATTTATGGAGCCCTTAGCAAATATATATATATATATATTTTAGATTCCCTGAAACTGGAATTATTAAAGGATTTGTGAGAAGATGGAAGAACCACCACCACCACCACTTCCCCAAATTTCCATCCACTTGCATACAAATGTCAGTCTATGTATTCGATGGGAAGTGATACTGATTTGGGTTGTCCTGCAGCTGGAGAAGGGGACTGGGGTTCTGCAGAAGGAGAAGGGGACTGGGGTTCTGCAG